>JAPMOQ010024112.1:0-13051 GCA_026543055.1 Argiope trifasciata | reverse complement strand
ATATATATATATATATATATATATATATATATATATATAAGGTGAATGGCTGATATTGGCATAAGTATGAACACAGGACCAGTGATTGATTTTCGATTCTTGACATTCTAAGATATATGAAAAATCTTTGGATTTATTTGGTATCAATTTGAACAAATTTCATAGTTTAAAAAATATTGTCCATACTTAAAAGCTATAAGTTAAAGAAACAATGGCTTTAAATAATAATTGATACAGCAGTTTCGATTATGCATTTATATTTGATCAAGGCTGCTTACTTTAATTTAAAAAAACAGATCAAAGCAGTCGAATGGAATAAATTTTAAAATTAATTTTTTTGTGTTTCAAAAAGATTTACTAATTACATCCTGTAATTATCTGAGATCAAAATAGATAATTTCAGTAACACTTACTTCTTTTAGACTATTATTTAAGCGGAAATATTTTTACAAAAGAATAGTTTTAAATATTACTGCTCCTGCTAAGAGGAAATGTGTTTTAATTGAAAAAAATGTGCAATTAAAAAATATTCCAAAGCTTAGAGATGTTCTGTTTACGGAAAATATATTTCTTTTCAAAGTTTTAAACCCTCATAAAAGTCTAATTTTCGAAATGACTTTCATTACTGACTTTCATAAATTTCCACGCAAAATTGCAGTGTGAGTGAAAATGTTGAAAACGTGAGTTTTCAACATTTTAACTGCGATGAGAAAGAAAAAAACATTAACATCACTTAATTTTATCTTTCAAAGAAAGAAACAGCAATGAGAAGAAAAAACTTTAGACGAAAATACGGAATTCTATTTATTTCAGTAAAATATTATCTTCATAAATGGTTGCCAACCTCAAGCTAAGGACTGTTTCTTAGATCTTTTATGGCATTCCTCAGAATATTTGCTTCCTAATTGCTCTTTTGGGATTTCACAAAGCTGAAATCTTGGGTAATTGCCAATTTAGCCACCGGAGCTACGTTTCCGGAAATATATTATTTTCGGAATTTTAAGACCTAATAAGTTATGACTAGTCAGGCAGCAGAGGTGAGATTTAAGGTTTTCTGGCGGCGTGATCGTCTTGTAAGTTATTTTGACTTCCATATTATGATGAGGTGGAGTTATTGGTTGATGGATTCAATAAACAGAGTAATCAACGCCATAGCCTCAGAAAATTCTGATTAATGTGCTGTTTGTTATCGATTATTTAAATATGGATATATGGCTGTAAAATAAATGAGGAAAAGGGTGATTCGGTATTTTCATTTAAGCATGTGAATTTTATCAGGTTGCAGTGGTTCTTTGGCAGTCTTCGTCTCGAGGTCAGACAGTTGAGACTTTTGGTACAGGTATGGAAATTCCGCCTTGTTTATGGGATTGTTGGGGAATTGAAGGCGACAGGTAGTATGCCGGTCTATATTGAAGATTAAACCCATCCTCCTGAGGTCGTAAGTGGGGTTCACCTTTTCCAAGAAACTATAAAGTCTGAAGCCGTGGCACTTATTGTTGTTGAATGTAGTATGAAAAGTAGTTGGCATTATCAGTTCTTCCGGTACTGCGGAACTCAGTGGTAAAAAAGAGAGCCAATCTTACATCTTGGTGCATATTATATTTCTGAGGGTGAAACAGCATCCAGTTATGGAGCAGGCAGAGTTGGAGTATGAGAGGTGGTATTGTTGACATTTTCTTAATCTGACCTCCATTGAAAATAAGTGGTTTACAAAAAACATTAGATTTTTTGAAGCTTTAAACCAGTTAATTTTAAACTAAACTGAGGTAAGGTTTTACTTTCGAAGTTGTAATTTTATTATATGATTAATGCAACATTGTTCTAGATCAAAAATTCCTCGTATATTCCTCCGATTCTCAAAATAATAATTATCCTCGGAAAACATTCGTGCTTTTCTTATTATAAAATTTAATATCTCAGTAAAACTAACAAGTTAATTGAGTCTTCAAATGTCTCGATGCTTCTAAAAGTAAAAATAGTTATATTTTTTCGTTGCTGTAATATATTTCAGAATTTGTTGATATCAATCTTATAGTTGCATTGTTTTCAGATTTATAAATAAAATTAAAATTTTCTTATAAATATAAGCAATGTTATACATGGCGTTCATGGAATAAGAGTTTTTTAGACACTATCTTTCTTTCGGCTGCATTCGCATATTACGTTTTTTTTAAAAAACTTTCTTTGAACTTTCGGTAGTTTATATAAGTTAACAGTATTTCTCTTTGGCAGTATCTAACTGGCTTCGTTTGAACTGCTTTTAGGTTTTTCTTGCTGTCGGGATGGTCACTCTGTGGGGTTTCTTCTTACCTTTGATTTGCATTTGTTTGATCGTCTAACAGATTACTTCTGTTATGTTCTACAATTTCTATTTTCGTAGTTTTCTTTTAGGAATTAAGGGTTTACAAAAGTAAACATGTTTCTTTACAGATATTGTTCAAAATTCCATTCTTCTTTACGAGTGAAATCTCAGAAAGGGGTAATTAAAGAGTAATTACACAAATGACAGAAACTTATTTCATCTATTTAAAAATACAAATTTTAAAATTCTCTTGAATTCAAAATAAGTCGTCGAAAATCAAGCAGCAAAATAAAATGACGTGGTAATATGAAATATTAAAATATAAAAAGGCAAAGAACTCTAATTTATTTTTAACTAATTAAAATATGAAAAAAACTATTTATCCTATACAAATTTAGAGTCGGCTCACCACAATATTCCATTTATTATATACATTGTCTAAGAAAAAATTACTGTTGTGAAATATTTAAAACTCATGCTAGAAATACTTAAAAAATAAGGGAAATTAAAGATAAATAGTTCGAAAAAAAATTGATGCGATTGTAAACCTTTTTTTAATCACTCGTCCAAATGTTCGAGATTCTTTTCAAAGATAAGCTTATTTTTCCCTTCTCCTTTTAAGCTAAAATGAAACCCCGTGCTTTTAGATTATTCATATAAAAATGAAAATTACAATTCTTAAAGGAATCATGTCTGACAACATGTTTGAAAGTTCTTAGAAAATTCCTTATTCACAGTATCCATTTAAGTCAGTGTTTCTCAATCTTTTGGTATTCACGGCCCAATTTTCAATCATAATTTTCATCGCCCCCCCCCTCCCCACAACATACAATAAAATGTATACAATATGCATTTTGAATATTTTGGCGCTAAACCTACACTACAACCTTAATTTTAAACTTTACAAATTACCAAGAATATGGAAATTTATTGACATTTGCAACACCGATTCTCGGCATTGAAAAAACAAGAATCCTATGCCTTTTTATTGCTCTTGCGTCCCGCCATGTCAGGCATTCCCACGGTTTCGCGAGAAATTTCGATTTGTCTGGTCAACTTAACTTTTAAGTTAAAAGCGTGAGCAGATGTGAACAAATGTTTTCTCATAGGGAGAAGGAGAAAGTTCTATGACGCCAATTTCAATTCCAGACAATCTCCTTCGAGTCGATCCTTCTATCGCCATTGAATCTATTCTGAATGTATCTGTTATATATATTTTAGTGTAATTGCAATTCACCGTTTTAAATATTCAGGCAGCAGACTTATGCAGAATCATGGATAAATTTTTAAGCGGCCGTAAGCGAGCATTAGACGATAGACAATCATCAACAAGTACACAGACAAGCGTGGTTCCGAAAATAAAATCAAGAAAATATTCTCAAGAATACTTAAATTTTGGGTTCACTAGCACTGAAGTAAATGAAGAAGTAAGGCCCCGTGTATCATTTGCTCAAAAATGGTGGCGGCAGACAGCATGAAACCTAATAAGCTTAAACGATCTTTTGAAACTCTTCATAGTGAGTGAGTAAACAAACCCAGAGAATTCTTCGAATTAAAATTAAAATCATATGAAAAGCAAAAATCATTGTTTAAAAAAACTTTGTGAATAAAAAAGCTTTAATTGCCTCTTAGAAAGTTTCATATAAAATATCCAGATATAAAAAGGTTCACACAATTGATGAAGAGTTTATTTTGCCAGACGCAATTGAGATTGTAGAAATTATGTTTGGAGATAATTTTGCAAAACAATTGCAGTCTATACCTCTTTCAAATGATACTGTTGCCCGTCGAATTGCTGATATAACAGAAGATGTAGAGAGTCAGCTTTTGTCGAAGTTACGTGACAAATTGTTTTCAATACAACTCGATGAGGCTACAGATAGTAATAAAGATGCTCATTTCATTGCCTATGTTAGATTTTGTGATGACTTTTCAGTAGTAGAATTACTTTTCTACAAACCAGTAGAACTCAAAGCAACAGCATTCGCATTATTTGCTACGTTAAATGATTTTATGAACGAAGCAAACATAGAATGGAAAAATTGCGTCGGAATATGCACAGATGGTGCTCGTTCTATGTCCGGAAGATTCCAAAGTATTCAAGCACTTATGAAATAAAAATCGCCACAGTGCGTCTGGACACATTGCAGGATCCCCAGAGAAGCTTTGTCTTCCAAAGAAATGAGTCCTGGTTTGAATATTGTGTTAACTACGGTTGTAACCGTAGTAAATTATATAAAAATGAGACCCTTGAAATCAAGAATCTTTTCCTCAATTTGTAAAGACATGGGTGCAGTACATTCAGCTTTACTATTTTATTGCGAGGCAAGATGGTTATCACGAGGGAAATTTTTGCAACGTGTTTATGAATTAAGAGAAGAAATCGCCGTTCTCCAAGAAGAGGAAAACTGACCGGAAGCTAAGAATTTTCGCGATAGTTTTTTTGTGATGAAATTGAGCTACATGGTCGACATATTCGAGAAATTAAATAACTTGAATCTTCAGCTGCAAGGAGCAAATACACATATATTGGATACGTGTGGTACAGTTAATGCATTTTGTATTAAATTGGAGTTGTGGAGCAGAAATTTAAAGCCAGAAAATTTAACAATGTTTGCCAATTTGAATGATTGTATTAAAACTTACAAGGCTGAAGAACAACATGTAAAAGTTGTTTTTGTAACCATTGAAAATCATTTAGCAATTCTAGCAAAGAATTTTAAAAAATACTTTCTTGCTGACGATAAACTGATATCATGTTACAAGTGGGTGAGGGATCCATTTCAAAATACTCCCGAAGGACTCTCAAATGAAGAGGAAGAAACCATCATAGACTTCACGGCAAGCGGCGAAACCAAAAGACAATTCAGTAATAAATCACTCTTTGAATTTTGGGCAGGAGTGGATGATGAGTTTTCTGCACTGAAAACAAGGGCATTTCGCATTCTACTACCATTTTCAACATCTTACCTTAGTGAAACTGGATTTTCTGCTGTGGTTTCTTTGAAGACAAAATATAGATCTCAGCTAAATATAGAAAAAGAACTGAGAGTGTCTATTTCTTACATTAAACCCACCTTCGAAAAACTTTGCACTGCAAGACAAACCCAAGGAAGTCACTAATAATTATTAAATTTAATTTTAATTTAGTGTTTTTATTTAATAAGTTAATTATTAAATATGTCGAAATGTATTTTGTTTTGTATGTGTGTGTCTGTTCTTTCCTTTCAGTCACTTAATTATTTTTTAAAAATAGCATTTTCTCTTGTATATGCTCGCGCCCCCCCCCATTAGTGTGTTCGCGCCCCCCTAGGGGGGCGCGCCCCACAGGTTGAGAATCACTGATTTAAGTAAAAATATCTAAAGAAACATCAAATGCGTTTCCAAAAAAATAATAATCAATAGTATTTAATAGATGCTAACTTTTTTTTCGATGATATCCAGATCTTTCCGGTCCTATCATGCTTGCTTCGTAGAGTCGGCATTTGTGGCTTCTCCGTATTGATAGAATGAAAGAGTTATGAAAATAGAATCATTCAATACTATGCTTTGAACTTATTTCGTAGAAATTTTGACTAATTAAATTATGATATAAATTAAACTTTGAAAGAAAAAGAACTTCCCGTTACAGGTACTAACTATAAAATGGCTACGTCTTGAATTTGGTAGCTTTAGACTCTATAATTTTTAAGTAATTTTTGCATCATATATGCCTCAAAAGATAAAAAGTATATCAATATATAAAAATTAACAAGTTATAATTTCATTCACTTCACCCTCTTATAATCGAATAATATTAAAAAAAAATAAATACCGTATTTGCTTAAAACATAAATACTGTTATACAGAATACTATATATACATAAATACCGAGTGCCATTAAAATGATTACAATGAGGTTGAGGTCTTAGGAATATTTTTGAAAATTAAAAATAACTCTGCATTATTCAGTATATATTTAATAATGCCTTTATTTATATTTAGAAGTAATACTTTATAAATGACAAGTTTAAAGTGGAGCTAATTATAAATAGAGATTAAATGTTATTAAAACTGTTTTGAAATTTTACAATAATTGCATATAAATATATTTCAGAAGAAAACCAGCCATTTTACGTAGAATAAATATACAGGTTATACAAGATTATGGTATAGAAGAGAAGCTTTCTGTCGTTGATAATGCTTCAATTTCTATCGAATCCACATCTCTTACAGCATCTGAATTCCATTACAATATTTTGACGAAATTATTCATTTCATAATCCGTATTGAACACAATCCAATTGTAGTACGGCTTGAGAAACTGGAATTGCTCTTGAACGGAACGCTCTGATCAGCATACAACATTCTTTAGAGTGTGTTGCCGAAACGCTCAATGTGAAAAGGAGGTCATTTGTTTTAATCTGGAAGATATTAATGAGAATCGCCAAGCTCAAGCTGCATTTAATCTTCTGTTTCGAATACCAGCATTCCTTACTCTCGCCAGCAACTGTCTGGAAGATAAATTCCGAATTTCCCCTCTATGTATTGAAACAGTTTTATCTTAATCTCCTATTACGCGAGTTCTAAGATAGACAGAAATCTGCGAGTTAAATAGAGTTTTGTGATTTAGAAGTATCGGAATTAATTTTGGAATTTCATGAGAATGTTTATATTCTTTATATTCACGAAAAAATGAATTATTTGTCAGAAAAGTAATTCTAGTATTTTTATTTTCTTTCTTGCCAGCGTTTAAGTGAAAGCATAAATACAATAATTTACAAATTTTAAGAAATGTTTTTTCGAATACGTTATGAGATTTCTTCTTATTTTTTATATTACTAAACGAGGAAACTTTTAACTGGAATCACGCTTAACTTTCAAATTAGATGACATATCGTAATTGAGATAATAATTATTTTAATTTCTATTATAATATAAGAAGTGTTCAAAACACCATAGTGCTCTATAAAGATTTTTGTATTGAATTTTTTTAAAGCTTTCATTTAACTTCAGAAATAAAAATAAATTTAAGTAATTCAATGCGCGAATCAGATACATCATTGCACTTGAGAGAGTTTAGCAACTGGATACGTTGGAATGCATGTTGCTCATTATTCTGAAGATAAATGATATTCGTGTTCACAATTGAATTCTAAGACAAATTTATGAATCTATCGATAAACAATAATTTTTTACTGATTTATATATCAAATAAATTTAGTTATCCTAGATTATCTAAAAATGAAGGATTTAATTTAAAAAAAAAAATTTAATTACTTCTTTAAAAATACGAATTTCAAATGACATACGAAATTAAAAATACGAATTTCAATTGATAGATGGTACAAATAATAGATGAAAATGACAGTAGCGAATGTATTCAACTACCATGCAAGTGTTTTTAGATTTATTGAAATTAATACTAATTCTTCAAGATCTTCACCTATAAGTAATTTCAATTTGTTTAAAAAACTTATGATTTCTTCTGTTTTAGCCTTTTTTATTGCTTCCTTTCTCATCGTAATGGAACTTATCAAGGATAGTAATTTCCCATTATGGATATTGCAGCTTTTCTGGTGAATTCACTGAATCGTGGTTGATTTAATCAATTTTAATGCTGTTGTTACATTTATTACCTCGTATTTTTTGCAATACATTGTGTTCCTGATTTTCTATCCGAAAGATTGGTACCTCTAGGAGCATTCTTTGGTTCCATGATAAATCTAGAATGGCTGTGTTAAGCCCTTAATAACGGAAGCATGTGCAAGTAAATATTGATACAATTAGAGATATTAAACTGACCAGGATAATGAAAATTAGTTAAGTTGTCACATGAACACTTCGACGGGATTCGTTGCATCTAACAAGAACCACAATGAAAATCAAAGTCGACTATGATTAAAATTGGTCAGTAATGTGGTATAACTTTACTAACAGCTGTGATAAAAAATATTCAGAATTTCTCTTTTCAAACACATCGACAGCAAATATCAAAATTTTAACAAATACTTTCACTACTTTTATAACATTCCAGAATAGTCTGGAAATTATACCCTTTATCATCTGAAAATAATTTTTTTTATAATGAAATATGAATTTTAATTTTGTCGCTTCTTTAAAATAGCTAATGTTATTATGTAATGAATATGCATCAAAGTTTAATCGAGTAAAGTAATTCTTATGACAAAATTATTTAAAATATTGCGAAAAGTTTTTAAAGGCAACTGCATATCTAAGTCAAGAATGTCTAGGTAGAATAGAATACTTTATGAAATTATAGAATCCGTCATAGATGGATCATGATCTAGAAGATCCTCCACTTCGTCTAAAAAGAATATGTTGATCAGGTCAAAGCATCACTGCTTGGTGATCGCTTTTAATGATTAGAGATATTATTCGAAAGTGTGTGTTAAATGAACAACTTTTGATATTTGTATGAAGATAGTGCACCTTTTTCAGAAAGCCAGTATATTTCATGAGTTTTTTATTTAAAAAAATATCATCAAATATGTCTCTACAAACTCCGTATTCAGTTGATAAAACACATATTAAGTGATTTTTCTTATTTCTGTTATTAAAATCGTCTCTTTGAGATCGCTTTTAGTCCATTAATTAGATAAATAGACAGTGCTCTATGAACTCAGAAGAAGTTTTACTGAAATAACTAAGACTTGCTTTGACAATTCGAAAAGACTTGATAGAAAAGCTATGAGCTATAACTATGAGCTGGTTTGTAAAATGTCATAAGTTACAACAACAACAAAAACCATTAAAATAAATGTTGACTTCCGAATTAGTAAAATTCTCTAAAGGACTTAAAGTGGTACATTGTATGTTTTGAAAAAATTGCCAATTCTAAATTATCATAGAATACCCATGTTCATTTATTCATATGTAGTAAGATATTCTAGTCATACAAACTTATAAGAAAAATTTTCAGTCTTCTATCATCAAAACTGATCAGGAATGATACTTTGAATTTTATTATTTCAAACAACCGAACGGCTTCTTCGAGGGAAGTAACTCCATTGATTGAATGATAATCCTCTACACCAGTGATTCTCAACCTGTGGGGCGCGAACCCCTAGGGGGGACGAGCACGCTATTGGGGGGGGCACGAGCTTATCCAAGAGAAAATGTTATTTAAAAAAATTAATTAAATGACTGAAAGGAAAGAACACACACACACATACAAAACAAAATACATTTCGACATGTTGAATAATTAACTTATTAAATTTTAACTACTTACTAAATTAAAAACAAATTTAATAATTATTAGTGACTTCCTTGGGCCTGTCTTGCAGAAGAAAGTTTTTAGAAAAAGGGTTTAATATTAGAAATAGACACTCTTTCTATATTTAACTGAGATCCATATTTTGTCTTTAAAAACGCCACCTCAGAAAATCCAGTTTGACAGAGGTAAGATGTTGAAAATGGTAGTAGAATGCGAAATGCCCTTGTTTTTAGTGCAGAAAACTCATCATCCACTCCTGTCCAAAATTCAAAGAGTGATTTATTACTAAATTGTCTTTTGGTTTCGCCGCTTGCTCACCCACTTGTAACTTGATATCAGTTTGTCGTCAACAAGAAAGTACTTTTTAAAATTCTTTGCTAGCATTGCTAAATGATTTTCAGTGGTTACAAAAACCACTTTTACTTGTTGTTCTTCAGCCTTGTAAGTTTTAATACAATCATTCAAATTTGCAAACATTTTTAAGATTTCTTGCTTCAAATTTCTGCACCACAGTTCCAATTTCTTACAAAAAAGCATTAACTTTATCACTCGTATCCAATATAATAATCTTTGTAGTTGAAGATTCAAGTTATTTAATTTCTCGAATATGTCGAACATGTAGCTCAATTTCAACACAAAAAAACTATCGCGAAATTCTCAGCTTCCGGTATGTTTTCCTCTTCTAGGATGATGTCGATTAATTCATAAACACGTAGCGAAATTTTCCTCGCGATAACCATCTTGCCTCGCAATAAAATAGTAACGCTGAATGTACTGCACCCATGTCTTTACAAAGTACGGCAAAGATTCTTTATTTCAGTTGTCTCATTTTTACATAATTTACTACGGTTACAACCGTAGTTAACACAATATTAAAACCAGGACTCATTTCGTTGGAAGCCAAAGCTTTTTTGTGGATCATACATTGTGTCCAGACGCACTGTGGCGATTTTTGTTTCACAAGTGCTTGAATAATTTGGAATCTTCCGGACATAGAACGAGCACCATCGGTGCATATTCCGACGCAATTTTTCCATTCTATGTTTGCCTTGTTTATAAAATAATTTAAGATAGCAAATAATGCGAAGCTTGTTGCTTTGAGTTTTATTCGTTTGCAGAAAAGTAATTCGTCTACTACTGACAAATCACCACAAAATCTAATATAGGCAATGAAAGGAGCATCTTTATTAATATCTGTTGCCTCATCGAGTTGTATTGAAAAAAAATTGTCACGTAACTTCGACAAAAGCTGACACTCTACATCTTCAGCTATATCAAAAATTCGACGGGCAACAGTATCATTTAAAAGAGATATAGACTGCAATTGTTTTGCAAAATTATCTCCAAATATAATTTCTACAATCTCAATTGCGGCTGGCAAAATAAGCTCTTCACCAATGGTGTGAGGCTTTTTACATCTGGCTATTTTATATGAAATTTTGTAAGAGGCAATTAAAGCTTTTTCATTCACAGACAAAGTTTTTTAAAAAATGATTTTTGCTTTTCATATGATTTTAATTTTAATTCGAAGAATTCTCAGGGTTTTTTAAGTACTCACTATGAAGGGTTTCCAAATGTTGTTTAAGTTTATTAGGTTTCATGCTGTCTACCGCCAACATTTTTGAGCAAATGATACATAGGGGCCTTTCTTCATCATTTACATCAGTACTAGTGAACCTAAAATTTAAGTATTCTTGAAAATATTTTCTTGATTTTATTTTCGGAATCACGCTCGTCTGTGTGCTTGTTGATGCTTGTCTATCGTCTAATGCTCGCTTACGCCCGTTTAAAAATTTATCCATGATTGTGCATAAGTCTGCTGCCGCGAATATTTAATACGGTGAATTGCAATTACACGAAATATATATAACATACACATTTAGAATAGATTCAACAGCGATAGAAGGATCGACTCGAATGAGATTGTCTGGAATTGAAATTGGCGTCATAGAACTTTCTCCTTCTCCCTATGAGAAAACATTTGTTCCTATCTGCGCATGCTACTAACTTAACTTTTAAGCTGACCAGACAAATTACAGACAAATCGAAACTTCTCGCTAAACCGTGAGAATGTTCGACATGGCTGGACGCAAGTGCAATAAAAAGCATAGGATTCTGGTTATTTCAATGCTGAGGATTGGTGTTGTAAAATGTCAAGAAATTTCCGTATTCTTGGTAATTTGTAAAGCTTAAAATTAATGTTGTAGTGTAGGTTTAGCGCCAAAATACTCAAAATACATTATTATTGTATAAATTTTATTGTATGCGGTGGGGACGGGGGGCATGATGAAAATTATGATTGAAAATTGGACCGTGGATACTAAAAGGTTGAGAAACACTGCTCTACACAATAGTTTAAATGGTTTAAAATTTCCTAAAATAATTACATTCAAAGCTACATATCTAGGTATATTTTTTATATGAAAGCTCCAAAATTTTATAATTATTAGATGAAATGAAATTTTGTTAGACTAATTTTCCAAAGTTTTTATAACACTACAGCTTAAATATTTTTATACAATTTTTAAATTACCAAACAGATGTTCACGCTATGCTAATCTTTTTCCTTACTAAATTCATGCTTTCTCAGTTTTGAGAAAAGTTTCTGTTTCTAAATTATTTTAATTTTTTTCAACCGTTTCCAATAACAACTTGCATTTAAATATATTTTAATAAATAAACAAGTAAACAAGTCATATTTCAATTTCATGGTAGGTTTTAATATTGATGTTACTGTCATTTTAAGTCAATAATATCTCTTTCTTAATTTATAACAATGTGAAATTGATATTTGTAAATTGGTTTAAGTATTTTTTTTGCAACGAAACACACCAGTCTTTGCATGCAAATTTGTTACTATATAAGTGAGATCTACAGTATCGCAAAATATGCACAGTTACTGAAACTATCTTCAACAAAATAATAAGGTAGGTCAGTTGTAAAGAAAAAAACATCACTGTAATTTAAGATCATGATAGCCATAAGGGAGAATAGGATTTATTTCATTGCTACATATGTTTGCATATAACAATCAATTCAAAATTATTTACATTTTCGTGCACTGTGCATGTACAGTACTACGAAAAGAGGCACAACGTACAAACAGCGTGAAATTTCCACACATGTATAAACATACACATTGCATGAAATATCTATTCTTCTATATTTCTAACGCATCTTATCTGGTTCCTTCTTCATATTTAGTTGTCATGTATCAGATGTTATCAATGACATCACTGTACGTGAAACATTGTATATTTTTCATGAAAATTGTATTTCACATTTGGTAAGAAGTTGTTCAAATTGAAAATGGAAAGCTTTGTTTGGTATATAGGGCAGTAAAAATCGCAATCCCTTTGTATACAAAATAGTAGATACAATGAATAAATTAAAAAAAAAAAACTTGAATTCCGTATTAGTATATTCCAAGATGATTGAATGTTGCTATCTCAGTTGATTTCAAAAATCTTTTTCCTTAATTCTAAATGACCAAAAAAGCTTTATCTAATTAACTTACTGCTATACTTTTTG
>JAPMOQ010024109.1:0-10454 GCA_026543055.1 Argiope trifasciata | reverse complement strand
ACAATGCTGCACGAATGGAATAGTTAAACTAATGTAACGGAATGTGACAAACGGAGAGAGTCGAGAATTATATACGAGAATTATGTAATCGAGAGAAAAATATATTTTTGAACATTGAAATGTTCAATTGTTTCATTAATTAATTTTTTTAATAAACTACTTTAAAAAACAAAACAAATCCCTTCTATTGTAGATGTAATATTAAAAGCAAAAGACTTCAAAACTATTGTGGATGTATTAACAGATGTTGTGATGGACAAAAGGGATGATTATCTCTATTCCGAAGTCTCTGTTAAAACTAATTTAGATTGACAATTCATAAGAGGTTTAGCTCTCCACGAGCAATAATATAACAGTAATTTCTACTAACATTAATTAGATAAGTTTCCAAATTATTTTCCACTGGTAGAAAGTATTTTACTTATATTTGAGAGTTACAATATAGAACAAATGAGTGATATATTTCGCAAAAGATAAATATATTCGAAGGTTATATTTTCTTTATGCATGAGATTATTAAATTGCATCAGAATTATATGTTTGCTTTTCAAAACATTTATTGCAATAAATATGTGGAATAAAAGCAAAATACATACATGAAACAATGCTACATGAATGGAATTGTTTAATTAATGTAACTAAATGTAACAAACGAAGGGAATCGAGAATTCCTTTTCTAGGTAGAAAATTCATAATATTTAAGCATGTTAATAAATTCGCTAGGTTTTGTTGTAATAACCATAAATTGGACTCTAAAAGGAAAATAGGTTATATTAAACACTATTTTGCAAGGAAATTAAAAGAATCTCTGGCTAAAGCCCTGAATTTTTTTTTCTTTTTACTGAAAATTTAGAGTTTATGCTTTTTGTTATTCTGCATCTTATCTCAGCTTCATGAGCATCTGTGAAACATCTAATAAAGCTATTTAACATATTAGTTAAGAAATTAAAAGTTTTTCGTTTATTTATATCCATTGAGAAATAGATAAAGAATTAAAAAAAAACTTACTTGGTGGTTATCATTCGTGCTCTCAACTATTTTTTCCATGGCAGAATCTAAAAAAAATAATAATGCTTTTATTTATAAGACACAAAGACAAAAACACTCCCATCTTCGCTTTTAAAAACATTACACTTCAGTTTATAAAAAAAATTTAAAATTCCCTGAAGACAATTAAATGATTTGAATTAGTTCAAATTATTCAAAACAACCGGAAAAACGTATTTGTTGTATGCAGAGCAATTATTCTTTTAATGCAATAAAAAGTTTTAAAAATTTAAATCCATACTGTAACATTAACCGTAAAGAATAATAAATTTTGTTTTTCCACTTGGAAGAAAAAGGCGCCACTGATGTTAACCTGGGGGCAACTGGTTCTATCTTATCTTTGCCTTTCAAGAACATCGCATTAGTTGAAAAAAGAAATAAATACAAAATTCCATGAAAATTTCAGAAAGTGAGAAATGTGTGTTCTGAGATTTAAACTTCTCTTCCTAGTAAGAAATAAATAATATCCTCATAACATCTGTAGGAACATACTTCTTTCAGATTTGTTGCTTACTAGGCTTTAAAAAAATAATTAAAAATTCAGTATTTTTGCAGATTTTTTAAATTTCATAAAGGTTAGACCAAGGTTTGAGTTTGTAAATAAAATCAATAGTAAATAAATTTTGCTGGGTAGATGGGTGGGGTTTGAATGTTAGCAATCACGCTGAGCAGTCAAGAAAGGGGATATCGGGACAAGTGAAAAAGTGGCAAGAGCAATGAAATTGATTATCCCTCGTCTTATATACCATAGTTTAAAAGAGAAAATATTTGTTAACAGGGCAAGTAGATTAATCAAATTCTTAAAGGGATTTATGCATGCATCAAACTCAAAGTAAGGGAAACACAGGGCTCATTTCAAAAATGTACTTGTTTCTGTCAGCAACTTTTGTCAATCACTCGCAGTGTGGAAATCTCTGATTAAAATTTTTTACAAATCATTTCTTGAATTAACGAAGTAGGGAAATGGAATTGGGTTAGGAAATGAGAGAATATTTAGAATGACTTAGATATGGACTAAATTAAGTTAAAACTTTAGAAATTAATTTAAATTTAAATTAGTTTATGCATATATATGTGTATTAAAGGATATTTTTAATCCTAATTTTAGCCTTGCTAAAAGACGTCATTGAACCTTTTTGCACACATGCCTAAATTTCATTGTAAATTTTTTTATATTGGAACCAATGAAAATTTTCAAAATTATACTGATACTTATAAGAAGCCTAATATGTGTGTGTGTTGTTAGCACACATGTATAATTGGATATAACTGTATGCATGTTGTATTCATTAGGTCAAACCATTTGACCTATGAGTTTCGAAATATCTTTTTAAATTAATTTTAATTAATTAAAAATAAATGGCATTTTGCAATTTTTTCTGTATTACTTCTGAAAGTATTATCGCACGAACATTATTTTCACGTCAATTTAAAGTTCAAAATACAATCTTTTTCATTACAGCATTGCTTTAAACTAGAATTCAAATTAATATTTTTAATTAATTTTTAAATTCTTCTTATTAACTATTTTGTCAATTGATTTCGATTGAAATTAAATATAAAATTTAAATTGCAAGAGTCAGTTTGAAGTGTTTGGGAAAAATTTGCTTTTATCAGCGTGATGCATTGCATTGTTAAAAAATTGATTTTAAAAATAAAATAAGTGTTACCTTAAATTCAATGAAGGAAAGTATGATATTCAGCACTTAAGAAAGAAATACAATATTTTCTTAAAATTAAATACAAAACAAATTTTCTATGATCTTTTATGGCCTAAACATTATTAGTTCAATAAATCAGCTTTATTTAAGTCAAACAGGGTTTAATATATATTCTTTTATTCAGAGGCTAGTGGCTAGTTTGTAAATATTTAATAACAGAAATGTATGAGTTAAAAAGGTGTAAGAGCGATAAAAAATTATATTTTATGTAATTTGACTCAATAAATACTCCAATAAATTACGAACATTTAGCTTTTATCTAGATCCTCTGCTCTGTTAATCATATTTAACAAAATATCCTTGAGAAACTAAATATTAAACGAAAAGAATATTATTTCCATCAAATAACAATAATTCTTACTGATTTAAGAAAATGACAATATTATTTCTCAACAAAAACAGGAGATTTTAGATCATCTCGTTGACCGTCCCAAGGATGATACATCAATCAAAGCCCTGGGTTTCTTAGGACTGATTGTCTTAATATTAATTTATTGTTTACAGTTCTAAGCTGATCTATTTAAAACTCCTTAAATAGATTTAAAACTGATGACAGAAGATTTAGAAATTTTTGACATAAATTTCTTTATTTTTTAAAAATTTGAAACGTCAAGAATATTTCACGAGAAAGGATTTTTTCAATAACCTTAGGAGTGTAAAAAAGTTTGAATTTATAATCTATTGAAGTACATTTATAGACCGAAACAAAATAAAATATTTTTATTCACGACACTTAAGGTATCCGAATACGTAAAAAAGATTGATTTTCGAAAAACATGACAATAATTTTATTGTATAGGCCAATCTTTGAACTACATGAAACAAGTTTACTCTCTAAATTAATTAGAAGTCAAGAAATTAATATTCTGGTAATGATTGGTAAACTGGAAATGGACATTTAAAGGATTATAAATTTAAATCAAAAAAGCCACAAAACAAGTTAACATTTATATAAACACAGATTTAGTTTTTAATACAGAAAATATTTGCACAGAAAAGCACAAAATGTCAATGAGAGTTTTAAATGTCTTTTGTGGAAACATATCATGGCAGACATGTAACTAAACATGAGCTTTGAATATTCATAACATCAAATGATCAAAATTTTGGAACTGTTGCTAGTAATAGAATACGACATAAGGCATTAACTATTAATGAGTTTACTGTTTCAAAAAATGTAAATTAATTTTTGGGGATTAATAGCATGTGAGTAATATGGCCACTGATAACCTTTTTACATCAAGTTTCAATAATACTTCAGAGGTTGAAATTTCAAGGGCAAACACCTGGTAAATATGCAGCAATCTGTACGTGTAATTCTTAGAAATATGAGGTAAAAGAAACCTATTTTAAAAGTATCCATCAAAAGGAAAGTACTTTGAAATGACATACAATACAGGCCAGGAATCCTATTGTATTTCCCCCTTTTTCTGAATCGAAACTGTGGCCATCGAGCCGTTTCCCACGACTTAGATTTTGGAATTCACAACCCCCATTCACAGAAACCTGTTAATTCATTCTTTTCTGAAAGTGGGGGAATTCTCTACAATTCTGACCTGAAATGCTAGAGCAACCCTGGGTTTCTCTGGACGGATTGTCTTAATATTAAGATAATGATTAAAGTTCTAAGCTAATCTATTTAGAACTTGATAAATAGATAAAAACTGATCCCAGTAGAGAGAAAAAATTATTTATTTGTTTAAAACTTGAAGTGTCAAGAATATTTTACAAGAAAGGGTTTTTTAATAACCACGTGAGTGTTTAAAAGTTTAATTTTAAAATCTATTGACGTTCCATTTATAGATTGTAACTAAATAAAATAATTTTATTCACACCTCTTTAGGTATCCGAAGATGTTAAAAAGGTCAATTTTTGCAAAAAAAAAAAAAAATAAAAAAAAAAACCCCAAAAAGTTTCTTTGTTGTAACAGACCAATCTTTGAGCTATCCAAAACAAGTTTATTTTTGTCTCTACATTAATTAGTCAAGGTATTAATATTTTCGTAATGATCAGTGAACCAGAAGTGGTCATTTGTATAACCGAAAATACCAATTTAAAATGAAAAAAAAAACATGCTAAAAATTTGTATTAACAGAAATTTAGTTTTAAATACGAAAAATCTACAAAAAGCAGAAAATGCCAAAAAAGAGTTTTAACGAGGTTTTGTGGAAATTTGTACTTAAAAATGTCTTTGTTGAGCTGCGAATCCTCAGATAATGGGTATTTAGGTTAGTAATATATTTTAAGAGACGTTTTATAGGAGTATTATATATCCTTAAGTTTGTTGGAGTGTTTATGAGTGCAAATTCAGTTAGAACATTTGATGAGCTCGACAAAGACAGAATAAACGAATCTAAGCGGCATTCACTGCCAAATGAAAAAAATTGCGAGAAAAAAAATTTAAAATGTACAAAAAAGAAAAAAAAATTAAGAAATTATGCTGCAAGAAGTTATATGTTACAAATGTGGTGAATTTTACGTATGTACGCACATTATTTATTTTCAAAACAAGCTTCTGTGTACTTTAAATGATTTTTTCTTAAAACTGAGTGTTACTCTTTTCTTGCTCACATCAAATCAAGTAACCCAATATATTTAACAATAAATTTGCAATAACACAATAAATTTATCATATAACTATAAAATTTGATCTTTTTGTTTATATTATTTTCTAGGGAATGAGTTAAAAGAATTTAGATCGAGTGAATAGTTTTTAATTTACAACCTATTGTTTGAATAATAATGTCATAAATTTACTAAATATTTCATGATAAATCTTTGACAGACTGTAAAATTCTTATTTATTATTAGAATTATACGATTGTCATTCATTCCCTTGAAAATACTATGCGCTTTATTTTTATATAAATTTAGTTGAGATGAGAAGTATAGTTTTTGGTGTAACTAATTCGAAGTTTTATAAAAATTGGTTTACATTTAATGCGTTAAATGCCAATTTTGAAAAAGTGTTCATATTTATTTCAAATATTGGCCTCATATTACTAATTTTGAATAATCTTAAACCTAGAAATAGGACTAAAATATATCTGAAACATATTTTTCTTCAAACGTGTTCGGATACCTTAAGTACTTTTAAAAGACAAACTGAAAACTGAATTTTATAAGCATACTGAGAAAACGCTGTTACATAATTCTTGAGATATTACATAAATTGCCAAAGTTATTGTATAATAGATTCTATAAAATTACTCTATTTTCAGTATTCCAACTTTTTTTTAATAAAAATAATAACAAATAATAATATAATAAAAAATGCTTGGTTTTATTTATTTATATTAATTGCAGTTTACAAATTTCAATCTTAACTTACGATTGAAATTTTTCCTAAGCTGACAGAAAATTAGAGATATATACTATATTATAACTTCAGATCTTTATAATATTGTATGTAATATTGCGACTATCAAAATATGAAGCTTAAAAATATTTTGATAAAGAGACTATTAAAAGCCAAGTTATATTGAAAACCGAACTGAAAATTTTGATAAACATTAAGATCGGCGAACCAACTGGTCCTCGGAGGTTTTTTTTTTAATTATTTTGTTTTATTACACATCTAATGGAACTTTTGACATGTTTCCACTATAACTTCCGAAAATATTACAGCACAAAATTAATTGATACATCATATTAACATTTTTAGAAAACATTTTCCTTGATGTTAGAATTTTATTCTATGAATTAAATTTTTAAAAAAATTCAAAAAATTAATTTAATTCTGTTTGTTGATTTTCAATTCTCTTGCAATTTATTTGGCATAAAATAAAATGTAATAGCAGGAGCATATTAAGTGTCTATGGGACAAAATTGACTTTTATCAACTTGTTGCTATTTGATTGGAAAAACTTGAATTTAAAAATATCGCCTATTATTTAAAATTAAAGAAAGAAAAATACAGTTTTCAGTTCATGTCGGTATGAAATGAAATAAATAAGAAGTATATCATTTAAAAAAATAGATGCAAGAAAGAGTTTTTTAATCAAATTTTACGATATCTATGTTTTTAATTCAATAAAACAGTTATATTTAAGATAAATTTTTCTTAATATATGCAGGATATTCACTCTAATTAGGGTCTGAGAGTTAATTTGTAAAACCATTAGTAATAGATACAAGTGTGTTAATTAACCTAAATTAAATTAAAATAATTATATTTGCTTGAACCAATTAAGTTCTGATGAATTACGAATTTAAACTTTTTACATTGATAGCAAAAGATAGAAACGTTTATTTATTGCTTTAACAGTTGGAGTGTGAAAAATATTTAGCAAAATATGATTCTTTAAGAACGAATGACTGTATAAAATTCAAACTGCTTGGTTTTTTTAGATAAATTTATAGACTGAAACAAAATAAAATATTGTTACTCTTTCATTTAATTTTTTTTTTTGAAACAAAACTGAAAATTGGATTTTTTTTATGAATTAGAGACATTTTTGTTAGATAAATCTTTGAGATGTAACACAAATTATGAGAATTATTTTGTAATGTACATACGATTTGAATGCGTAATGACTCTATTTTAACTATTCACATTTTTGAAAAATTTATAATGACAGTACAAAAAGATTTTATTTTAATTAAAAGCAGTTAATCATTTCGGTATTAATTAAAAATTGAAACTTTAAGATAGCTGGTAGAAAATCAGAGAATGCTTCACAATACTCTGAACATAATGGTTTAAGGCCTTGATAGCAATATAAGGGAATTGTTTATATACTAAATTTAAAGCTCTGTTAATGAAACCATTAAGAAATCAAATTAAATAAATTTTTCATTGAAAATTTTAGCCAGAATTAATAATCGCGACTTAACTAGCTAGTTAAAATTAAAGATAAAAATTGTGCGGAAATTAAAATGAAATCAGTAAAAGGGTATTTTTAAAAATATTTTATTGCAAAACATGTTTTTTTGGAAGAGTTTGAAATATAAGAAAATTAAACTTTCAAAATCACGCCATTGCGCCTATCTATTTGGCGATAACTAGACCTAAATCATGATTAAATAAATGAAAGATAAACAATAATTTGTGGACCTTGTATTTTTATAACTCTAACACTAAAATAAACATTCATTAACAATTATTAAAATCACAATATTTGTAAATGTATGATCAACGAAAAAAATGAAAGTAAATTAGTTCTATTTTTGTGCGTTCATTCAATTAGAATTCAAAAGAAGTAAGATATTATTATAAAAATTCTAAGGTGTGAAAAAATAATCGATTTTTTAAGAATTCTACATTAAAACATCTTTGTCATTGTATGAGCAATGTCTTTAGAACCTCTGTGCATTTCAGGAGGATAAATCATAAGTGTTTAATTTTGGAATTGGGGACACCATTACTAATAGTTGTTTTAAAAAAGTACCCAGTTGTTTTTAAAAAGTTAATACTAAATTTTAATATTGGGGATAGAAACGATTTCATGATATAATGTTAAAAAATAACATAAAATTGAAATAGAGATGAGATAAGTTTAAAAAGAGACAAATTTGTACTTACCAAATTCAAAGAAGAACACTGTAGCAGAGATTGGGGATCGACTATAGACTTTATCAGAGATACTGAGTGAAGATGCGAGTTCGGGTCTCTTATATCACTAGCAGACCAATAAGATTATTACAAACTTCCAGCAAATGGAAAGGTTCCTTCGTTATGGGGTGACGTGACCTTCGAATCTGGACAAAAGGACTGGACACCGAACTTCTCATGTTCTTTTAGGGGATTCGACGTACATGGAAAAGGAGGGGAGGGGAGCATCAATGTTCCCAACGTCCTTGCTAAAAAGGGGTCGAGCAAAAACCATAAGTTAATTGCTCTCAATTAATTAACCAATGAGCTTAATACGAATTGAAAAACCAACATTAACTGTTTTTGTGAGTGTACTAACTGTTTTTGTGAGTGTATTAAGTAAACGCAAAAAGAAAAAAAACTTATGTTAAATGCTATTTAGTTAAGCCCATGTCATTTTAAGGTATTTCTTATCAGAGTTAATTAAGTATATTACATCCAATTGAAGAGGAGGGGAAAAATCATACACCGAACAATTTAATCTTTGCTTTCAGCGCTGGTTAAAATAGCTGACTTTTTTATTATATTTAGTGAAAATACTGATTAATACAGATTGCTGGAAAGAAAACCAATGAATTCTGATATATAAAAGACACAGTTGTTGTATATGAAAAAAAATCTAGTCAAATCCAAATGATTTTTGGATGTCATAATATCGTGATTAAAAAAAAGAAATTTCAATATTGGGTTGCTCTTTGAAAACTGCTTAATACTAAGTAATAATACAGCAAATATTTTTAATTTTTTTCTTGAACTGATAAAATTTGTAAATATAAAAGAAAGAAATTATCTATTTTTATTAATTCAGACATAACTATTTCTGTTTGGAACAATCTAATTATTTAAATTTTGATTAGATTTAAATTCATTTGCAGCTTTTTCTGAACTTATGCATAATTTTGAAAGCTGATTTCCAATCGTACCTTCTCGAATGGACTCATTTTGCTGTTTAGTAATCTCCTTCATAATTTCTATTTCGTCTTTAACATTTACCGATAAATGCTTCATTGATATTTCTAATTACAAAATTTTGTCTGGCATATTCAAGCCTGTAATTTCAATGATTCGAAGGGCTTAATGATGAAGGGTTCCAAGTGGGAAATATAATTCCATTAATGATTTGTTGTATTGGTCTTAGTCAGTTTTAAATCTCATATTAAGGGAGAAATATTTTTCCGTTGGTGAGTTGCAAAAGATGGCAGATAGGATGTCAAATGTTCTCCGTCACTTGACCCGGACTCACAATTATATCTCAGAATAGCTGTATTATTGTTAGCAAAAAGATCTTTATAATAACAAAATTTACTAATTTCTAAATTTTTATAGAAATTAAGCAGGGTTTTTAATGAACAGATTGTTACTTTGCAGTCAAAATTAAAAACAAAAAAACCTTTCAAAATTTTAAATGAACTCAAAGAAAAACATATAAGAAATTCATTCCAACTGAAATCCATTTTAATGGGGCTTTGACAGAGCAAGAGATACCAGCGAAAAAAAGAAAGAGTCGTTGTACAACTCAAAAATGGGAAAATATTATACAAAAGCTTTTAAGACTTGTTAAATCGGCTACTTTACTTGTTTGCTTATATTACCTAATTCGCGAAGGAACACAAGTTAGGAGGCACATTAAAAAAGAGTTATAAAATATATTTTATATCCATTCACATCTAAAGACAATCAATTAGTTAATTTAAGTAATCAAATTAATTATTTTAAATTTAATGTTTATCATTATCAAAAAAATGCCGTTTCCATTTTTTCTTAGCTAGGATTTGTAAAAGAATTCTCCAATCAAAAAAGTTCACATTTAACAAATATTCCAAAGAACTTATTCAATGAAAATAGAAAAATATTCAATTTTGAATATAGATAGCTCAATAATTCCGAATACTAATGAAGCATTTCTTAAAAGCATTATTTCAGCGGTGTGAAAAATAATATTTATCATAAATTGCTAAGATACTCCAGCTTTAAGTTCAAGCAAGCTCAACAGCAAACATGTTTCTTTTTCAAAGATAAGAAGGATGTCTTACGCAATTAAAAAAAAACCCTGACATCCCAAATTCTTTAGCCTTTGATACACAAAAGAGGAC
>JAPMOQ010024097.1:79695-109849 GCA_026543055.1 Argiope trifasciata | reverse complement strand
AATAATGTTTTGTGGTCCCGGTGATTTTGCATATAAACTAATGTTAATCTCCCCTCAATATTGCGATATTCTCTAGAACAATAAACCTCTGTAAAACGATTTTTTCAATCTAAATTTCAGTATTATTTTCTCCCTTTATAATAATATTTTGATTTTCAAATGCTTTTTTTTTTTTCGTTTTCTTTTGTTTTTTTTCCCGTCTATTAAGACTCATTGTGGATATTCAACTTATCCCTTAATAAATAGCTATTGTTCAGATTTCAAAACAGATGAAGACCACCCTTTTGGGAATTGGAGTGGGTGAGGGGGGGTGAAGTGTAAATGTATGCCTAGTCTCATTTGCCAGTAAGCTTTGGAATTCTGATAAGGTTTAAGGACATCTAGACCTGTCTGGTAACCTTGTCACTGAACAAGTGCCCTTTGTTAGAGGAACAGGGGGAGATGGAGGCGGGGTGTTGTTAAGTGACGTACTGAAAAGTGAGTTCAAAGGTTGTTTTGTAGTCTTTAACGATTTTGAGTTCTACGCGAAACATTTTGTTTAAACTTTTCTTTCTTTAACGCGATATTGTTCCCTAAAGGCCTTATCACACAGTGAAATGTCGCCAGCACTTTTCCGTTTCTACCCTCAAAAACCGGCCAAGAAAGTTTCATAATCGACAACGTATTCAAACAAGTTCGAAAATTGGTATTGGTGAACTTAACAGTTAAAAAAATGAATAAACAAACAAAAATATTGGATTATTTTCAATAAAAAGTGTTTTCAGGTATATGAATATTTCTGTGCTTATTTTCCGAATTTATCCTATTTATTTATTTTTTTAGTATTTAAACCACTATTATTAGTATTTTACAAATTAATTTCTTCTAAATATAGACTTAAAAGTAGTATGTTATGCACCTTAAACTAATAATAATAATAAAAAAAAAACTGTTATTAAATGCTCAAAATATGTGGGCCCTCGATATAACAATATGCCTCTCTACAACAATATATTTATTTGGTCCCTAAAATATTGTTGTAACGAGGTTTCACTGTATGTGTATGTATATATATATATATATCCACTAAGTAGTATTATACATAATAACAAATATTAATATTTATTGTTTGCGTGAATTAGTGGAAAAGACAAATAAATGCGCCAAGAAAATGAAGGGAAAAAAGCTTAAGAATTTTTTAGATAGACAGATATTTGTACCTAAAATATTCCATAAAAATGATTATAAAAATAGACGATTTTCCCGAGCAGCCTTTGTTCACGCATGTCTGTATGCATTGGACTTGGAAGTCGGGAAAGGCGCCATATGAAAAAAAAAATGGTGCAGTGGGCGCTGCGACTGAAATCGAAGAGGGAGTGACCCCGTTAAACGAATATTTGCCTTAGTCCTATAAGTTTCGCTAATCCTCCTGAAGTAGGCGTGGATTTTTATTGCGCTCTGTAATTGGCTCCGTGTGTACTTTGCTTAAATAGATACAACAAATGTAAAGGGAAAGCTTTGTAAATTACTATCCTCTCAGCCTTAACGTAGAGGGTAAGGGAAAAAAAGCATCACTACCCCTTAGTCCTGTTCTGAATTAGAAACGCAAGGTGAAAAAGAAGGGGGGTTAGATCAAAGGCCAAGTAACCCCACCACGACTTTCTCCGAAGAAGGCGATAACGGCTCTCTCCCCACTTGTCGCCCCTAGCAGGTGGGCAGAAGATGTGCCAACCATGTCAAGGACGGGGAGTCCCCCGCTGTCCACCTAAGATCTAAATTTCAATTCATTGATCCCCGCGTAAATGCTAACGTGCCTTTCCAGGAAAATTAAGGAGTGGAGTTATAGGCCTCGCACCTGGGTACTCCATATAAGTATAATATCGGTTGGTCTCAGCCAACTAGCTTAAAGTATTTGTAATGAAATGTTAACATCTCTGACGCTCATTTATTAGCATAACTGCTGATTGCATTGGTTAACATTGATAGCTGATATATTTAAAAATGAAATTTATGAAAAATAAATTCTCTCTCCAGTGAAGAAGGTTGCTCGGGGGAATGAATGTTCTGAAATACAACATGGACATAGATAAAGTAGAACACTTTATAAATTTGAATGTCGTTTCATTAAATTTTTTTTATGTATATTTACGGAATTATTAGTCAAAGTAAAAGAAATTTCATCGAAATCTTATAATTTTATCTATAGTATCTACCAAATATTCAGGTATGATGCTACATAAAAAAAGGTAATATATAGGACACAAAAAAGTGGAGAAATTTGAAATATACCAATTAACATATTAGTTTGTTCCTAAAAATCTAACTTTCATTGATAGTTATGTTGTAAATTTGTAGAAGTGCCTCCCGTAGTAAGGTATCTAATAGTAAAGGTGAATTCGAGAGAACATTCTTGCCGAATATGTCTTATCAATGTGTTAATTATTAATGTCTTAATCAATTATGTCTTATTTATTCCATTAATATTCATTCCCTTGTATAATGTGATGTTAAATAACTTACAGAGTAAAGGTGGGAAGATGGATGCAAAACATATATTTTCAGGACACGTGGTTGACTAGGTGTGCATTACCGCAAATGGTTTTCATTGATAAAATATTGTTTATTTATGTCATTGTTCAAGATTACAATGAAAAGGGAAATCTCGGTAGTAACGCATTGAGCTTGTGGTTTGAAACTAAGTACTGCAAATTGAAGTTCATCAAAAGTAAATTTGAAAGCTGTTGAGCAATCCATACAAAACGGGCCTTTGAGGTTTATCCTGATTGTAACAAGATAAAAATTATCTTAAATTTTCGAATTTAAATAAAACGCCATTAGACTTAGAGGAAAATATATAATAGACCTTTAAAATGAATATATATTGTAAAAATCTTATAAACTGAGCTATGAAATGTAATGATAAAGTAATGAGATCTCGAGTCAATAAATGGAAACTAAATAAATAAAAGATGAAAATTTGGAAAAAAGTTTGTTTTTTTTTAAACGTTTATATAAGTTTTTGAAATTTTACTTAATTATCTATATTATAGATGGAAATAAATGGTATAAGTTTTTGATACATATTTGCATTATTTTCTGAAACTTGAATGATTGGAATAAAAACCACGGCTACCAAAAATGGCTTTAATTTTTATAAGTAGGAATGCGGGAAAGGAAACTCAAATCGATCTTTAAAAAAATAGTTCTACAATTTCACATTATGTCAGACTAAGTTTCGAAATAGTTGTAAAAATTAAATTTGAAAAAGAAAAAAAAATCTTACGTTTTAGCCACTCATTCTCGAAAAATATGAAGAAACAGGGATCGTGAGCGTAAAGATTCTAATAAAATGAACACTGGCTTGAAAATAGAAACATAATGCTAAACGCAAATTAAATTTTCACTACTTTAAAAAAATTTTTATTTCGGATTTATACCAGATTCTGTTCGTGATTAATGTACTGTATTCTATACATTAATCACTTTACTAATTCTGTCTTCAGTACGTGATTAATGAATCACTCAAATGAAATATAGATTTCTGAACAGTATATAAATTAAACAAATAGTATTTAAATATGAGGAAATGATTCAAAAACAGGTATTTCAACTACTTCAAGATAAGATTCTTTGAATTAGGAAACCATTAAAAAATTGTTTGAAGAATCAGCTCAAAAATTCAGGATGAAAGTTTGTAAAATCAATTTTGAAGGTTGCTTAGTTGGTAGTAGGATAAATGCGCACTGCTACTTTCGTACGGGTCATAAAAGGCCAATAAATCATGCTTGGCTCTTTGAAAAAAATGGGGTAAGGAGTAATTAGTTTAGGCATAATTAGTTTTTAATTTACATGTTATCTGTTGGCAAGAGTATCTGGCGGGAAAACGTATTGGTATTCTAATTTATGACGCGTAAACATAAGGACAAAACCTTTGTCTCTTTGTATATATGCTGGCTCACTAAACACCTGGTCGTATGCCTTTCAAATTGCCAAATATATATTTTGGTGCATAGAAAAGGGATTTATTGAATTTTTAATTGGAATTGTAATAAGCCAGAAAATAAAAGAAATACTCACTTTTTTGTTATAATTTTCTAATAATTTACAGTAAAAAAAACAGTTTTTACAGCATCTCAAAATTCAAAAAATGCATTTAAAAGTGCGTAAGAATATTTCATCTTGCTTTTTGTCTCATTGTTTAGAATATTGCTTTATTTCTCTTTTTGTCTATAATTGTTACCAGAATAAGAAGATTAGATTTATTTTTCCATGAAGGGTAGGTTTCCACATTTGTTATACCTGTAATAATTTTTCGTATTGACGGATAAGATTTAATTTCAGAATGAAACACTGTTGGAATTTTTTTTTAAATGCCTCTATTTTAAAATATTGCTGCCTTTACCTGTGACGTAATTGAAAAAAAAATAATAATTTATGCATAAAATATAAACAGAAAATAAAGCAAGTGCGGAGTACATTGAAGGTAAAAAACAGAGTAAATGTTTTGAAATAACGTTATATGCATATATAGCAAAATTTCAAGTTTAAGAACGATTTGTTGCGGTAGCAATTGAAATTTTCATCAATCAGTAATCATTACTTACTAACTGGTCGCCAATTTAAAATATACCACTAAATGCATCAAGAACGCTAGCATTATTATGCTTGAATTCTCTGAATTATTCATTCACAGTCAAAGTATGCTAAATATAGTTCTGAAATAAAAATCAATTGAAACCAAAGCTGAAATAGAGATTTTATTCAAAAAATTTACACCTTATTTTAATTATTATGATCGCATACGATTCTAATTGTTTTTTGATAAGGGGATCGTTTAAATATATATTTCAGCTAATTCATAGCACATAAGTCAATATGAGAATTTATCTGTTGATAAATTTCCTACAATTTGAAATAAAATCCGTTCAAAGATTTTGAATTTCTGGAAATAAAATAACTAATTCATATAGAAATGAAGTAAATAATTTAATAAGCATGATATAGTTATAAAAATATATCTTATCTAATATTTAAAAATCTGATATTCTCGTTTGGAAGTAAAATTTATCTTTGCATGCGAAAATATAAAAGGAAGATTTTGAGTGTAAACCATATGTTGTTGGCTACTTGCAACTTTCATAATGTTTTATTTTTCAATTCAAAGAACGACACTTCAATTAATTAAATCATTTATTTTTAATTGCGCTTCGAATAATCAACCGATACAGAGCAAGTCGAAAAGCCAACTGCTAGTCTGGTTAGCTAAAAACGCCAACCTTACAATATTTCGCCAATCTGGCGCCAACATACCGGCCGCCCTTGCCATGTTGCAAACATGGCGAAAGCAACTGTAATATAACAATTTCTAAACATTACATCATCAGATACAACTACAAATATCAAATAAATGTTAAACATTGAACATTTTAAAGAGTTCATAATTTCAAGTGTATCTTCACAAATGGCATAATACCATTTTTAAATTATAACAATTTGAAGTAAACATGAAAATATCAGTTTTATAAAGTTAAATACAGATAAAATACAACTAAAGTACTTAAAATACAGAATTGGACAAAGGTAAAATACAAATATTTGAAATTCCACGCTTAAGAAATCCCTGGGGGGTTTTAATCCGAACAACCCGAACCTTTCCATCGTTTCCTGGAATTACTTCCTGAATTCTACCTATAATCCAGGAGCAAAGGGGCAATTTATCTTGTTTTACTAGTACCATATCACCTATTTTTACGTTATTTTTTTCGAATAGCCACTTGCTTCTTTGCTGTAGGTTATTTAAGTAATCCCTAGACCATCTGTTCCAAATAATTTGATTTAGTTTCGTAATTTTGTTCCAGTTAGATAACCTATTATCTGAAGTATCTAATAAACAAGGTTCCGGAATAGAGTTAATAGCTCGGCCAATTAAAAAATGTCCTGGGGTCAAACATTCGAAATTGTTAGGATCAGAAGACAAAGGAAGCATGGGTCTACTATTTAAAATACCCTCTATTTGATTCATAACAGTTAAAAATTCTTCTATGGTTAATTTCGAATTTCCAACGACTCTCTTAAAATGATATTTAAACGACTTGACTCCTGCCTCCCAGATCCCCCCAAAATTTGGCGATCCCGGAGGCAAGAATTTCCAGCTAATAGATTCAGTTGATAAATATGTGGCGACTTCCTCCGATCTAAAGAGACTACATAATTTCTCCAGCTCGGAGTTAGCACCAACAAAATTTGTAGCATTATCAGAAAAAATGGCTGAACAAAGACCTCTTCTAGAGAAGAATCTCTTTAATGATGCAATTAAAGCGTTAGATGTCAAGTCTGTGACGATTTCAAAGTGAACAGAACGGGTTACAAAACAAACAAAAATGACAACATATATCTTATTAAATATACCTTTACGCTGATTTTTGTACCTTATAAAAAAGGTCCACACAAATCAATGCCTGTGTTAGCAAAAGGAGGACTAGCAACAACTCTTTCCTTTGGGAGTGAAGCCAAGATTTGCTGTTCAGTTTTGGGTTTATTTTTGAAGCATATTACACAGCCATGAACAACCTTACGGGCATTATTTCTACCATTTAACGGCCAAAATTCCTGTCGTACACAATGAAGCAGGGTTTGTGAACCAACATGTAGATTTTTTAAATGAAAATGCAACAAAATAATAAAAGTTAATTTGTGATTTCTAGGAAGGAGAATAGGGTGTTTCTGTGAATAGCTCAAATCTGAATTAGTAACTCTACCTCCGACTCTCACTATTCCTTTGATGTCAAGAAAAGGATTCAAATTCCCTATATGACTATCTTTCAATTTTTCTGCATTTTTTAATGCTTTAATCTCCCTTTCAAATACAATACCTTGGACAAATCTTACCAATGCTAATTTACCATCTTCCAATTCTTCTGGAAGCAGGGGTCCCAAAATCTTTGGTCCTTGTTGACAATTGGAAATAAACCTATAAATAAAACTAAATATACGAATTAATTTCACAAAACTATTAGAAATATTAAAAATAGAATTAATAAAGTCTAATTGAGAAGTCACAGTCATGGTGACAACTGGCAATTTCTTTAGTTCTGCCATAAACAGTTCACTGTCAGGATTATTTATGGTCTGTCCCTCAGGAAGATAAATATCTATATTTGGAGGTCCATTAAACCATAAGCCCAGTGACTGTAGCTCATTTGGATATACACCTCTTGAAACCAAGTCTGCAGGATTCCACTCTGATGGTATGTGCTTCCACTGCATATTTTTAGACAATTCTTGTATTTTTGAGACACGATTACCCACAAAAGTCTTCAATTGATAAGCAGGGGAATTGATCCAGGCCAAAGCGATTGTAGAGTCAGTAAACAAGATGACTTTATGTATATCAATTTTTAATGAATTGATAACTTTATGCACCAAATTAACAAGCAAAAGACAGGAACAAAGCTCTAATCGTGGCACTGTGATAGTTTTCAATGGTGCTACTCGAGACTTGCTTGCCAAAAGGTTTAAAGTTGAACTGGATGAATGTGGGTGCAAATAAACAACACCACCGTAAGCAGAAGTAGATGCATCGGCAAAACCAAAAATTGAGATTTCCTCTTTCGATGATTTCAGAATGTATCTTGGTATTTCAATACTTTCCAGACTCTTTAGGCTAGACACAATTTTTAACCATTCACCAGCTAATGCATCTGGAAGTTCGTCATCCCAATTGAAGTTATGAATCCAAAGTCTTTGAAGTAGGATTTTGGCTTTTACAATTACTGGCCCAAGAAAACCAATCGGGTCATACAACCTCGCAATAACCGACAGTACCTCTCGTTTAGTAAAAGTCGAACACTCCTTTAACGAGACTCTAAAAGTAAATGCATCTGGTTCAGGCAACCAAATTATACCCAGAGTTTTACTAGGTTCATTGGAATTAAAAAAAACTTCTTTCGATTGAAAATCCTCAATCAAAACTCTAGAGTTCGAATTCCACTTATGTAGATGCATGCCGCAACTTTCAAAGATTTTAATTAGTTGATTCTTTAATTCAACTGCCGAATCTAGACTAGACGTACCCGTAACGATATCATCCATGTAGACATCAGAAAGGAGTACCTCTGAAGCCAATGGAAAGTTTAGCCTTTCATCTTTAGCCAACTGTTTCAAAGTACGAATAGCAAGAAACGGGGCGCATCTCGTGCCATACGTAACAGTGTTCATTCTAAAAACGGTGGGATGATCATCTCCTTTCTCTTTCCACAATATTCGCAATAAATCTCGTTGAGATGGGTCAATTAAGATTTGACGAAACATCTTGGTTATATCCGCTGTCAGTGCAATTTTATGTTTACGAAACCGAAGAATTAATTCAAAACAATCTTCCCTAACCTCACCAGAAAGTAAAATGTCATTTAAACTATGACCTGATGTTGTGGGCGATGATGCATTAAAGACAACCCTGAGTTTCGTTGATGTTTTTTCTGGCTTAAAAATTCCATGATGGGGCATATAGTAACTGACAGGATTAGAAAATTCAGTCTTAACTCTCTCCATATGGTTCAGATTTTCATATTCCTTAATGAATTCTGTATAAAGTTCCTTAAGAACAGGATTCCTATTTAGTTTTTTAATGGTTTGATTTAATTGTTTCTCGGCAATATTTCGTGAATCACCAAGGGAATGAATCCCCTTTTCGCAGACAGGCATTTGAACAACATATCTGCCGCTATCATTCCGCCTATGTATTTTTTGAAAATGAGATTCGCAAAATTCCTCTTCTGGAGTCAGAAGCCGGTTAATTACCACCTCTTCAATTTCCCAAAATTTTTTAATGCAATCGTTTAAATCTAGGTTTTTATCATTAGAAACCAATCCACAATAGGTTTTGGAGCTTTCAGTTTCAAGAACACCACTAGCAATAAATCCAAAAACAGAATCCCGAAATGCTAAATCTTTAGAACCGTAATGTTTCCTTTCTTTAATAATTGCAAAAAAGTGCTCTGCTCCGAGAAGTATATCTATTTTACCCGGTTTGTCAAAATCCGGATCTGCAAGCAAATATCGATCGGGAATATCAAGATCCTCTACTTTAAGTTCAGCAGAAGGAACGAAATCAGTTATTTTATCAATTACTAAAAGGTCCACTTGCGTTGAAAATGATGAATTACTATTCGAAATCGTAGTACTTGATTTAAGAGTGACTGTCTTTTCACTTCCATTCAAACCTCCTATCAACATATTTATTTTCTCCTTTCGAAGCAGTAACTCATTAGCGAAAGATAAAGTTACAAAGTTCGACTGGCTCCCCGAGTCTAAAAGACAGCGTGCTTTAACAAAACAATTTTTACGATAACTCCAGACCCATACAATTGCGGTTGCCAATAAAACTGATTTATTTTTTGTTATTCCAATAGTGGAAAAGGTTTTAGCTTCGTCAGCTTCAGTGTTTTGGATACTTTTATTTATTTCATTAGAAGGCGACGATAGACGAGGAACATCTGGGTGAGTAACTGTTGGAATCGCCTCAGCTGGCGAGTTTATCCCCGCCTGGCGAGAATGTTCCTGATTTCGATGCAACAAATAATTATGTTTATTTTGACAGAAACGACAGCTATATTTTGAAGGACATGAATTAAGCTTATGAGAAGAATTTAGGCAGTTTATACAAAGTTTGAGTCTCTTTACGACATCGAATCTTTGTTGTGAAGTCATATTCAAAAACGAGGAACAATTATATAGTTTATGAAGTCCCTTACACAACAAACATGTAACAGTTTCAGACTTCAGAACGAAATTTTTATTTTTATTCACATTTGGTGTAATTCGCATTTTAATGTTAGTTTGTACCTGACCTCTTTGCAAATTCTCTAAAGTTTGACATCGTTTTTGAAGAAATTCTAAAAATGCATCCCATTTAGGCAAATCTGTAGTTGTTAAACTCATTTCAAACAATTTTCGAGTTTCTTTATCCAATTTTTGAACTACTACATTAAGTAGAATTTGGCATGAAAGCTCATTAGTTTCTAATTTCATTAATTTCAAACCTCTTAAGCTTTTATTTAAGGTATCGATAAGATTTCTCAAATCCCCAAATGATTCCACTAAGATTTTATCAAAATTCAGGATGCTTGCAATATGATTGTTTACATTCATACGCTTATTTTCAAACCTTTCTATTAAAATATTCATCAAGGATTCAAAACTATCCTCAGGTGTTTCAATAAATTTTACATCACCCTTTAAAACAGAACGCAAATAAAACAGCTTCTGTGTACCATCTAATGAAATGTTATTAGTAATTAAACTATCAAACTGCAGTTTAAAGTTATTCCAATTTTCCAATCTGCCGTCAAAAAATGGCAGCGTGATATCAGGTAATTTTACATTTACTTTATTCGAAACAATTTTATCAGTATTTAATATTGAAATAAATCTTTGTAAACTCACCCGAATATCTTCAAGCTGTTCTTCAATTGCATCGAATTGCAGCTGATGTTCATCCAAATCATCGTCTTTTAAAAGTGCATAGTATTCCAATTTCAAATTCTCGATATTTTGCGACAATTCTTCCACTCCACTTAAACGGCTTCTAAGTTCGACATCATCCGACAATTCGGCTTTTTCCTCCAGGAACTTTTGAATTCTGGTTATTTTACTTTTATAACCAGCTCTACTACGATTTAATTTTTTCAAATCATCAGTATACTGCTCCATTGTACGAACAGTTTTCGAAAATCCAAATGTTCTTCTAGAATTCTAATTCCAATTTTTTTTTTTTTTTCTTTTCAACGAATTAAAGTTGAAACCAAAGGTTCTCCGGCTCGACGGACCACACTGTTGTTGGCTACTTGCAACCTTCATAATGTTTTATTTTTCAATTCAAAGAACGACACTTCAATTAATTAAATCATTTATTTTTAATTGCGCTTCGAATAAGCAACCGATACAGAGCAAGTCGAAAAGCCAACTGCTAGTCTGGTTAGCTAAAAACGCCAACCTTACAATATTTCGCCAATCTGGCGCCAACACCATACATACTTTCTAAGATCTGTATTCCTTTTATAGAATAAAAATACGCAACTTAAATACTGATAAACCAATAAAATTAATGATTTTTTTTTAAAATTTTAAGATAATTTACGTGAGAGATAACATATTTTTTGTGTTCAATATCGTCAGCCATTTGTATTTGTAATCTATACTTATAATAAAGCTCAATGTGTGTGTGTGTGTTGGCGCTCTACAGACCAGACCGTTGGACCTACAACTACCAAATTTGGTACATGTATACCTTGGAAGTCGGGAATGTGCACCTCGGAGCCCTTTTCCCGAATTTTCAATTAGAATTTAAATTAATTAAAATTTAAACGAAATTTCGACGTTTTTCCGCTATAACTTCTGAAAATATTATCGCACAAACATGATTTTTACATCAATTTAAAGATTAAAAAATTAGCTTTCTAATGGTATCAGTGTTTTAATGTATAACTTAAGCTTCTATTTTTAACAAATTTTTAAAGAAATATTTTAACCATGTTTTACAATAATATATTTCGGACAAAATAATAAAATTTAATCTGCACGAGCACGTCAAGGGGGAAAAATTAGGTTTTATCAGCATGTTGCCATCCTATTGACGGAAGTTCAAACTGAAAAAAAACAACTATCATTACAAATTAAATCTAAAGAAATGCATTTTTTAGCACGTGACTGGATAAAATAAAAGAAATATAATATGTGACATTTTCTGAAATAATTAATGAACGAGCAAAGGGAAAAAAATAGCCTTTATTAAACTGTTGAAATCATACTGACAGAAGTTCAAATTAAAAAATAAATTAACTATGAATGCAAATTAAATCGAAAAAATGTAACATTCACCACGTGATTGGATGAAATTAAATAAATATTAAATGTTATGTTTTCTAAAAAAGAAATACAAGACAAAGGTTTCTATGATCGTTTGCAACATCTATATCATTAATTTAGTAAATCAGTGTTACGTGACTTTCAAAGTTTAAGTATATCTGGCAGAGAAATTATAAAGAGAGCAAGGCACATAAGTATTTAATTGAAAATCTTAGACCCCATTACTCCTGGTGAACCAGCTGGTCGCCAAAGGCGTCTAGTTATTTATAAAGTTGATAGACTTATGTTACGTAATAAATATTTGAAAACTGAAAAGGAGAATTTCATTTAATTCTTTCATTCTCTTTTAATTTAACTTTATTAAGTAAACACAGCTCAGATATCATGAATGTATATATAATTTCAAATTCAAAAAGTTACAAAAGAACAAAATAACTGTATTTTTATTTGCACAAAAGTCGTTTTTAGGTTAAGAAATATATTTAAGAAAAGGGCGATGAAAAAAAAGAAAGTTGATTCTCTAACAAAAGATATTTAAGAGTTAACAGCTCCATCTAAAATTTTATTTGCACACCCTTCCACACAAGCAAATTAGATTCATGTCTAGCGTAGATTTAATACATTGTAACGATTCAGCTTCTTCCCGGCCTGATCATGGTAGGTTCTTTTTTTTCACACGCTCCATAATTGCCAATTCCAGACTGGTCTCCTCAATGTCTACGTTTTATGGCGATGTAATTACTTACAGATGGACAGGTGGAGAACCCTTCTTCTAAGGACGGACATCTAGCCCTTTAAAGGGAGTCCAGATAAAGGACCACCCGTGCACTGATCGTGTCTGCGACACAGTTGTGCAGCCTGCTTTGTTTCCCTTAGTGAACATTCCTGCGGTCAACTGTAGACCATTGAAGTTTTGCTGAAAGACGATTGGAGAATCGACAGCCCAAATGCTCCAATGTGGAGGAGATGCGGAGTCCAAAGAAGAGAGAAAAAAAGGAGACGAGAAGTTTTTTTTTTTTTTTTTTTTTTTTTTTTTTTTTGTGAAGAGGTCGAGAAGAGATCGGTGAAAGCCGAGCGTTCGAAAGAAGATTCCACCCGAGGAATTCAGTGGATTCCTGGAGCTAACCCCGGTACCAGCTGCTTAGCTGTTCTCGTGAGTTTCTCCGAAATATCTCGAGGAACTATTCTTGTGGTGTTCCACATGGACTTTTCATTTAACCTAGATGGTAAATAATATTTTTTTTCTGTAAATTAAATCTGTAAATAAAGTAATTAATTTAAAAGCTACCCTTTATTTGATTAGACCAGATCGAGACGTTACAATATCAATTATACTTGAGTTTTCTGTATGCAATAAATTTTTTTATGCATTGTACAAAAGCTTATAAAATCAATGAAAGGTTATTCAAAAACTGTAAAGTTTTTGTAAAATATTGTAAAATCAGAATTAATTAAGTCTTTTTTTTTCCAAGTATGTCTTATTTCATAAATTTGCTATTGTTGGGAATAAACTTTTTTAAAGTTGTATCGTAATGAAAATTATACACATTCATATACTAATTAAAATGATTTCTCTAATATATATTATGAAAATTAAAACTCTCTGATATAACATATGTTTCATGATCTATCATCATTAATGAAAAGGTTATTCTATTTTGAAAGAAATAGATTAAATACTTTACACATAATTACTATTACATGAGTTACAAGCTGGGTTTATTTTGCTTTCCTTCATTTTATATCTCTTATCTTCAAATTGTATTTTGTTGCTGTTTATTTGCATCAGAAGATAAGTGGAAGCATTTCTTTAAGTTAATCATATTTAATACTAGCCGCCTTTGGCGACCAGCTGGTACGCCAGGAGCAATGAGTTCTAAAATTTTCAATTAAATACTTATGTGCCTTGCTCTCTTTGTAACTTCTCAGTCAAATATACTTAAACTTCGATAGTCACATAACTCATATTATTATAGAATTCATATTATTATTCAATTATTATAATAATTAAAAGAATTTAAAATATTTCCAATGAATAAAAATTTTAATAAATATTATTTGAATAAAAATTTGAATTTTGTGTAACGTTTCTCTTATTGAACATTTACTTTGTTAGTAGTAACTATAAGATCAGTTTGGGAGCTCTAGACTCAATTGCCTTATACATAGTACTATTCACTGAAAATGCGTCAACTTATAATATTTAAATCCGGAATTCTTAAAGGAAATTTTCGTCTAATCCTTGTTAACGTTTGTAATAAAAATAAGAAAAAAAAAAATAGCATGAACATTAATGCTGTTCAATAAAATAACATATAAGAAAAGATTTCTACATCTATTACTAAAATATTTTAATTGAACATTTATCACTTATTTTTCATAAAATATTAGGCCGCAACAGAGAATAAAAAAACATTTATTTTAAGGTTTTTTTCTTGGAATGAATTTCTTCTCAAATACAATTCTTAAACGAATTCAGATGTTAAAGAGTTTTAAATCTGAAACAAAACACCATTTTTTAGTTAAAAATGCAGTAATGTGTTTCATTACTGCATTATTTAAGCATTATTATTTCATTACTGCATTATTAAGATTTTATTTAGTATTTGGGAAAAAAAATAGTCTCTTGCCGACCTAACGTCAAAATATAATTATAGCAAAATTTTCTCGACTTGGATGATGAATATTTCTAAACAGATTAGAAATAATAAATAGATTATTAATAAATAGATATTTCGAAAATAGATGAAATTTCTACTTTACGCAATTAAATTCCTAACCCATTGTTTCTTTTATTTATGAGCTTTGCTGCAAAGTTTAGAGTGTGTGTGTTTTAATACAAGAGGGGAAAAAATCTATTTGTTGTAGCAATTATTATCTTGATACCATTGGCATATTGTACGAATGGCGAATCATAATTTTTTATAGTAAGATGCACAAATTTAATAGTTTTCAAGATAAGGAATTTGTTATTTAGTGCAAATTAGTTTCGTGCGAAAAATTGTGGAAAAAGATGTTTTCGCCGATTTCCACGGCAAAAACCTGTGTAGGAATAAAATAAACCGTTTGCGGCAATGTCGAATACAACCGCTGAGGGCGAAATTTCGACTTTCCGCCCTTTCGGACGCGGACTGTATTTTAGAAAAACCTCTCTATGGCTCTCGGAGGGAAGTGGGCAGCAGTAAGATAAGATAACCAGAAACACTTTCTCCTCACTGTGGTAATTGGTTCCGCACAGATGGGGGGGGGGGAAATGCCCCTTTTCTTAAGTTCAAACTCTCTCTCGAATGAAACTGAAGTCCCTACAATGTTCATCTGAATTTCAAGTAATGGTCAATCGGAGAATGCGCCTCTAATTTTTTTCTTGTATGCATGAATCACATGCCCTTTTTCATACCATTTAAAGCAGGAAATAGGGTCATAAATATCAGCTCCCCATCCTTTTTTCAATTGTTCACCGTTTTTCCTTCCCAAGGGATAAAGAGTGGTATAATTTCAGGGAATAAATGTTTCTGGCGCCGGGTTAGCTTTGGATGCAGATCAGCCTCATTTAGACTGAAGTGCTGTGCGTCAGGACGAGAACTGTAGCGGCTCTGAGGTGTAATCAATCAATGCTATTCATTATTTGGTGGGAAAATAGAAAAAATATGATGAGATTTTAACTTGAGGCCACAATGATCATAATTTCTTACATAATAAGTTTTTTTTAATGTCGTCACCTCTTTGAAAATTATTTGTTGGACGAATCTCAACTAAGTTTAATTTTTGTATGAATAAAGAAATTTACTACTTCTGGTACTTATAATTTCAAAAACGAATTTACAAGATTAAAAGATATGCAAAGCATTTATTCTTTAGGGTTTGACGATTTTATTTTCAAAAATTTTAATTAGAAAATGTATTTAAGTTGAAGTTGCAAGTAAGTAAGTTGGATAAAAAAATATTTTTACTTCTTGTTAAGTTTTAAAGAGATTGTTTGAATTCTAATTTCATTTGAGTGAATAAACACTGATGGAAAAAAAATCCCAACACCAAGAAAAAATTAGTGTACAGTAATGAAATTTTAGGAATACATTTATCTAGGTAACATATTTAATTGATTAAAGATTCAAGATCACAGGTAGAGGCCATTGGCGAGAAGAGCCATTTTAAATGTGAAATGTTGGTACATTAGTAACCGGTGTAACCGCCAGAATGTTGAATGCAAACGTGCATGCATTGTGTCGTACAGGTGTCGGATATCAGTTTGTGGGATGGAGTTCCATGCCTGTTGCACTTGGGCTGCCAATCCAGGGACGGTTAATGCTGGCTGTAGATGACGCTGGTGTTGTCGTCCAATGATGTCCCATACGTGCTCGATTGGAGAAGGATCTGGGGATCTAGCAGGCCAAGGCAACAAGTCGACACTCTATAGAGCATGTTGGGTTACAACAGCGGTATGAGGGCGAGCATTATCCTGTTGGAAAACACCCCCTTGAATGCTGTTCATGAATGGCAGCACAACAGGTTGTATCTCTAGACTGACGTACAAATTTGCAGTCAGGGTGCGTGGGATAACCACGAGAGTGCTCCTGCTGTCATACTGCCCCGAGCCATAGCTCCAGGAATAGGCCCTGTGTGTCTAGGTCGCAGACAGGTCACTAGCAGGCCTCCTTCTAACCAACAAACGGCTATCACTGCGACCAGGGCAGAACCGGCTTTCATCAGAAAACACAACAGATCTCCACTCCGTCCTCCAATGAGCTCTAGCTTGACACCACTCACGTCGCAAACGGCAGTGGTTTGGAGTCAGTGGAATGCACTGTACAGGGCGTCTGGCTCGGAGCTGTCCTTGAAGTAACCGATTTGTTACAGTTCGTTGTGTCACTGTGGTGCCAACTGCAGCTCGAATTTCATCTGCAGACGCAGTACGATTAGCCACAGCCATACGCCGAATATGACGTTCTTCCTTCTCAGTAGTACCACGTGGCCGCCCGGAACCTGGTCTTCTTGAGGCAGTACCTTCCCTTGACCACTGCCGCCAATACTCATGCACAGTGGATACATTCCTGCCACTGTGTCTTTCCAGTCTTTAAGCAATATCGCGGAAAGAAAACCCACCTTCTCGTAGCCCTACAACACGACCTCGTTCAAACTCAGTGAGCTGTTGATTAAGGCTTCTTTGTCTTCTCATAGGCATCCTTGACTAACATTAACCCACTACGTCAAATCTCAACTGTAAATAACGATCACGAACCTTACAGCGTTTATTTAAAGCAAACCTCATTTGCATGTTCATAGTGTCTCTACTAGCGCCACACTTACGCGTAGCTCGAAATTTGAATCGACGTCATCTTTCAGATGTATAAATACGCCTACCAAATTTCGTTTATCTAGCACAGCTCCTTCCTACAGTTGGGATTTTTTTTCCATCAGTGTATATATATATATATATATATATAAACTTTTGCTTTCTAGAATTCTCCTTAAAAGAATAATGCAAATTGATAAATTAAAATATCAATAGTTTTTTAAAGTTAGGGAAGATTGAAATTTCCTTCGGAAGTTTTTCCCTCTCTTAAATATTTCCTAGTGATGCAATTTCTCATCGTTTTGAATGACAGTAGTATAGATAAGTCTAAAATTTACTATAAACTGCCATACACAACTTCTTATATATTCATGTGGAAAGAAAAAAAATAATGCAAAAAATCCCATTTGTATAAAATATTTTTGTATGAACAACTTTAAAAGAGGATTGACAAACATCATTTCTATAACAACTATCATGATTCAGTATTCCAATTATTCAGGATGGAATATTATGAAAGAGGTTACTGATTTTTTTGTAATAATGTGATTATTTCTTGAATACCAATGTGAAAATACTATAATATCTGTTTTAAGGAATACCACTGATTCTTTTGAGAAATGACTTTGATGTGATTTATTGAAATTATAATACGTTTTGTGTAAAAAAAGGTATTATATATTTTTAATATACAAACTGCAACTTCAAATAAAAGTCTTATTTCAATTATGAGGACCAATGGTTCTATTTAAAATTATACCATTATTTATTTCTATAAGGAATTTACTTGAAAATATTATTTGTTTAAAACTTGCCCCAAGCATCATCTGGATATTTGAAAAAGTCAGGTTAGTTCATTTGGGTAATTTATTATACAAATCATTTTGCTCATACACATATTGATTAATTTTAAAAGGAACATCAATGTTAGAATTTTGTTTCAAGACAACACGGATCATCAGCCAATTTAACTAGAAACAAGAAATGAATTCTACAGTATTTTAAAAATTACTCACTGAAAGAAAGAATTGCCCTGAAAATTAATCACTAAAAGAAAGAACAGGATATATATATAGAATACTATGAATTATTACAATACAAACCCTTCGTTTGATTCAAAAGAATTATGCATTAATTTTATTAATCCACTTATAGAAAATGATAAAAGAAACAAAAAGGAAGTGCTAAGTTTATTTCTATTCTGATTTAATATTACTAGCAGTATTCTACACAAAATCATAATTATTGTGAAGTTATTTCTTGGAGATTTAGAGCAGAAGAAGAATATGAAAGAAATTAAAAAAAAACTATTATTTCAACGCCTATAAATCTATGAAATTCGGAGAAATATTTGCGTTTTGTTAAATTTTTATAAATATGTTGACCATTAACGAAAATCAATGATCCAAAACATTGCGAAAAAAGTAAAATAATTAGCTTTATTGCTTACCTTTTTTCGCTGCATTCCTCACCTTATTATGGCATTATATTAATTAATTTCTTGGCCCTTTTTAGAAGAATATACTATTGCTGCTTATTTGTTTTTACAGATTTTATTTCGAAAAATTTAGTTCAATGAGAAAACTACCTGCATTTCAAAAACTTTACAAATTGTAGAAGTTCCATGGGACGATTTTTTTTTTGGTTGTTAAAGACTTAAAAATTATAGGTTGGTTTTTGTACATTCCAATAAAATTTTGCATTTTAGTCTTACACAAAATTACTTACAAAGAAACTGCACTGCTTTGAAACAATCCTGATCTATCAACTTTTTTTTAATGAAAAGGTTTTTATTCATTCATTAAAAAACTGTCCAAAAAATATTTTTTAAAAAAAGTTTAAAACTATCCATACTATTTAAGAAATATGAAGTTCGTTTTTGGAGACTCACTGTACTTATACGACCATGGGATGGAAATTATTCAAATCCAGTGTTTAAAAAAAATGCTTGTGCTTGCTAATAATAATTGCATAACAATAAAAATATTTCATAACATTTTCCAATTATTAATTTTTTAAACCATATATATATATATATATATATATATATATATATATATATATATATACTGAAGTGACAATAGTCATGGGATGACTGTTAATATCGTGTCGGCCCTCCTTTTGCCCGGCGAAGTGCAACAACTCGACGTGGCATGGAGTCCACAAGTCGTTGGAAGTCCTCTGCAGCAATATTGAGTCATGCTGTCTGTATAGACGTCCATAATTGTGAAAGTGTGGATGGGGCAGGAGTTTGGGCACGAACGGACCTTTCGATGATGTCCCATAAATGCTCGATGGGATTCATATCGGGCGATCTAGGTGGCCAGATCATGCGCTGGAATTGTCAGGAATGTTCTTCAAACCAATCGCGAACAGTTCTGACCCGGTAACATGGCGCATTGTCATCCATAAAAATCCCATCGTTCTGTGGGTACGTGAAGTCCATGAATGGCTGCAAGTGATCTGCAAGCAGCTGAACATAACCATTTCCAGTCAATGATCGGTTCAGTTGCACCAGAGGACCGAGTCCATGCCATGTAAAATAAGCCCACACCATTATGCAGCCACCACCAGCTTGAACAGTGCCTTGCTGACAGTTTGGGTCCATGGCTTCGTGGGGTCTGCGCCACACTCGAACTCTACCATCAGCTCGTAACAACTGAAATCGTGACTCATCTGACCACGCCACGGTTTTCCACTGGTCTAGGGACCAGTCGATATGCTCTCCAGCCCAGGAGAGTCGCTGCAGGCGATGTCGTGCTGTCAGTAAAGGCACTCGAGTCGGTCCTCTGCTGTCATAGCCCAAGGAAGACAAATTTCACCGCACAGTCCTATCGGACACGTCTCTCGTACATCCCACATTGATTCCTGCAGTTATTTGACGAAGTGTTGCGTGTCTATTAACATTGACCATTCTACACAGACGTCGGCGGTCTCGGTCGTTAAGTGCAGGTGGTCGCCCACTGCGCTGTCCATGATGGGATGTGATGCCTGAAATTTCATACTCTCGGCACACTCTTGATGCTGTGGATCTCGGAATGTTGAATTCACTAAAGATATCCGCAATGGAATGACCCATGCCTCTAGCTCCAACTAACATTCCACGTTCAAAGTCTGTTAATTCTCGTCTTGCCGCCATAAATCACGAAAAACTTGTTCACATGAATAACTTGAACACAAATGAAAGCTCTGGAAAACGAACTGCGCATTTATACTTTTTCGATGCGATACTACTGCCATCTGTATATTTGCATATTGCTATCCCATGACTTTTGTCACTTCAGTGTATATATATATATTCTTAGCTCAAATATCTGGCCCAAAAAATTTAGAAACATGTATTAAATATTAATGATATTCATTATTATATATATTTTTTAATATCAGAAAAGTACACAATGAAAAGATTGAAAAAAATGTAACTTGTTTCTGCTGATTCTATGAGCATTTTAGGCACTTTGCCCCCATGTATCTTGAGTATTTGAACTTACTTTCTTATTTCTAAAAAGAAACGTACAAAAATATCATTATAAAGAATAAAAGAAGCTTAAAGATTACACAGATCTAACAGGAATAGGAATACTGTAAGCCTATATCGATACTTGAAATGAAAAGGGAGAGAAAACATTAATTGTTAAAAAAAATAAGTTTAAATATAATACGAGGAATAATTATTTAATAGAATTCGAAGAATAGATCGTGAACTAAACTGACGACCCTAAGTGTTTAAAATATAATGAAAAACTTATCGATATTAAAAAATGACTTATATGAACTATAAAATTATTACTTCATCGAATATTTTATTAAAACAACATTCACTTGTTCGTAATTAGTTTACTAATTAGCTTATAACTAAACTTTTATTATTTTCATTTATATATATTTTAATAATATTATTCTATGGAACTTAATGCCGAAGCAGAAGCACAAAACTGCATTATAGCGACGGCAAAAAAATAAATAAATTAAAAACTATTTGTTGAAGCGGATGCGTATAAACTACGAACTGATAACCGCATTACATCGTTTACCCCCCCAAAAATTAGGATCTATTTGCCAAAGCGGATGTCAAATAACCGCTTAACACCCAACACATCATCGATTCATATCATTCTCAGGGAGAAACGAATGGGTAACTAACGTCTGCTAGCTATCGCTCTCTTTGTTTACTATTTGGCGATAACCCTTGGCGACCATCCAGATCAAAGTAAGTGTCTCCTCATGTCATTATTGGGTTTGTAAACGGCCACACTTTTGATAAATCTCAGATTATTTCTTCCAGATCTGCTACTCAATGATGCATTACTAAAAAGTTTACACTTAAAAGATTTGTGAGAAAATTTCAACTATATCATTTGTTGAGTATTGTTATATTACTTATCAACTTTAAATCATTTTACGTTCTGTTTTTAAATGAATTTTTATTTTATATGAATAAAATCTTTTGTTTATATGAGAACAGTAAATTCATAGTGAAATTTTTTTTATTGAATTTACATTCATTTTATTTGTCATGTTTGATTATTTTTGAGTTACTGAGGAAAGTTATTTAGCAGAAAGCAAATGATTTAGAATTAAAATAATTATGAAAGTAAAAATAATTTTGCTAGCAATCTGCTGTCAACCTTTAATGTCACATTTAAATATTTACTGGAGTTTATGCATAATAATGGTTAAAATGAATAATAGTGTGCCCCCCGAATTTTCCGCCAATATCGAACCCAATGGAACATAATTATACTAACAATAATTCTGTTTTGTTTACTACTTTTTACGATTGTTAAGTTCTACTTGAATTACAATTATTTTATGAAAAATGTTCAATTAAAAATAATAAAATATCGGTTTTGTATTTTTTTTTTTTTCTTTTTAATGTTTTAAATATTTTTTTTTTTTTTTTTTTTTTTTTTTTTTTTTACAATTAACAAGGAATACAATTCTATTTTTAATATGAATACAAAATATTTATTTTGAATTGTCAGTATGCACTTTGAAATCATTTGCATTCTCATATTAAAAGACAAATGCAATGGAATTCTTCACAGTTTTTGCAATTCTTTTGATGAGTGTTCGTTCTTTGACTTAATTTGTTATGTAGGCAAGAAAGGATGTTGGATAAACGCATTTTGAATCAGCAGAGTTGATGAAGGGCGAATGGAATATATATATTCACCTTTAAAAGTTGCTGAAGTTAGGAAAGGATATTCGTTTAAGTTAAAAAATTCTTCCCGGTGTCTTCTTTTGTTGTAAATTTTGCTCTTTACTCAACAGACCGGCACAGACAATTTTAAAAGCTTCTTCAAAATTGTTAAGACCAGCAGCAATAGTGACCAAAAGGTTAAAAAAATTAAATAAAATTCTCAGTTATAGATTAAATAAATCTCGGATTGAAATAATAATTATAATTTTAATGCATAAAGTGGCAACCAGAACTGTTTGATAGAATTGTGATTGTTTATTTTGTTCGCGATTAATATTTGAAAATTATAGGCTGATATACCAAATTGAAATTTAGATTGTAAAATAAATCATTTTTTCATTCTGAATTTTAGAATGATCTTATTAGCATATTTCCATGGGCAGATGGACAGACTTTCTGTATACATATTCTTACCAAAATGTGATATAAATCAATACCAGCGGGTGACCGAGCTCCGCTCGGAGAAAACAGGTATCGAAGCTAACTCGAAGATTTAAATTTTCAATTGTGATTTATCAAAACAATACATGCCATAGAAAATTTGTGAAACCATTGGTGAAAAGATAACCGGTTACACCTCGGCTTTTCATCGTCCACCAGCGATGTCATGTCTTGATGTTCCATTGGAAATCCCCATCTGCACTGGTCTCTTCCATGTTTGCTGACCATGCACGGAACGCTTGGGTTCATATCACCACACGGGTTATGGATCATCCATTTCGAGATCAGTTCCTTGAGTTCCGGAGCATCTTCTTGAAACTTTATTAGTTCGCCCTATTGGCTATAGATGGCAGCACGTTACCGCTTGAAGCCTATTAGCCAAAATGGCGGACTAATAAAGTTTGAAATATCCTATCTGTAACTCCGAACTGCTCAACCGTAGCGTTTCAAAACCGGCGCCAATCGATTCCTCGTGGCCAAAAACCCCAGACCCCCAAGTTTACCGGAGTTTATTAATTCTGGGGCGATTTCCGACTTGGCAACCATTCCTCGTATTATAGTATAAGATTTAGTATGTTCCAAGGTCTCTTATCAAATTTTGTCCCCTCTGCACTCAGCAGTTCTTCACCAGGTAAAGTTATGTTGGACCAAAATTTATTTTCGGCTTTGGAGAAGCCTAAAAGATGACTAAAGTTTGATTAAATCTTGATATTGAATTTGAAAATTTCAGAATTTTCTCTGTAAAACTAATTATTGTATACTATATATAAAAATATCGTAATGTATTTATCAGATATATATAGACATTTTTTTTTCTTCTTTTCTTTATAAGGTTTTTTAAGGCAAAAATAGAGAAAGCAAGCAGAACACATCAACTTTACAAGAAGGTAAAAAAACTTAGAAGAGTTTAGGATGTATATATATATTTCTTCCTATCTGTAAGTTGTTAGAATCATTTTAAAAAAAAAGTGGTCCTAATTAGATCTGGAGAAATTAATGCATTATTTGTTTTTAATACCCTTATTTTGGGTCCAGGTACTTAAACCTTTTAGATTATTATTACTATTATTTTCCATTCCATCTTAATTTCATATTATTGATAGAAAAAAATAAAAATTTTATGTAGGTAACTCATAAAGTTTTAGGGAGTGACCTCCCTAAAACTTTCTTGTGTACTTTCTTATAAATGTATTATCTTAGAGAATGTCTTGCATAGTTATAAAGTATTAGCATTTGGTGTGAATTTAACATGACATCCTTGGTGTTAAATGTTTAGGCAATTAATGCCTGGCATGACATTTATACAGTTGAAGAATTTGTGGTTTTGTCTTTTTCTTTTTATCTTAGTTTTAGTCTTTTAGTTTTTTTTTATCTTAAATATTATTTTGCTTCAATAAAACATACCTATTTAAATACTTTACCTTTAAAATTATCCATTTAATACCTTTTAAAATGTAAAAAAAAAAAATACTGTTGAAGAACAAGGCTTTTTGTCTCCATTTCCTTCATGTTCATGAATTTCAAAATTGTAAAATATTGGCATCTCTTAACACCGTTTAAGTTCTCAATAATATCTTGATTTGAAAGATTTTAGTATAAACATGATGAGCTAAATTTATCTCTGTCTCTCATTAAGTGGTATTCCATTGAGCAATTTAATTTTCCCGTTTATATGAGTTATGAGTAGTGAAGGTGGGAGAGGGAAAATTATCTCATGCAGAAGAGAAAGCTTGCAGTTATTGAAGAATTGGCCATGATGTTCTTAAACAGAAAACAATGTAATCACATCAGTAGATACTTCAATGTCTTGAGTGCTATTTCCTATGAGTTTTAATTTTATTGATATATTTCTAATTATTGTTCTTGCCTAATTATGGATAGTTAAATTTTTATTCATTTTTTATCAGTTATTCAACAGAATCATTCAAATTATTGGTTTAAGAACAATCTTTACATGTTTTTGTAGGGAAAAACTAATTCAAAAAGAATAAAATATTATTTTCATGCTATACAATTCTATAATGGCAAAAACATCTTGTATATAATATATCAGAGTGAGTTTGATTTCTGTCAGAACAACATAGAGGCTGTGGAAAATCTTTGGAATTAAACATTCTTGCTGTTGGTTTATACTGATCATTAGATATAATATGAATTTTGATTCAGTGTGATTGCATTTTGCATTGCAATATTGAATGTAAATTTAATAGAATAATAAGTGTTTGAAAACCAAACGAGCTAAAAAGTTAAATGTTATTACTGTGAAAAGTTTTATATTTGTGATGATACTTATAAATGGCTGATATTCAGATTTAAAAAAAAATTCGATAAACATAGAATGCTTATTTGATTTTGTCATTAAAAGTCTAAGGTGTCCATCTCAATCCAAATCTTCATTTTGGTTGGTGTTTAATATTTTACAAAAACCAAAATGAAATCTTAATTGCTTTTTTACGATGTTTTCGCAAAATTTATTGTGTATTACATTTGACATGCATGCATATTTATTATGTATATAAAATCCACAGTTAATTGGTTAATTTTTCTTTAATGTATTTTCATTTGAGGAGGTTTTTTTTTTTTCTTCTCTTCATTGATTTTACTATGATATTTTGATAAAGGTTTGGGGATTTTTGTGTGTGTGTGATTTGAGGTCAAGGAAATTTCGGCATATGTAAAAGAATGTGCGAGGCATTAAGGGCCGTTATCCCTTTATTTGACAGAAGTAAGTATTTTTATATATCATGTATAATTTCTTTTTGTACCTGCATTTCTCATTTTGGCATTCATTCAAATTTTCCTCTTTGTGCTTATTTGGTTGTGTGTCTTGGAGTCACCATACTCTTTTTTATTTTCTGACTTAAAAACTCTCCATCCAAAATATCATGTTCTCACATAATAATAATAAAGAACTCTGTTAATGATATAATGCTGCAAACAAATTATTCTATGTTTTTTAATGTATATTCATTGAAAATTGATGAGGAGTGATTATTTCTGATTGCACGAACTGTTTGTATAGATATTTATTTGTATCATCCCACAATGATTTTCCACTCATCTTCAGCTAGTTATTAGTTGCTCTATAAAATGCTGAGAAGACTAAAACATCTTATATAAGTGGATGCCCTTTATCAATTTCTATAAGAAAAATAATGCTATGTTCATATTTGAGATCAGTTAAAGTTACTACAACTACAATGGTATTTTGTCATTTTTCTTTTTCAGTTATCCATTTCATTTTGCCAATCAGTTTAATAAACTTATTTGGAAATATCTGATTTTTATCAATTAAATGCCCACCAAAACTAACTGCAATAAATATGAGGCAAGATATTCATTTCAGTTCAGTGAAATGATGGAAGAAAATTGAATGTGAAAATCTGTGTGGCTTTTGAGAAGCTGCATTTGCACAATTAATCACTTCAAAAACTTTTTTTTTTTTTACCAAAAAAAAAAAAATAGTAAATTGGATTAAGTGATTTTTTTTTTTACCCAGTTCCCTCAGAATTTATTGTTTCTTTGGAAATGAAAAACCTGAATGTCTAATCTTCTGCTGGAAATCAATTCTTGCAATTAAAATGATAGGTATATCATGTGAAATAATAAAGCAAACCAATCAACCTCTTGGGCATCCACAATCACTGAATTAATTTTCCGTGTCCCCAGGCTTATGTAAATGTAAAAGAATAAGGGAAACCAATCCACCGACATCCAATATCACTGAATCAATAGAGACCATTTTTATTTCCTCAAGTCCCCATCACCCACCAGTTTCGAGATAAATTGCAAAAATACTATATCTTTCATACATGGGATAAATGCTTCACAAAGTTCCCCAATCACAATATTATGAAAATTTTTATCTCCTATAGATGTCCACTACCTTTAGATGATGCCATCAATGATCATCTTCTCCCTCTTCCCTATTTAGAGAAATATTCATAATCTTTAGGGGAGCCTTCCATCACAGAACTGAACCATTTTTGCTGTTTTGTTACTTAAAGTGCAGTTAACTATTCAAATATCTCTATGTCAGTGGGATGCAGAAATAAATTTTAATTTTTGAAACTTTTTACTGTTTTTCTCTAAGAAAGCCAAAGTATTTTCATGCTTTTGATTTGATGAAAATTTTCACTTGAAATCATATTTCTGATTGCAGTAATTAAGGAGATAAAAATGTATATTCTACTTGTAGAAACTCTGTTGATATATATTATACTTTACGTAAAATGTTAGTTTTTGAACTAGTAGTTATCTTAATGAGTGGATCGCATAATGAGCAAAGGTAAATGTTATAAAGTAACTGAGTTATTAGCGATGCGTCACGAAACTGAGTGACTATTAGACACAATGACGTCATATGCTAGATTGTTCTGTATTAGTTTGTATTGATTGCTTGTTCGAAGGGAACATTTCTGTCTACATGGGGGAGGTTTTGGGCTGGATGGGGGTGTCAAATGCGACACCGAGAGGTTCGAGTACGTGGCGAGGAAACCGTAATCGGCGAAACTTTGGTTTCTTTTAAGATTATGGGTTAGAGGCGGATACCGATGACATTGAGGAGTTGGAGGAAGAACTTAGCAAAAATTATGCAAGAAATTATTGAAGTGCTTTTTGTGACGCAGCAAAAATCCACAAGATATTTGGTTTGGGCAGGAGAAAATATGTTTAACAGAGCCACAATCTTCTGGTGAAATTAGGGTAATGTTAACACATTAAAGGCGGGGGGGTCTTGTCGAAAGTATGCCAGATAACGCGGATCAAATCGAAGTTCTACGACTCCCGCTGTAGATGGAGAATTTCTCAGGAACACCCGCCTAATATAGGCTATCTCCAAGATCTTGGTTGGATGTAGAGACCTGGCTTTGGTAGTGCCCCTGACTGTTGTGGACTTGAAGCAGGTACAGCAAGTCAATCGGTATCGTCGCCGGGGTGAGTGGAGAGGAGGTGACATCAGCATCCAATGGCGTGGCTTCCTTTCGGGAGTCAGGGATTGGTCCGTCCTTGAAGTGTGAGAAGCCCGAGAGAGTGCAGTGAAGTTAAGCTAGTTGTTCGATCTATTGTTTTAGGTTAATCCAATAGGAATTTTTTCTATTGCTAGTGGGTGTTGCGATTCATGAGAACTAAGTGGCTATGGAAGGGTTCAGTCTATGAGTAGTACATTACGGGGCCTTTTAATATTAATATTGGGGGAGTATTTATTGATTTTAGCTATTGCAACATTATCATTTTTATCCATATTATTGTAAAAATTAGTGGAGATGTCTTTTATGATTTCTTTGAAGGTTTTATATTTGATTGCATTACAGATATCTATCGTTCTCATGAACCGCCTGGCTTTACATATTGATCTGATGATCTGATTATCGGATTGTTGTAAGATTAATAAATTCGTGTTTGCTGCATGACCCCAAACCGGGCATGCGTAGGTGATTACTGGACGCAAATAGGCATTATAAATAAGCATTTTTACGTCCCTATGCATTCTAGAGTTCCGGCCGATTAGGGGGGAAAATTTACGCGCCTGGGCACGGAACTTGTCCCTAAAATAATGAAAATGCTTTTTAAATGTAAGTTTACGATCTAAATATACTCCTAGGTATTTTGCTTCCTGAAACCACGGGATGGGGTTATTTTTAATAATTAATTTTGGGAAATCGGGTTGCCTTTGGGATTTGTGAAACATGACAGCTTCCGTTTTGGAGGCGTTGATTTCAATTTTCCATTGCTGAAACCAACCCTCCAATTTTTGGAGATGTTTATTTAGTGCAATTCTTACATAGTTTATATTTTTATTTCTGGCCAGTATTGCTGTGTCATCTGCGTACAAGCAGAACATTGTGTCAAATTGCTTGGGCATGTCATTGATGTAGAGAGTGAACAGCACCGGGCACAATTTTGACCCTTGTGGTACTCCTGCTTCAATCTGTTTTTGTTCTGATAGTGTGTGTTTGACTCGGACTTTGAAAGATCGATCGGTGAGGTAGGACTCTAAGATACGGATCAGGTAGCCTGGAACCTGATTCTCAATTAACTTATATATAAGTCCCTTAACCCACACGCGATCGAACGCCTTTTGGATTTCTACGACTCCCGCCTTTAAGAGTGCCATATACATAGAGCAAAACCTGATGTCGACGAAAGCGCCATCTATCGATGGGGGTGATAAGGCGGGACCAAAGTAACGAAGGAAGGTTTGATTGACAAGCCGAATAACACCCAACAAGAAAAGAATTCCTAGTGCCCAGGAGATGTGTGGGAGAGGGACATTCAGAAGGTCAACCGACCCTCCGAACTGCCCCCATTAAAGCTTTCCCTTATTCTTTGAAGACATCTTCTGAAAACCGACACTGTCTTTGTACATCACGAGAGGGGATTTTTGAACCACCCAAAGTTATTTGGAAAATATACTGTTTGAGTTGCATAGAAAAATCGTTCTGAGGGCCGCGTAAATAGGACTCTTAGAATATAGAACACATCATTGATTAATTATTGAAGTACTTCGATTTTGGGACATTTAATTGCTCTTCATAATTCTGTTAATAAAGATTGGAGAATCCGGTAATTTAGAAGGAGTAATTAAATAATTTAATATTTATAGCATTTCGTTTAACAAGACTTCATTTTTAGCAATAAATACGATAGCTAATTTTTTAATCCATGGGAATCGAGGGAGATCTATGTGCCTATGTAAATGTAAGACTGTGACCGGTGGTTGGTGGGTCCTAATTAAGATAAGCCTTCTTGTGTAACATTAATTTATTATTAAAACATATAAGGTTACGTTACACACAGACACAAACAGAGAGTGGATAAAAACACGTCAACTCATAACGATAACAGAGGCTTAACTGATTGTCTCTCTAAGCACTCGCCAGAGGGCGGCGTGTAATGAGTGAATCATAGTGTAGGGGGAAAAAGAGAGTGCAGTGCTACAGTCTCCCCCTCTGGCTGCGCCGACGTCCCGGCAAGTAGCCAGTACTAGAAGTAGGAGCTCTTGTTGCAGTCTGTGTTCTTGTTCTTGGCCTTTGGTTTCTCTGGGTAAAGGGTTTAAGCCGAGAAGATTTTGGCGCAAACAAAGTTCCTTGATTTGTGGCATGGGGTGTCACAGTAATTTTTGGTTCAGATGAAGCGTCGTGATTTGTGGCATGGGGTGCCACAGTGACTTTTGGTGCAGATGAAGCGTCTTGATTTGTGGCATGGGGTGCCACAGTGATTTTTGGTGGTCGACCTCGCTTTCTGAGTGGAGCGATTGGCTTTGAAGCCACATCTTTAAAAGGCGAAAGTGCAGAAACATGATAGGTTGCAATAGGTTCTGACGGCTTTTCAAGACTAGAAATAACATATGATGTTGGCGACTTCTGAGTTAGTAT
>JAPMOQ010024097.1:0-40057 GCA_026543055.1 Argiope trifasciata | reverse complement strand
AAAAAAAAAAAAAAATATAGTAAATTGGAATAAGTGATTTTTTTTTCCCATTCCCTTCAGAATTTTTTGTTTCTTTGGGAATGAAAAATCTGAAGTCTAACCTTCTGCTGGAAATCAATTATTGCAATAAAAAATGATAGGTATATTATTAGGTAACAAATTATTCTATGTTTTTTAATGTATGTTCATTGAAAATTGATGAGGAGTGATTATTTCTGATTGCACGAACTGTTTGTATAGATATTTATTTGTATCATCCCACAATGATTCTCCACTCATCTTCAGCTAGTTATTAGTTGCTCTATAAAATGCTGAGAAGACTAAAACATCTTATATAAGTGGATGCCCTTTATCAATTTCTATGAAAAAATAATGCCATGCTCATCTTTGAGATTAGTTAAAGTTAATTGCAACTACAGTGCTATTTTGTAATTTTTCTTCTTCAGTTATCCATTTCATTTTACCATTGAGTTTAATAAACTTATTTGGAAATATCTGATTTTTATCAATTAAATGTCCACCAAAACTAACTGCAGTAAATATTAGGCAAGATATTCATTTCAATATAGTGAAATGATGGAGGAAAATCGAATGGGAAAAACTGTTTGGCTTTTGAGAAGCTCATTTGCAAAATTAATCACTTCAAGAACTTTTTTTTTATTAAAAAAAAAACCTACTTCATTAAAAAAAATTAGTAAACCTGAATAAGTGATTTTTTTTTTACCCAGTTCCCTCAGAATTTCTTGTTTCTTTGGAAATGAAAAATCTGAAGTCTAACCTTCTGCTGGAAATCAATTATTGCAATAAAAAATGATAGGTATATCATGTGAAATAATAAAGTAAACCAATCAACCTCTTGGGCTCCACAATCACTGAATTTTGCAATTATTTTTCCTTGTCCTCATGCTTATGTAAATGTAAAATAATAAGGGAAACCAATCCACCGACATCCAATATCACTGAATCAATAGAGACCATTTTTATTTCCTGAAGTCCCCATCACCCACCAGTTTCGAGATAAATTGCAAAAATACTATATCTTTCATATATGGGAAAAATGCTTCACAAAGTTCCCCAATCACAATATTATGAAATTTTTTACCTCCTATAGATGTCCACTACCTTTAGATGATGCCATCAATGATCATCTGCTCTCTCTTCCCTATTTTGAAAAATATTCATAATCTTTATTGGAGCCTTCCATCACAGAACTGAACCATTTTTGCTGTTTTGTTAATTAAAGTGCAGTTAACTATTCAAATATCTCTATGTCAGTGGGATGCAGAAATAAATTTTAATGTTTGAAACTATTTACTGTTTTTCTCTAAGAAAGCCAAAGTATTTTCATGCTTTTGATTTGATGAAAATTTTTACTTGAAATCATATTTCTGATTGCATTAATTAAGGAGATGAAAATGTATGTTCTACTTTTTTGGAGAAACCCTGTTGATAGATATTATACTTTACGTAAAATGTTAGTTTTTGAACTAGTAGTTATCTTAATGAGTAGATCGCATAATGAAGAAAGGTAAATGTTATAAAGTAACTGAGTTATTAGCGATGCGTCACGAAACTTAGTGACTATTAGACACTATGACGTCAAATGCTAGATTAATCTGTATTAGTTTGCATTGATTGCTTGTTCGAAGGGAACATTTCTGTCTACATGGGGGAGGTTTTGGGCTGGATGGTGTTGCCAAATGCGACACCGTGAGGTTCGAGCACGTGCCGAGGAAACCGTAATCGGCGAAACTTTTTTTTCTTTTAAGATTATGGGGTTAGAGGCGGATACCAATGACATTGACGAGTTGGAGGAAGAACTCAGCCAAAATTATGCAAGAAAATATTGAAGTGTTTTTGGTGTCGCAGCAAAAATCCAGAAGATATTTGGTTTCGGGAGGAGAAAATATTTCAACAGAGCCACAATCTTCTGGTGAAATTAGGGCAATGTTAAATGCATGAGAAGTTTAATAGCAACGTACTAGAAGTATCATCCGAATGCAGTCAGAGCTGAGTGCGTTACAGATTCATTTAATTTTATTACTATATCTCATGTTTACCAAATTTTGATGTGAAAATTAAAATTAAAAAAAAATCTTTTCAGAATTATTTTGTAAAAAATTACTTTATATCATAAATAATACATACATACATATATATATATATATATATATATATATATATATATATATATATATAATATAAAATCAGAATGGAACCCGTTCTATTTTGTTTCAATTTCTATGGAGAAAATTACGAGTACAATTCGAGAACGAATCATGGTTTTTAAGCTAGATTCTGGTATAATTAATTTCTCAAAAATTTTGTTCTAATTTCTGAATCAAACCGAACAGTCATGTGATTCTACATATTTTTTTTAACAATTCAACAGTGGCTAGTTAATAAGATATATAAATCTTTTTGATTTTTTTTTTTTTGAATATTTGATTTTTTTTTGCCATTTTTAATGATTCTAAATGTAACACTGAGCTCCTTTCTTTTTTTTAAAATAGATTTCACGACTATGTTGCATCACAAGCTGACGAGAAAAGCTGATAAATCATCACATCTTTTGGAATAAAAGTGGCCACAATAAGACTCACAATTCAAACTTGCAACATACAACATATCTCGGAACAACATATCAACATCAACATATTCGGAATTGAAGAACCATGAAATAATGCATTCTAAAACACATCCGTTTAGAAATTTTTCATCGCGCTATATTTTTTATTAATTATTAGTGCCTATGATTGAGAATATTACTCACATGCAGAAAAGAGGAATTTTGCTATTATGACTCATGTTATAAAACGTTCTTCCAAAAATGACATTCAAAGTTCTCCCTCTTCATTCACCAAATGAAGAAACTTTATTTTTCTCGTATATGGACAACAGCATTTAAATTGTATTTATCGTGGAAATTTTAATCAGCTAACTCATATTAAAGAGACGGCTCCCGCTCAAGTTATGCAGAGAGGAATGATTTTCCCTTTCACCTCATAACGGAAGAAACCATGTGCTTTCTAACTTTGTGATATTTTCTCAGCTTCTGATCTTGAAGAAACGTTTACTGGTGCATGCTAAACAGAAACCACATACAAGTAACAGCTGCAGTAGAGCAATTTTTCAACGGCCACGAAACTTCATTCAATGTCGCATGCCAATGAGGAATCCTACCCTTGCAACTTTTGCAACAAAGTCTTTTCTCTGATGTCCGATTTGGAAAGTCATTTACTGACGCATACACAAGAGAAATTGCTTACGTGCGAGCATTGCAACAAATCCTTTTCGAATCATTTGAGTTTAAAAGTACATTTACGTACGCATACGGGTGTGAAACCGTATACATGTGAATATTGTAACAAAACCGTTTCGGGTAAAGCGAATTTGATAAGACATTTACATACGCATACACAGGAGAAATTGTTTACCTGCGTGTTTTGCAAGAAAGTTTTTTCCCAGAGCGGCCGATTAAAAGTACATTTACGTATCCATACGGGAGAGAAACCATATGCATGTGAATTTTGTAACAAAGCTTTTTCGGATAAAGCGAATTTGAAAAGACATTTACGTACGCATACACAGGAGAAACTTTTTACCTGCGAGTTTTGCAAGAAAGCTTTTTCTCAGACTGTTCATTTAAAAGTACATATACGTACGCATACTGGTGAGAAACCCTATGTATGTGACATTTGCAACAAAGCGTTTTCAGAAAAGGGGAAATTGAACATACATTTGCGAACGCATTCCGCAGAGAAACCGTATGCATGTGAATTTTGTAATAATTCCTATAAGGATAAGTGGAATTTAAACAGACACATACGGACTCATACAGGATAGAAAATGTAAACATAGAAAATTTGTATTAAGCCAAATTCTCGGAGATCTTATTTAAAAGAAAGATAAACATCGCGTTTGGAATTTGTATAACAAAGCTGCTACTGCGTCTAGTTTAAAATGGCATTTACGAATACATATGAAATCGCTTGTTACAGGAATTTGCTATGAAGTGTTTTTTGAGTGGTGTGGACTAAACTTGCATTTAATGGTCCATTTGAAAAAAAAAAAAAAAAAATGTTTGCAAGCGAGATTTGCTGAAACCATTTATTCAGCTTTGCGATTTAAACACAGATCAGCTGGCGCATACGAAAGAAAAATCTGTGCACATGTCACACTTTAATAAGCTTTACACAACAAAGTTTTCCAGCGGCGTGTTGATTTTCGGAAACTTTTACGGACGCATTCGAAAGTGAAAAATCATGCGTTCACCATATGCGTGCCGGGCGCATATCAAATTTAAAAGTATAACGCATACGAAAAAGAAATCATACTCATGTCACTTCTGTAATATAAGATATCATCATTGCATTTCTTTAAGGAAATATTTGTCAAGGCATTTCATTGAAAAATAATTATATGCCTCTGATGTTCAACGCTTGTTAATGTGGGAACTTCGCCACATTTTAAAGAGAAAGGACTCATAATGACGCTTTTTTTTATTAAGTTAATGTATCAGAAAAGGCATAGACAAAAAAAGGTTTATTATTTCAGTGAAATATATTGAAATAATCTGTTCTAGAAATTCTGTTTTGTATGACACTGTACATAATGCATCCTCACTATTATGTTCTTGGGTATTCCAATTTTGCAAGGCTTTTGAAGGAAATAAAATCTTGATCTTCGTCCAAAATTGGAATTGAAATTTAAAAAAATATATATACAATTTGAAATGTTCATTGGAGGCACCTCCGAAACTACGAATAAGATCAAGACGATGCAATCACTCATCCCATATCTGTGTTGTTTCTCCAATATGATGCCTTGAAAGCCTGAAATGTGCATGTTTTTAAATTTTGGAATATCATCTGATTGCGGGTGAACAAACACCTGCAGTTTGGTTTCGTTCCCTTAAAGAAAGAAAGGGGAAAAAAGGCAAGTATTTCATATCCACCGACTTTCAAAGCTTCACTCAGAGCGTGCAGAAATGTGTTGATGAGTTATCGCACTGCTTCGATATCCTTCGTGTTTCCGGACGGACTCCGCTCATAACTGTTTTGAATTTAAATTTCCGGTTGTTATTTCTGAATTTTGACAAAGATTTTCTTTTAATAGACCAGCAAATTCGGGATATTCTTGTATAATCCTCTTGTATTCTGTGAAACATTTAAAGGAATATGTATGACTCATTTCTTGGGAAGTCAGCTTATCAATGTGCATATTTTTCATACACATAAGTTAAAATGTTTCCTATAAAAATTTTTATTTATTATAATTGCTAATTAAAGTACTTTCCTTTTACTGTTGTGTGTGTCTATAACTTGTATGAGTTTTCTTCTGTGACATTTTGTACCTTCAGAAAATTTCCAACATGTTATTTATTATTGGAAATATAAAATCTAATATACAGGAGTGTGACTTTATGCGGATGTTAATCCATTACGCAATTTATATCGCATGATTTTCTGCTTTCATTGAATCTAACCATGCCTCCTTCGCTATAATCTTACTAGATACAGTCATTTCTTTTACACTTCGTTCAATTTGTACGGCCAAAATAAGTGTTGTATTATATGCATTAGAAGAATGTTTTGAAGCACCGGGGAAAAAGTTTATTATTTATACCGACTCCCTAAGAGTATTACCATCCCTAAAATCATTTTATCTCCATCCTCATAATCATCCTTTGGTTAAAAGAAAAATAATAGATGTTTTTAACAAACTGACTTCTTGTGGTTTTACTACTTTATTCTGTTGGAATTCTGGGCATAGAGGAAACAAACAAGGTTGCTAAATTGGCAGGTATTCCAGCTATCACATCAGATACTGATGTGATAGCTGGAATAATATCACATCAGTATCTGATGTGATAGCTGGACATTACATAACTGCACTTCACATAAGCATTTTAGTGTTCTTATTTAAAGTCACTTTACTTTTAACTTAAAGTCACTTTACTTTCCCACTTCCCTTTAAGTGACTTTAAATAAGAACACTAAAATGCTTCTCTATTCTAAACTAGCTGTTATCCGGCGCTTTGCTGCCGCCGAAGAAAATATTAATTCCAATCAATCAATAATTAGGGAATGTTTTATCGAAATAGTATGAACGGTACGGCAGCATATAAAATACGAACAAACAAATATTCAATTTATGCATTAGATTTGTGTATTCCTTCAGAATTGTAAAGCTGGGTTTTCTTTCAGAATGCTAATGAAAGAAACTGTTTATTGTATCACGTGGTTCATTTAAAATTCTCAAATTTACTTTTGGAAAAGGTGATTAAAATATTTTCTTTTAAAACGGATTAAAAATAGAAAAATATATTTATACCATAAAATCTTTAATAAAGTTCAAAGGATAATTTTCGGAAATTAAGGTGGTGCAAATTGATACTACAATATTTTTGGTGGTTACTGCAAAAAGAAACGCTAAAATCTAATTAAAATATAAAACCCCAAGGGTTGGTATCCCCACAACTTTCTCGCATGATCCGTAATAAAGTTGTTACGTCTGAGAATGATTTGCATGTACTATAGCTACATAATATTAACATTTAGCTTGTATTTAGAATTTCTGCAGAATTTCTTTGGAGGTCAATCCTTGGTAAATAGATGCGGACGAGATCCGAATTTTTTTTATTATTATTTTAGATAATTGTACTATCCCTATAATCATCACATAAGTGTAAACAATAAGCTGATAGGTGTAAACGTAATCGGATGAACGGTTTAGGAGGACAGCAGACAAACATTCATTTTTATTAATATGGATGAAAAAAGTCGCACCTTTTCTTTATAAAAAATTGTTATTATAAAAGGATAAAATGACAGTTCTGTTCAGTTACTACAATGCAAAAATATTCTTATTTTCATTTTTCAAAACTTTGGTATAAATGGTGTCAACATCCTTTGACCGAAGTATTGTGTGATATTTTCTCTTAACAATGCTATTATAGTAATTAAAAAAATGTATAAAATTACCTCTTTTAAGGTTTAAAAAAAATAATGCTTAGAGATATTTCAAAATGGTTCTTAAAAATATTTATGTATATAAAAATAAAATATCTAGTTGGAACTCTTAATTCTCATGAAAGCAATTTCACCTTTTCTTGTTAAAAGTTATGATTTTTTTTAAAAATTCATTGTGCACCAAAATAACGAAACGAAAATATATAACAAAATGCACTGATATCCTAAATTCAGTTTTTTACACATTTTATGATATAGAAGGTAACATTATGTTTTTATTTTTCAATGGGGATAATAAAAATTATAATGCTAAATTATATTTTTCTAGGAAAGACAAAAATATACATTAAGAGTACTTGCATAATAGAAGAAATAGACACCAAAAATAATTGAGATAAAATTTCTACAAAAGCAGAAATAAGTATTGAAAACCATAAAAAAATTCAAAATATCACCTTTTCCCTTTTAATTTGGAGAATTTGTCAGTTTTTCGTAATCTAATTCCCGTACTACTTCATTTTCAATGAATAATAGTGATGGCTCATTTGAATGCGGTTGACTCATTGTATTTCGTAAATAGTTCTTGGCGTGCTTTAAGAAATGATCTCTCTCCACTTGCATTGGGCATGGTGAGGAAAACCAAATATATTTCCGCATTGGGAAATATTGATTGAAGGCCATCCACAATCAATTCATACATAGCAGTTGGGTTTGAAATTTTCCCGGTTTTTTGCATATTTAATGAAATATCGCACTTCATTTTTGAAATAATGTATTTCAATATCATCACCATATTTTGTCATTAAGTTTATGAAGAAATGTCAAAAAGTTTTTCTTCAAAGTTACGGTCAAAAATGATTTGACAATTATTTTAAACCTTTTTTTATATGGTGCTCTTTTGAGGAATTTCAGAAATAAGAATATCAGATATTACATTATGAACGATTGATTTTATTCTGCTCCTTTCTTTTCATCAAAGTGGCACTTTCTTATCCTTTTTCTACTTTATTTATAATATACACTAAAGTGACAAAAGTCATGGGATAGCAATATGCAAATATACAGATGGCAGTAGTATCGCAGCGAAAAAGTGTAAATGCGCAGTTCGTTTTCCAGAGCTTTCATTTGTGTTCAAGTTATTCATGTGAACAGGTTTTTCGTGATTTATGGCGGCACGACGAGAATTAACAGACTTTGAACGTGGAATGTTAGTTGGAGCTAGACGCATGGGTCATTCCATTGCGGATATCGTTAGTGAATTCAACATTCCGAGATCCACAGTATCAAGAGTGTGCCGAGAGTATGAAATTTCAGGCATCACATCCCATCATGGACAGCGCAGTGGGCGACCACCGGCACTTAACGACCGAGACCGCCTACGTCTGTGTAGAATAGTCAATGTTAATAGTCACTCAACACTTCGTCAAATAACTGCAGGAATCAATGTAGGACGTACGAGGGACGTGTCCGATAGGACTGTGCGGCGAAATTTGTCTTCCTTGGGCTATGACAGCAGAAGACCGACTCGAGTGCCTTTCCTGACAGCATGACATCGCCTGCAAGACTCTCCTGGGCTCGTGAGCATATCGACTGGTCCCTAGACCAGTGGAAAACCGTGGCGTGGTCAGATGAGTCACGATTTCAGTTGTTACGAGCTGATGGTAGAGTTCGAGTGTGGCGCAGACCCCACGAAGCCATGGACCCAAACTGTCAGCAAGGCACTGTTTAAGCTGGTGGTGACTGCATAATGGTGTGGGCTGTTTTTACATGGCATGCACTCGGTCCTCTGGTGCAACTGAATCGATCTTTGACTGGAAATGGTTATGTTCAGCTGCTTGCAGATCACTTGCAGCCATTCATGGACTTCACGTACCCACAGAACGATGGGATTTTTATGGATGACAATGCGCCATGTCACCGGGCCAGAATTGTTCGCGATTGGTTTGAAGAACATTCCGGATAATTCCAGCGCATGATCTGGCCACCTAGATCGCCCGATATGAATCCCATCGAGCATTTATGGGACATCATCGAAAGGTCCGTTGTGCCCAAACTCCTGCACCATCCACACTTTTACAATTATGGACGTCTATACAGACAGCATGGCTCAATATTCCTGCAGAGGACTTCCAACGACTTGTGGACTCCATGACACGTCGAGTTGTTGCACTTTGCCGGGTAAAAGGAGGACCGACACGATATTAACAGTCATCCCATGACGTTTGTCACTTCAGTGTATATATATATATATATATGAGAGAGAAAGAGAGTAATTTATTGGCTTCAACTTCAATATATTGAAAGTTTTTTCCAACATCTAATTCGAAATTAAATAAAGAATTAAGGAGATATGAGCATCATACAGGTACCTATTTGAGATTAAAAATAAAATAGAGTGTTTAAAATAAACTACCGCTATAATTACCAGAGATAAATGAATAAAAAGCATTAATGTATTATTTTGATCACAAAACTCCAAAAAATTTGTAAATTATAATAAATTTAGCAAATAGCAGATCTAAATTTAAAATTAACCTTGATGTAAGATAAGCTAATAAAGCCTTCACATAAAGTTTTAAATGATGTAATTTACATAGACAAGAAATATTATTTGCCATATTAACAATCTATCTTGCTCTGGTTATTAAATTTATAAATAAAATAATTGTTTTAAAAGATTGGCGGAATTTAACTTATTAAAAAGAGAACGAATTAATGTGCAGCAAATATATGATTAATTAATAAAAGTTTTACTGATTTATACCAAAATCGCAGTCATTGTTTTAATGATCATGCGAAAAGAGTAAAATCTTGTCATTTCCACCAGTTAAGGTTGCTACAGTAGACAAGAAATTATCAGATTTCTAACTGCTCGATATCCAATTCATGATTAAAATATTCATGATATTCAAAGACATTAAGTGCACTTTTCTATCTTATCATGAACACTTATAGTTAATTTATGTTTGCAGATCTTTCTTAGAACTAGTTCAAAAATCACGTTTTTATAAGAAAATGATTAATACAACAAACCTACTTAAAATAATAAGACTTCATTTAAAAAAGTTTAAATTTCAAAAGGAGCTTTTAACAATTCGTATCTCCTTTGTTCTTATACTATAAATTTTTGTTCTTACTGTTAGTTCCTATTTTTTGATCTTATCCCTCTCTTGAGCAGCAGGCAACAATAAGAAATATTTGTCCCAACGGCAGTTGAAACCGCATTTCACTCGAACATAAATTTAGATCAAAGTGTAGGGGTAACGCATCTTGATTCTTCACTCTCGACGATTAAACGTTTCGCAGATATTTCCTTACTCCATTCCCTGTAGTAAATACTCCGATATTCCACATGACTTTACAGGAATCAAATTGATTTCAGACATTAATCCCTTATCATTTTAACAGAAAAAGAGGGAGACAGAATGCGGAATCACGGTTTATGCTTTTCCGCAATTTAAAATTTAACTGATTTGTATATGTGCAGGAAAACCTGAAAATAAAGCAAACATGGGACTCATTTTTTCTTTTCCATAACTTTATTTCATATGCAACTTTTTTTCATTTCTGTAAACACATTAATATGCACTGACAAAATTAACAACTTACGCCAGATCAATAATGTAATGAAATACACATGATCTAAACAAAGGAGTCAAAACATTACTTTGGGTTTTCAAAGATTCATCTGGGACATGTGCAATTTAATAGACAAACATGCAAGATGGCCACAACATATTTTAAAATGCAGTATCAATGCAAAAAGAAATGCAAACCAAAATAAATGTCAATAACCTACCATCATACTTTTCACCAAGTTTTCTAATAAATATTTGTCCTACCTTCTGCACTGTTGAGAGCATGATAGCAATTTGTCCACCAAAATAGACTGTGCTCTATTCTATATGGGTTTAATCCATTTGACAAATATCTTAAAAGTTTAAAAATCCTGATTTGTACAAATGCATTACTATAAACAAATAAAAATATTTAAAAATATAAATAAAAAAAGTTTGGCCAAATGCTTCTCAAAAAATTCACATATTGATACTATTAACACTTCCTGCAAAAAAAAAAAAAAAAGAAAAAAAAAAGGCACACATTGATGAATGGCCATTAATAACCTTTGAGATCTTCAATAAAGCAATTTCATCACACATCTTATGTTTTCAGTTTCTCTTAAATCAAAAACTCACTTCAGCAGAAGTAATTTGAATTGCCTGCAAAGAGATTACCTGTTCAGTCATCATGACTAAATCTAAAACAAGGTTGATCATATTAAAATAGGACAAAATGACCAATCAAATATCTTAAATGAGCTAATTTACAGAACTTTCAATATAAAATAGGTGATAATATATTTTGATCCGAAAATATACTGCAGGCAGATTGCAGAGATGTTAGGTAATTTCTAGCTATGAAATATAAAGATCAAACATGACCACTGTAGAGATTAAACAGGCATTAGATTCACATGAATAAATTATTAATTTCAATTACGATTGAGAAAACTCCAGAAAATCTTCCAAGTCTTTATATGCTAGTTTTGTAACTACATAGCTCCAAAACTGTATGCAATAACAAAATTCTTGCATTTCATTAGGAAAATACACAAATACAAACTTCCATAATTCATTAATAACAATAGCCCATGAATAATATCAGAAAATTTTCTATTGTTTTATTCTTTCTTTAACAGCAGCAATGAGGGACAGGGACATTTAAACACAATAAGATTGTTTATTTCTTGTGAATCAAATATATTTTCCTAAGCTCGGAACAAGGCATGGCTAGTTTTGGATATCGTGAACCTAAATTCTCAATCAAAATCCAATAAACATTAAATTTTAATTTAAAGAAAATGGATCATTATAGATAATATTCAATATATCTAATAATTAGGCCTGTCAGGTTTCTGAACATAAAATGTGCAATGATGATAAAATGAAAATATTAAGGTTTAAGACTAAACAATAAGAAGACACAACTAAATTGAAAATAAAAATGTATGAATGATGTATTATGAAAGATTTTATAACATTTTACTATGAATTGCAATAAAAAATACATTTGCATCAGGTATATAATACAGTATAGCAAAACAATGAACTGATACTAATACTCTGCTCCCTTGTAAACAGCAGATACATCATGACCAGAATAGTTTAGAAGTTTAGCACGTTTGAACACTTCATTTGCTGCTACCGAAACTTGCATTGGCTGACAACGTTCAGCTAATCCATCTAGTCTCAGAGCCAAACTCATATCTCTTTGCTGATACGCAAGAGTATTGTTAATGTCAGTAAATGAACGTGACAACATGGCTTCTCCCTTTTCCATAAGAACATTACAGCATGATGGTAGAAATTGCATAATTTCAATGAAGTTGGTCTGAGAAAGACTACAGCCCTTAATAAGTGTCATGGCTTCTGCCAAGCCAGCAGTTGATACACCTATTAACAAATTTTGAATCAGGTTCATCTTAGAACCACTGCCAACATCAGGGCCAAGGAAATATGCATTTTTTGATAAGGCAAAAAAGCAACTTTCACAAGCAACAAAAACTTCCTTATTGCCAGCACTCAAAATTAACAGGCTTCCATCTTCTGCACTTTTCCTCGATCCATTGAATGGAGCTTCAAGATATTTTCCACCTCTATCAGTGACAGCTTTTGCAATGTCGATTGATGTAGTTGGATCCAATGTAGTCATTTCAACATAACTTTTTGATCCAGGTGGTGATTTTTCAAGTCCTGTCAAAATACCATCTTTTCCAAAAACCAGATGTTTCGAAGCCTCAGGACCAGAAACACAGCAGAAAATTATGTCACACTTTTCAACTACATCACTTGGAGTTTCTGCAACCTCAGCTCCAATATTAGCAAAATCTACACATTTCTGAGGGGTTCGATTCCAAACTGTGATTCTGTGATTTGAAGTGAGCAGATTTTTCACAAACCTTTGACCCATCATTCCAAGACCAATAAATCCTATCTTTTCATGTGATGCTTTGACATTTTTTTGTCTTATGGCTTCATTGGGTTCATATAAATCAACAGCAGGAACTGGCAGATGTTGAAAGCGATCACTACTGGGAACTTTTGAAGGTGTATCAGAAGTAGTAGCAGGAGGAGCACGAGGCTGTTCTAATGGTCTGATGATAGCAATACGACCCTTTTTTGAATTAGGAGGCCTATTCTGAATTAATCCAGAGAAACCTTCAGAAGACACTTTACACAATTTTTGAGGAGGAGATGTACTTTCATCTGCTGATTCATCCGTAGCACTTCGTTTAGATGCACCCTTCTTTCGAACTTTCTGGCTTTCAGTTTTCATTCTTTGTACTTTAGCAATTTTCTTTTTTTGGCCACTTGCCGATATTTCAGGAGACTTCTCAGGAGATTCCCTTTCTTTCAGTGGCAAATTAACCTGTTTGGTTGCTTCTTCGGTGATTTTTTCTATTGCCATAATTAAATGAGTTGATTTTTTCTTACTGGAAGTAGACTTTAACATTTTTTCAGAATGATGTACAATATTTTCATCCTTTATCCAAGCATAATTTTCACTTCCAAAAAAGAACACATAACGATGTGCTTTTTTAGGAGTAGATTTTGCATCTGTAGGAGGTTTTACTATCTTGGCTGGCCAAAAAGGAAAACCCTTCATCTTTGCCCAAACTAAATCTCCAATAATGAAATCTTCTTTAGCCCTCATCTTCAATTAGAAGCTTGATGTCTTTATGTCTATGATTAAACAAACGAAACAAACCAAATCAGTAATATTTTACATCAGTAAGAGAATAAGTTTAAGGCATACTTCCAGTTTAAGGAACTGACAAGTCATTCTTCGTCTAAACATACTGAAACATAAACTGAACTTCTACATGTGTAAATTTATTTAGGTTCAAATATAAATTGCTAGCATATGAAAAAATAAAAGAATTTGATATTTATGAGAGACAATTTGAACCACGAATTTGAAATTAGCCCTCTTATAAATTATACTTATTCCTTTTAGAATTAAAGTAAAAATTTCTATTAAAAATAATCAATAAATATACAAAAGTTCTGATGCATTCTACATGTACCAAATATAATTTTAACAGCATATTCAGATTATACATTAGCTAAATAACGAGTAACTGCTACCCCCTTTTTTCATTGGGGTAGCACTCTATATTTTAAAAAGTATTTGTTTCATATAAGTTTTAATTAGTATGAAAGCATATACTAGGCCCAGTCCAATTCACTGTAAGTATGCCAAATGAAAAATCAGTTTACCTCTGGTAAATATCAGTCTATATCTTCTATTTCTCAAGTCCCTTTTCAAGGCTTCCCTGGAAAAAGAAATTTGTTGAGTTTATAGAAAATTTCAATGTTCATTTAAAACTATGTACAAGGAAACTATTTAAGATGATTTACATTTAAAAACTTATTGTGTTTAAAGATTTATTGGACACTATAAATACAATTAATATAAAATATTCATTAGGCATTTCAATTTTATACAATGCAGATATTAATGTAAATAAACATAATAAAACATAGGAATTCAATTTGATATCTTGCAGAAACATGAGACAACAACACTGAAAACTACTTAATTTGATAATTTAATCTTAAAAAATTTAATCAATTTCAAACTAGCAGTATCCAGACGTCATTGCTGGTGGCATACATTCCAAGGGGGGGGGGGGAATGGCTCTAAACTTAATTCTAGTCTCTATGCGATGGACATGTTATGCAACATCAAAATATATTTAAAAATTATCAGAAATAGCTACAAAAAATTATTTACAGTACACATTCAGAAATATTTAGTTTGTTAAAAAGGTAAAAATGATATGTCCATAGATAAAACAAGCCACTAAAAATATTCACCACTAAAGCTAATTTAAAAATATACAAATCAGTCATTGTACTCACTGTTCCACACTTGTTTATCAGCTTTGTATAATTTCATGGATAAACTGTAGTTTAACCCCCTCTTTTCGATAAGTTGACGATAATGCGCCAAAATTGTCCTTTTCTCTAATCTGACAATCCTTTTTCTTTCGCCTTTATTATGGGCTATGAATGGATTGGGAAAAATAAGGCACAAGTCGATGGTTGGGGATTTTTGAACACATCATCAAGAAGGGGATTAAACTCCGGTTTTACCCAAATCAAGATTTTCGCCAATTAATATGGGTCAAAGTGAAGAATAGTGTGCCCCTTGCTACGTCAAGGATGCCAAGTCGCCAAAAAGATGGCAGGCAAAATAAACAAACACTTCTATGAAACAGTTATAGTTGCCATTTTATGCATTAAAATTACGCTCTTAACTGATAAGTATTAAAATTTTGATTTTAATTTGACATTTATTATATCTGTTACTTAGATTTTAACTTTTTTTACCTTTGAGATCACTATCACTGGTTAATTTTGTAGAAGTTTTTCAAACCGGCTGCGCCGGTCTGATGTGTACTGAGCAAATTTTATAGCAAGCGATGCTTGTCGGCCTTTGAAGAAGGCACTGGGCAGAATTTTTAAACTTAAAAAACATCCTACGGCTTCGCTACCGACGGGAATGGGAATTTAGTAGCTTCGCTAGCACATGGAGCATAAGGACAGTGTGGATAACAGGAACAGTATAAAAAAACAAATATCCTTTCCTAACTTCATCAACTCTTAATATATATATATATATTCCACTCACACTCCATCCATTCTGCAGATTCCAAATACCTTTACCCAACATCCATTTTTGCACAATTGCCTACATAACAAATTATTAATGGAACAAACATTACAAAAGCAAAAGAATTACGAGAACTTCGAAGAATTCCATTGCAGCTGTTATGTTCCATTGCAACTGTTAATGTGAGAATGCAGACGATTTCTTAACTAACGATTTTTCAAACCGCATACTAACAATTGAAAACAAATATTCCCTATTCGTATTTATACTAAAAAATAGAATTGCATTTCTTATTAATTACAAAAAAAAATTTCAATTATAATATAGAACAAAATTATAATCCTTTGTCGATATTTTTTATTTAACATTTTTCATAAAGTAGTTGTAGTTCATGTACAGCTCAACTATTGTAAAAAGTAGTAAACAAAACAGAATTTGGGTTGCTAGAACTTCCGTTGGTTTGCCATGAAGGTGAGAAATTCGAGGGGGGGGGACACTATGCTGCACTTCACCCTTAATATGTTTTGGCCAAAGCCTTCTTTTGGACTTAATGAAAATTGAATCGCTGTTTAAAATCAGACAGTAACAAGGAAATGCATCGCATATACATACCACAACTGTTGCTATTTGCACATGGGCAGTTTGATGTGTCCGCGCTAGTGATGGGAAATCTCGTTCATTTGAAAGATTCGGTTCAAAGTCGTTCGTTCACCAACTTGACCCGTTCGTTCAAGGTCGTTCGCGAACGACCGATTAGGACTTTTTGAACGAAAGAGTTAGGCTCTTTCGTTCGCGAACGAATGAGTAGGCTCTTTCGTTCGCGAACGAATGAGTTAGGCTCTTTCGTTCGCGAACGAATGATCTACACTCTTTCGTTCGTGAACGACCTGGTACATTGCTTTCGACTCACTACGTCATCATGGGACAAACCGGAAATTTCCGGTTGTATTGAGTGTCAAAGGAAGGCAACTTCTACCTGTACTTTTTGACGCATGCGCTGTTACTTAGCCATATGTAGTTCGTTCCGAGAAGATGGTATGCACAAAACAGAGAATGGGGGAATGATAACTAATGATTCTCTTCCCCTCTCACAGAATGAAGACACAGGCTTTGTACTTTTGATCATTTCACAGTTATTGTACTGCTTGAGATTACACAGTTATTTAATGATTTTTAATGTTTTTTTAAAAGCGTTTCTTAGGTCAGTTTTTATTTTATATTTTATTATGAAATATAAGATTGGTTATTTTGACAGTATGGAGTTTTCAATTACGTTTAAATAATTCCTTAAAAATCTAAGCTCACCACTGTTTACTAAGTATAAAAGTATTTCGTTTTTCGATATTTTACATCATTATAACATTTTTCAATAAATTTTAAAGTAACATTATAAATTAGCATTTTGTCATAATTTTAATTATTCAGCTTTTATTTTTAAATTTTATTTACTTTTATTTCCTGGAATATATGCCAATAGTCTTGTCTACTTAATAAAGAGCAGGATTCACTTAGACCATGAGTTTTTGGAATATTGATATTCCTATTGTTACTTGCACAAATTTGATTGGATTTTTATTGTTTAAGAGCTATACTATTGCATTTATTCCTATAATAATAATAATAAACAATAAATAAACAAAAGTTTTTTTCTATATTGTCGTAATGCGCATATGTATAGATGCAATATCTGAATTAATTTTAAAAATACTACCGAAAAATGTACTTCAAACTTTTTGAAAATTTATTTAATTAGCGGAAAAAGTTGTACTTCAATACAATTCAAAAGACTGGGAAGTAAACGCACATATATTTAATTTTAAAAAAGATGCAAAAAGGGGTTTTGTGCAATTTAATGCAGCAAATTCTTAAATTAGCACCCTTCAACTCAAGAAATAACCACGAGCCAAAACTGTTAGTTATAGTTTCAATGTCAGTCAATCATCTAGAGAATTTTGAATATTGCATACAGGGATTTGATACCGTATGCACAGGCCGGTCCAGATAATCAAATGGACGTCTAAAGAAAAAAAAATTGGATTTTTTTTTTTATTCAGGGGAAATTGAGTTTTTACTTTCATTCCATTTTTGAAAGTTGTGCATTAGGGCTTATTCAAATTAAAATGAAGAATTTTTTAGATTTAAAAACATTATTTCCAAGTGTTTTTTTTTTCATGCTTTCAAATTTGAACTATAAATTTGTGTGTTTTTACTGTTGTTGTTGTTGTTGTTATCGGTCACTGACTATCACTGATACACCAAAAGCTCTGACAAACTTTGAATTTATGCTTAAAAAATTTAATTAAAATTTTTCAAAAATTAATTATTTAATTTTAATTTATTTTTAATTTAATTTTTTTTTACATCCGAGACACTGAAATCAAGTTTTTTGAAGATGAACCGTATTTAAAAGTTTTGTATGTAAATTTTTATAACATTTAATATTGAAACAAATTGCTTGTATAAAGGTTAAGTTAAAAAAAAACATAGGCTTTAGATGTTTGAATAGGAAGATAGTGATGTTGCATTATTTAATGAGCCAGACAAAGCTTATTCCGTGTCTGCATATTCAGCCCATAATCATGATGTAGTTAAAATAGTACAGTATAAGAGAAAAACCATTTTTTTCCTTTTTTATTTAAACATTTATTTTATAACTGTAGCCTATATTACAATTAATGAACGTTTTCTTTCTTGGTCAGCATCAAAAATTAAACAAGACATTTTGCAATTTACGAGAGCAGTGTAATTAATGTCTGAGTTCTATATAAAAAAAATCTCTAATCGAGGGATTTTCTTTTCAGAAATGAAGATAAAACAACATTGAAATAAGGAGATTTTTTTGAAAGAAGTAGTAGCTAAATAAGATAAATATTAAATATTATTACCCCTTATTATTTGTCCTTAGATGCTAATTCGTTCGTCTTCTCCTTTGTGTAGTAATAGACAAGATATTAGTATTTTTTTTTTAAAAATAAATAATTTATTATGATAGCAATGCTCGTCATTTAAGCAAAATTTATTTTTTATTTTTAAAGGTAAGAATAAAAGAGCATACGAAAAAAAAGAAGAGCAAAATAAAATATTCGACGTAATTCATTTTATGACAATAATTGTAGCATAAATAATTTATGAAATATTTTTTAAAAAGTATTATTATTAAAACAAAAAGTAAAATTTAGTATCATATCAGCAAAGTCGTAAATGATTCCTAAATCTTTTACAATTAAAACTCCCTGAAATCTCTAGTATAAAAAAAATTGCATGCCGCCCCTCCCCCTCGAAAAAAAATCTCACACTTTCTGATTCTACGAGTTGAACACTTTTACCTCCCCTGAAGCTTTCCTTTTTGCTAGACGAGTATCCAAAATTTGTAGTGATAAAAGAGCCAAACACCATGTAATCAGCTCAAGGTCAACTACCAGTCTTCCTAAGTGATAATGTCCCCCCCCCCCAGCTTTCACATTCTTTTGCGGACATAACAACAAACATCTGTCTTCTTATCTCTATGCGGTTCAAGCATGAAATTAGCAAGTTCCATATTGTCGGTCGCGAACGAAAATAGCCAGGTCCACACAGTTAATGAACTGGAATAGCCGGGTCCACACAGTCGGTCGCGAACGAGAATAGCCAGGTCCGCACAGTAATTGAACTGGAATAGCCGGGTCCGCACAGTAATTGAACTGGAATAGCCGGGTCCACACAGTCGTTCGCGAACGGTAATAGCCAGGTCCACACAGCTAAAAACGGGAATACCCGGGTCACACAGCCATTTTCGAACGAACGACTTATTCAGAAGATAGCGATCCGATTCAGTTCGTTCACTTAGATGACCCGTTCGTTTCGACCCGTTCGTTCGCGAACGACCCACCTCTAGTCCGCGCATGCGCTGATAAGCGCAAAGCACAGATACAACTGTTTATCTCTGATATTCGTTAACCTAAAATTACTTTCTTCTTCATTTTCCTTATAGAGCAATAAATGACATTTAATGTGTTATAATCAAGGTTGGATTTCCTTTTTTTTTTGAGCATAATGAGACTTAAATCGCTGTTACAAGTCAGATGTAAGCAAAGAAGTATATCGCATATGAATAAGCGTGCATGCGCAGAATAATTAAAATCCCAAACTCCCTTTATTATCTTGATATGACTTTAATGCATTGAAACCTTTCCCAATAAATGCTCTACAAAATGGTATAAATATCTCCAATATCTGTTAACTATTTCCCGAGTTTTTAAGGTACAAATAAACAGACGCTTTCAGGGGACTTCAGTTTATACTATGAGTAGACAATCTAATACTTACATAGATAAACAGTTAAAATAGGCTATCAGTAAGTCTAAAATGCAAAAACTCGAAAGCAACTGACAAATTATGCAATTTTTAAAGTTTGCCTTCGACTGGCACTGAATACTTCAGCTACTTTCACTATTTTCACTTTCAAAGCAATACAGATACTTGAAAGCAAAAACTGACTAGCCATTATTCTGGTAGAAATTAAATATTTGTTTTGAGAAAAAAGAAATAAATGGAAAAATATCTGAATGAAGAATTTCTTAATCAAAGCTATGACTCTGAAAGATTAAAATTATGATGTAATGAATCAAATAAATTCAGATGCAAAAGACTAATGAAAAACATTCCAGAAACATGCAACAACAAAACTTTGAATAAAAATAAACAACGAAGAGCAATCTCATGAACCAGATAATACATTTAAGGAATATAAACTACTTCTATATAGTATTATAAATAGTAAGAAACAATCTTATTAGCTTACTTATTAAGAATTGAGTGTTTTCTTTCATTTTTATTTTAAAAGAACACATTATGTAGCTCTTATTCAGTTCCTAATCTTTATTGGACTTTTCCATTATTGCATCACTGTAAAGCTTGGTAAACAGTAAGATAGCAAATAGGAAGAAAAAAATAATAAAAATAATAATAAAAGCAAAACACTGAAATTGGACTAACAGAAACATGTATATAATATAAATAAACAAAAAAATGAACCAAAAAAAATAAACTCAGTAGCAACTCCTAATGTTTAAACATAGTTACTCCTTTTACATCTCAAATTATTTATTAAAAAGATGAACAAATGCCATAAGTACAGGAATAATCATGTAATAACTATAATATTCAAATACAAAAACCAACAAAAATAAAAATAAATATTAACATTATTTATTATTGCTATCACATTTTTATATAGTTTAAAATACACATCCTTGCATCATCAGGAAAACAATTGCTACAGCAGCATTTTACAGTTTCGCCAGAAATTAGCCATCATTTTCCAATTACATGGCATCCTTGTTCACTGGATATCACCTCGTGTGACTTTTGGTAATGAGATTTAAAAAAAAACCATGGTGGAGCAAAGTTGGTCCTAGTAAGACCAGCATCTATGCGAGATCTGATAGGCGAAATTTGGCAACTATGTTCTTAAAATTCTAATAGACTTATTCCAGTTAGATGAGGCAAATATAATTCTATGATAAGAGCACACTGTTAAACATGAAGAACAGATTGAGTAGTTTTAATGCTACATATTTTTGACTGCTATTTAACATTTATTAAAAGTATATTAAATGTTTTAAATTGTATTTACATTGCTACTTATTAATAAATTTTCTAGTTAAAACTTTTTGTTTAATAAATGTTAAGTGCATCATTTGAATAATTTGTAGATGGAATTTTATCTCATTTGGATAAATGGAATGCTTTCTAGAGAACTCCGATGTGGGAAAGTTATTTCTTGCTCAGTACATAAGAGAACAAATATAAGGAAGAGCCGATAAATTATGATAAGTATACCCTACCAGCATATTTAAGAAAGTGTTTTTTTTTTCTCTTCATTTTAATGAAATTCTGTGGCATATTTGAGACAGAGTATTAACAGATCCTTCATTTGTATGACTACTGACATTCCATAGTCTGCATTAGAATGTAGCTATAACAAGCATTTTGTATGCTAAATGAGGAAGAAATTTGGAACCTCAACCGTCATTTTTTTCCCTGAGAAATATTCATCTGTGATTTAATAATTTTGCCAGATAAATTGAAGAGAGATGTGCAACAAGGACTTACTCACCAAAATGGAAAATTCTCACCCTATGATAAATCTTCTCAAAATCTTATTTTTCAAGCTAGTATTTTTATACTTAAATAATTTTAAAATGCAGACATTATTTCATTAATTTCTTTTTTTCTGAAAATTAGCATATAGTTGAAAAAAGCTAATATTTTATAATTTAAACATTCAGAATATATCGGGTTTCAAGAAATCATAAAAAAAATACAGAATGAAGACTTATACCACAAATATATATATATAGAAAAAAACAGTCATCAATAAACAAATTTTGTGCAAATAATTGAGGTAAATATTTCACAGAATAAAAATACAATGGTAGAAATAACCTTTCGAAAAAGTTTTAAAATTACGACACTAGCACATATGTAATTTAATTCCTCTCTGGATTTAGATGAATATGCCTCAAATAATATTTTTATTTCCATCTTTACTGTACATTTTATATTATATTAACTACTAGATAATAAAACCATTTTTAATACTTTAAATTATAACACATCCATTTAATCAAACAATGAAATGTTTATATACGTTTTGCTCAAGGTCCTGCCTTTTCTAGTTTGTTCAGATTTAAGAGTAGAAAAACATTTAAAACATAATGCTCAGAAAAGTTCTTTAATTACTCAAACCTAGACATACCGATCACATCAATACTACTAATAATATTGACAAGAAATAACTGGTTCAAAACAACTGAAAAATATGAGAAAACTGGTAAATTCAGTTTGGTATGTATTTATCATAAGCTAAAAATTATTAGATTCATTTTCAAACATTTATGAATAAATGTATGAAAATCTATACTTATAATAAAGCTCAATGTGTGTGTGTGTGTGCGTGTGTGTGTGTGTGTGTGTTGGCGCTCTACAGGCCAGACCGTTGGACCTACAGCTACCAAATTTGGTACATGTATACCTTGGAGGTCGGGAATGTGCACCTCGGAGCCCTTTTTTCGAATTTTTAATTAGAATTTGAATTAATTAAAATTTAAGCGAAATTTCGACGTTTTTCCGCTATAACTTCCGAAAATATTATCGGATAAACATGATTTTAACATCAATTTAAAGATAAAAAATTAGCTTTCTAATAGTATCAGTATTTTAACATTTAACTTAAGCTTCTATTTGTAATGAATTTTTAAAGAAGCATTTCAACTATATTTTTCAACAATATATTTCGGACAAAACAATAAAATTTAATCTGCAGGAGCACGTTACGAGTGGAAGGGGAAAAATTATCTTTTATCAATAGGTTGCCATCAGATAGATAAAAACTCAAATTAAAAAAATAAATAATTATTGCAAATTAAACATTTAAAAATGCAATTTTCAGCACGTGTCTGCATGAAATGAAATAAATATGAAATATGTTTTTTCTTTTAAAAAAAAGAAAATGCAAAGAATTTTTTGTGACTTTTACAATATTATTAATTAAATAAATCAGCTTTGTTTAATAATAGAAATACATCTATAAAAAAGTCTAAATGAAGTAAATAGCTGCATAGTATGTAGCACGGGTCTATAAATGCTTTAAAAAATGAATATTTAGCTTTTAATTAAAAAGAGATGAACTTGTGATATCAGTGTTTTAATGTATAACTCAAGCTTCTATTTTTAACGAATTTTTTAAAAAATATTTTAACCATGTTTTTTTGAGCACGTGACTGGATAAAATAAAATAAAACAATGCCGGAATTCAAATAAAAAAAAACTATCATCGCAAATCAGATCTAAAGAAATACAACTTTCAGCATGTGACTGGATAAAATAACATAAATATAAAATGAGATATCTTCTAAAAAAATAAATGCAAGGCAATGGATTCTATGATCGTTTGCAATAGATATATAATTAATTCCATAAATTATCTTTATTTACAGTAAACCTGGTTGAATTTAGACAGGATATGCATTGAAATCCTGACTTAATGGCATATTTCTATAATCGTTTGTAATATCTGTATCATTAATTCAATAATTTTTCCCCTTTTTCGCTTTCTTTAAAAAACATATTTAACATTTTGGCAACATCACCGAAAAAAACATTTTTAATATTTTGGAAGCATAATCGATAAATTGTTAGAGCATTAAACTCAAAAAGGTTTTTCGAATAAAGTTACCGACTCTTTAACTACTAATAACTGAATCTTTTAACTTTAACTATTTCTTAAATTTTGGCTAATGAATATGTGATTTAATTGAAAATTTTAGAACGCATTACTCATGGCGAGCCAGCTGGTCGCCAAAGGCGGCTAGTAACTAATAAATAAAGAAAATTAGTTGGTTACAATTATCTTGATAAATATTTCTTAAAAGCAAATGGTATCTATAACAATTACAACACCAATGGAATGTTAAATTAATCCAATAATTTTTAACATGGCACAAAGTGAGAAATTACTGCAAAAAATTAAACATATTTGTACATGCATTAATATATGCATAAACCTGCATATTTTCTAACTATAATGCATATATATATAATTTTAATTTTGTTAATTTTAAACTGTATTCTTTAAATTTTCATATTTTTGAATATACACAATATCTTCAATCTAGAACTAATGTTGTTTTTTGATGTTATTGGTAAATTTTGATTCTTTGTTATAACAAATCAATAAAAAAATTGTGGCCAAAGTAAAGTTTATGGTACGGCGCCAAATTTGAATTTTTTCTTGCCGATGTACCGCCAAATATGGTAACAAATTCTTTATCCTGTGTTCCATTAAGTTATCCCTTGTTCTAATACAAATTCTTTATCCTGTGTTCTAATTCAAATTATTTAACTAATATTTGGTAATCGGGGGGTTGGGGAGGCCATTGTCTTCCATCTTGGATTGGTCAAAAATGGCGCTATTAAACCCATGTGGTCCAAAAAAAATTTAATTAATAAAATTAAGGAAGAAAAAAATAGTCTTTAAAACTTATAATGGTTTTAAAAAAGGTAGAAATTAATACAATTTAATACAAAATGAGACAAAATTCCATGAAATTCAACGAATTTTCCAGAAGATTTAAAGAATTATTTGTATTAGAACACAGGATAACATATCATTAAAAAGCAATTTTTACTTAAATAATTTGAATTAGAACACAGGGAAAAGGATTTGTTTAGAACACGGGATAACTTAATGGAACACAGGATAAAAATTCTAGTGGGGGGGGGGTCTGCCTCCCCAACCACCCGATTACCAAATATTAGTTAAATAATTTGAAATAGAACACAGGATAAAGAATTTGTATTAGAACAAGGGATAACTTAATGGAACACAGGATAAAGAATTTGTTACCATATTTGGTGGTACATCGGCAAGAAAAAATTCAAATTTGGCGCCGTACCATAAACTTTACTTTGGCCAAATGTGCATTGGGCACCCCTCTTGGCGCGTTTCCGCGTCTTGTCTCCTGGAGTTGCAACTCCGAGACACTATGCAAAAAATGCTGCTGCTCATACTCATAGAGCTGGGATACTGATAGAGGGAGTACAACCCTACTTTCGTGTAGGACAAGATAAAAACACGTGACAGAATTTATGGGGATGAATGTACAGAACGTATGGGACAGAATTTGTGTTAGCTGTAACCACATTCTCCGTTCCCCATTATATTTCAATGGCAGATTTTCTCCCGCTTTTAACTGTTGGAATTTAAAACTTATTTAAGCCATGGTTACCTATTGCTGTGCAATAGGATGCAAAGAAAAAGCTTCTAAGGATAGTCCTTTATCATTTCATAGGTATTTACAGTCAACATATTCTGTTTATATCCATTTTAAGTCAATTAAAAATTTCCTAACATCGATTACTCAGTGATTTCGGTGTTATAACTCAATAATATTTCATAGTTTGGCTTAGTTATAGTATTGAATTTATTTAACATGTTACTAAACTTCGTTTAAACTGATGTAACTGCGTTATATTTTGCAACTTGCTTTATTTTAATCTCGAATGTGTTGCAAGCACTTGGCTACAAGCTTGGCGGGATTTTTTCTCGCCAATACAAGTGTTTACATAAACATTATTGACCGATTAGTAATTGTGTGTTTATTTTAATGCAAATAAAGTTCTTTAAAATTTCTAATATGTAGTTTCTTTTTAACCACAATTATTGTATTATATCGTGAACAATATTAAATCCAATCTAAATTTTGCAAAACAATTTTTATGGCATATTTACCTTATAGAACAACTTTCCTTAATAATGCTTTATTAATAAAAGCGTACAATAAAATCTCAATATTTAATTACAAATATAAATTAATAATTAAAATATTTGTAATTTTTATCATTTTTTGTTATTTTAATAAGCACTAGTTTAACTGTTAATATTCATTTTGTAAAAAATGTTCAATATTTATAATTTAAACTGCAAATATGAATAAAAACATTTTTTAAACATTTTTTTTTTTTTTAAAACTTACGTCACTTTAATAATCTGTTTTTAAGAAGCTGTTTTTTATCTGTCTAAAGAATGATAGAAAGCATTTGAGCATCTAATGTAAAATCTTGAAATGTTTTTAGGCAAAGAAAAGAAATAAAATGTTTATTTAAAGACGAAAAATAATCACTTTTAATTATTGTACAAAAAACAAAGTAAAAAATCTAAATATAATTTAACGCAAATATTTGTGTAATATATATATATATATAATATAAACTGTTTAGGAAATGAAATAGGATTTATTTTTATAGGATTTCCAATCGTTTAACCGTAAATGAAAACCGACTGGACCCATTGCCGGGAAACAAAATGTTGCGCTGCAGTTTTTGAGTATGCCAACATTTGCGATATGGCGCCAAAAAGGGTTTCTTACTCCCAGATTTTTCTAAAGTCACATGGCTCATGTTGGGTACACTTTTTGAGACAGGAAACGAGCTACTAGCTCCGTCCATTTATATATCAGCTCTATGCTCATACTAGGGTAGTAGGTCTAGTTTACTAGGCGCATTTATCACCATGTTGGCGAGGAAGGGGACCCAAAGCCCAATCTAACCAAAATTTCATTCAAAAAAATTTTGTTAAATGGCTTTTATTACATATTTTAAATTACATTATTAACAGATTTGTTATTCTATAGGGGGGAAGAGTTATATGTTACTGCATTAATATCCCCATTCCTCAAAAAATGGTTAAGAACATAACTAAACAAAACCAAAATATAAAATTCAAGCAAATTTCCTTAAGTTAAATTTTCTCACAAATAATTTTTTTTCAACTCCTTAGAATTTATCAGTAGTGACAAGTTTCTAGCTTGCCAAACAAGTGAAATAGCTTTATATCCAGTTTCAGCAATTTTTTTTATAAGAGAAATTTTTTTCACTATAAAGAGATCAAGAAATCAGATTTCAACTTTAGGCCACTGCCTATATCTATTAAAATCTGTTTCCACAATTACAGATGATTGTGGAAACAGATTTTAATGGGCTGGATTTCTAAAATACTCAGATTTTTTTATTAATGCGTACAGAGTGAATTTTGCTTTAAGTGGTCATAAGATTACATATTGCGAAATATTTTTATTCGAAAAATTACCAGTGTAGTAGTGCTTTGAAGATGTTCTCACTCGTATTATGAAAGCAGATATATATAAATAAACAATGGAAATATTTCAATCAAAACTTGATAGAAATCTGTAAATTTGTTGTTAAGAAAGTTATTTCAGTTCAAAGATTTTTGTGGTATTGTGTTCAGAGATGCTACCAAAAATTTTTTATTCGGGTGTTTGAGTCATGAAAATTGCGCGACACCGATTATTTTCAATTTTCCTTCAATTGCATTTTTTTCTTCTTACATGTAAGAAATGTTCTGCAAGCAAGTAATCACGTGTAGAAAAGCACCGATACATAGTTAAAAATTAAAATTAAATACTTACTTTATTGTGAATATTTAGCAATATTTAACCACGATCTCTTTCTCTGTAGGGTAAACAAATCCAGCTGCAGCTTTCCAATGTCGGCCAACAGACGCTTCAGTCTTCCGAACACAAGTTGAATCTGATTGGATTGTTTGATCACGTGACTTAACTGTACGTTGGGAAATCTTATCAGTTATATATTCAGTGTATATCTGTTGAATACATTTCTGCAGTAGTGATAGGAAATCTCGTGCATTTGAAAGATTCGGTTGATAGTCGTTCGCGAACGACTGATTAGGACTCTTTGAACGAATGAGATCTGGGCTCTTTAGTTCGACAACGAATAAATTAGGCTCCTTCGGTCGTGAACGAACTGATTTTTAGTAAAAGCTCCGTATTCGCGTTTTCACTATTCGCGGATTTAAAAAATGTAACCCAATTCCTATATTCGCGGTTTCTTTATTCAACCTGCCTGTGTTTTGGCGTGCTAATAAGAAAGCGTGGGTTACAAGCGATATTTTTTGTGACTGGTTCCAGAATGGTTTTGTTTCTGAAGTTGAAACATTTTAAAAAACAGAATTTAGACTTTAAATCAATTCTAGTTTTGGACAATGCACCAGGTCATCCTCGCGAACTTGAAACTATGCATCCAAATATAAAAGCGACATTTTTACCTCCCAACACGACGGCTTTGCTTCAACCTATGGACCAAGAAATAATCCAGGCCTTGAATCTCTATTACATTAGACGAACCTTCAAAATCATATTGGATAATATGGAATGTAATCCTGATATGAATGTTATGGAATGCTAGAAGAAATTTGACATAGCAAAATGCAGCGTAAACATAAAAGAATCATTGGAAGAACTGAAGCCACGCACATTGAAGTCAAGTTGGAAAAAACTGTGGCCTGCTCTGACTGCAGAAAATGACGAAGATCAGTGCAAGTTCAAACTTTGACTGTAAACATAGCAGAAAGACATTTAATTTGAAAAATCTTAGTGGAGGTTTAAGAATAGCAAATGAGCTTTGCGATTTCTTTATGAACATTGATCCGTCAATGGAACGAAGTCTTATTTTTAAGAGGCAAATTGCTAATGCAACTGCTGCGTATCAGTCTGAATTGAAGGAGCTTTTAAAACCTGCCAAGCAAGAGAAAATTACAAAATTCTTCAAGCTATTGCCTAAGCCTTAAGATAATTAATCAAAATGTTCAATAACTTCAATTAAATTGATTTTTTTATATATTTGTTTTTTATTTTATTTTGTAACCTAGGAACGTAACCCCTATAATCCCATATTAATTACCATTCCGTATTCATGGTTTCTGCATTCGCGGCATATTTATGGAACATATACCCCGCGAATAAAGACCTTTTACTGTATTGCCTTTGACTCACTATGTCACGGGCCAAATCATATATTTCCAGATTTTTTGAGTGTCGTAAAGAAAGGCGACTTCTACCTTACTTCTCGACGCCTGCGCTGGTATTTTGACATATGTAGCTCGTTCCGAGAAGATGGTATACATAAAACAGAGAATTGGGTAATACATAAACTCTAATGATTCTTTTCCCCTCTCGCGAAATGAAGGAACAGGCTTTGCAATTTTGATCATTTCTCTGTTATTCTAATGCTTGAGATTGCAGAGTTATTTAATAATTTGCAATGCATTTTAGAGGCATTTTTTAGGTCAATTTTTACTTTATATTTTATTATGAAATATTTTTCAAGATTGGTTACTTTGACAGTATGGAGTTTCCAATTACGTTTAGATAATTCCATAAAAAAATTTAGCTAAAAACTGCTTACTAAGTATAAAAGTATTTCGTATTTCCAGATATTACATCATTATAATATTTTTCAATAAGTTTTAAAGTAACATTATAAATTAATATTTATTCATATTTTTTATTTATTCAGCTTTTATTTTTATATTTTATTTATTTATTTTTCTTCCTGGAATCTATGCCAACAGTTGTGTCTACATAATAAAGAGCAGGATTTTTTTGCTTTGAGCTTTTGCAATATTGATATTCCTTTTTTTATACTTGCGCAAATTTGATTATATTTTTATTTTTTAAGAGCTATACAATCACATTTGTTCTTATATATAGTTACTTGCATCCTTTATGTTCACTCTAAAGTAGGAAAAATATATCTTAAAATAACATTTAATAATTTATAATATGATAAGAAAAAGATTGTTCCTGCCTTACAGGGTGCGTTATGACAATCTGCTGCAAAAATTAAGTACTTTTAAGCAACTTTGTATAAGTATGCATATGTAAACTGCATACTTTAAATCATAATTTTTTTTTCTGTGTTACAACAATGCATAGTTTTTCTGTAAAAAAAAATCTTAAAAATTCATTTTAAACCTTTATTAAATTTTAATATCTATTTTTGTATCTGCGTAACATCTTCTGTTGCAAAATTATGCCTTTTTGGATTTGACAAACGCACAGAAATAATTATAAAAATGAAAAAAAAAAAACATTAATACCAAAAAAAAAATGTTAACTTTTATAAGATAAACAACAAAGATTTATGACCTTTTTCAACATTTCCTAAAATTAAAACAAAATATAAAAACATTTCTGAAAATGCGGATAGGGATGTAGAGGCACAGATGATAATAAATGGTATATTTTAAGTATGACCATAAATTTTATGTTTGATTTTAATAGAAGTAGTAACTATTACGATCTGACATGGCTGGGATAGAAAGAGTATTAAATAATCATTCTAAGTAGTACTTGTTCGATTAAGAAATTTTATTTGCTATCTTATGAAGCTATAAACTAAAACTTACTTATGGCTATCATCATATGGCTGGCAAAATTGCCATGAAATCGATGGTAGAAAAATGCCACGTTCTAAATGAGTTTTTAAAAACCTTTTTAACAGAAAATAACATAACAAAAAGAAATTGCCTTATTGCCACATTTCTAAAGAGTAGTGAAAGTATCAATCAGACCGTCTCCTCAAAATTTTCTGGCATATTGTCAGGAAATGCCTTGTGTCTCATTGGCCTACAATAGTTAAGGAATGTTAATACAAGGAATTAAATATTTTTACTTATTCAATCGAGTGATCGTTGGCAAGTGTTTTGGGATTAATCTCTGGCAAGTATCCGAGAAGCAAAGTTTGGTCCCATTCTTCCTAAATAATTAAATTTAGCACAGCATAGCCAGACATGGCTTTTGTGCCAGAAAATCTAACCAACCTAAACAATTAAGAAAAAAAATTTACACAAAACTACACTTGTAGTCACAAAATTACATACCAATTTGATATATTTTTGTTAAATTAGTCATTTTTAACCTATCACATTTACATATTTCTCAAAGTACAGACCGACATGTGCAGAACCCCTTGTTGGATTTGGTCTAAAATTTGACAGATGTTTATACAATAGATACTAAATTTGTGAACCAAATTGTCTAGCTCTCTTCGTTTTGTAGTTACCATGCTAACGTATATTTGAAATAGTTAGATAAACAAAGCTCTTCTACTCGGATTTTGCAGAAAATTTAATCGAAATCCACAAGTTTGGTGTGAAGACAGTATACCAAATTTCATTCATCTAGCTCAAAAAGCTTTTGCGTTACCTTTATCATAGATAAACATTTTCTGAATTGAAGGATGTATAGAACGTAGAGATTCATTAAAATCTCGAGTTCGAATTTTTTAATGATTGCAATATTTTCTCTAAATTTTGTGAATGAAAAATTAAAATGCTAAGTGAAGCATTTTCAAAAAAGATTTTTTTGAAGCCAGAGCTGGACAATTGTCGCATTACTTCAAAATTTAACAAAACTTATCAAATGAAAAAATTTTCAGCAAATAATAATAATAATAAGGAAATAAAAGCAATTTTAGGCAAATAACAATAAGAATAAAAGCAATTTTAATAACTATTTTAACAGCTGCAAAATAATTCAATGATTCGAAGAAACAATATCATTTTGAATTTCATTATAATAAAAATATTTGTTATAAATTGGGCACACTTATTTCTCAGAAATTATTTTTTTTAAATTACTTTCAACCAAAAATTTTTTATTCTTTAACGGCTACTCTTTTTTATCTTTTAAAACGGTGTTAAAATAATTTTTATGCAATCCTATGCTGTTATGTTTCATAAACACACAATAAAATTCTATTTTTTTAAATTAAATTTTGAATTAAAAGTTTGAGAAATCCGTTTTTAGTATGCTACAAAGCCTAAGAAATAACTTCCCCTCTTGATTTAAATGGCTTTATGCTGGGCGTTGCTCAGAACACGGCTTTATATAAAAAGATAATTTTCCTTTGGGAGGGGGATTTCTATAAAAGTTATAAAAAGAAGAAAAAATCATTATAAAATGTTAGAAAATTAAAAAAAAAAATTGTGTAATTTTTTTTCCGTTTCGAAGAATCGTTTCAAAGAAATAATTCCTTATTTTCTTTCCCGGTTCCTTTCTCCGCAATTAAAATTTCCTTTAAGTAAGATCGTGCCCAGTGTGTTCAATTTTTTATTGACTTTAAAGTAGCAGCTTTTTTGAACTCGGATAAAATACTTGATAATGATATTCGAATAATTCTTTAACAAAACAAGAAAATTAGGATTTTTTTTCAGTTAATGTCATTTTACCTTCTTTAAACTTTATCAATGATTTTCTTTTTGCAATTCAGTAAGTAATTTTCAATTTTTGAAATTACAAATAAATATAAACAACTCATATACCAAAAAAATAGTCGGAATAACTTCAGCATGAAACAAAAACACAGTTTTATTAACAATTAAATTAGTACAAATTTCTTAAGAAAAACAAATTGCTTGTATAAAGCCTAAATAAAAAAAGTTTTAGATGTTTGGAAAGGAAGATAGTGGTGTCGCATTATTTAAAGAGCCAGACAAAGCTTATTCCGTGTCTGCATATTCAACCCATAAACATCATGATGTTAAAATAATACAGTAAAAGAGGAAAACCATCTTTTTCCTATTTTATTTAAACTTATTTATTTTATATCTGTAGCCTACATCATAATTAATGTACGTTTTCTTTTTCTTGATCAACAGCAAAAATTAAACACCACATTTTGCAATTTTTGAAATTAGTGTAATTAATGTTTGAGTTCTATAAAAAAAAAAACAATCGAGATTCTTTTTCTTCCAAAAATGAAGATAAAACAACATTGAAATAAGAAGATTCATTTGAAAGAAGTAATTGCCTAATAAGATAAATTTTAAATATTATTAGCACTTATTATTTGTCCTTAGAAGCGAATTTATTTATTTTCTCCTTTGTGTAGTGATGCATGTGATATAAATGGTGGAGTTTTTTCAAAGTAAATAAATAATACACTATGATAGCAATGCTCGTGACTTCAGTAAAATTTATTATTATTATTTAATAATACCTTAAAGGTAGGAATGAAAGAGCATACCAAAAAAAAAAGAGTAAGACAAAATATTTGACGAAATTCATTTTATGACAACATTGTCGCATACATAATTTATGAAATATTTTTAATTATTATTATTGTTATTAAAACAAAAGGTAAAGCTTAGTATCATAGCAGCAAAGTCGTAAACTATTCATAAATCTTTTGCAATTAAAAATCCCTGAAATCCCTGGTATAAAAAATGGCATAAGCCCCCCTCCCCCAAGAAAAAATATTTCCACACTTTCTGATTCCACGAGTTAAACACTTTTACCTCTCATGAAGCACTACCTTTTTGCTTGACGAGTGTCCAAAATGTGTTGTGATGAAAGAGCTAAACACCATGTAATCTACCCAAGGTCAACTACCAATCTGCTAAGTGATATTGAAACATTTGCCCTCCTCCCCGCTTCCTTATTCTTTTGTGGACATAGCCACAAGCATCTGTCTTCTTATCTCTAGGGGGTTCACGCATGAAATTAGCAAGTTCCATACTGTATTTCGCGAACGTAAATAGCCAGGTCCACACAGTTAATGACGGGAATTGACTTGTCCACACAGCTAAAAATGGAGTATCCATTTCACACTACCATTCCAGAACGAGTGACTTATTCAGAAGAAGGCGACCCGATTCAGTTCGTTCACTTAGATGAACCGTTCGTTTTTAATTGATAGTTCGCGAACGAACCAAGTCTAATACACTACACTCACAGGGACGAAACGAGTGGGTAACTGACGTTGGTAGAAGCGTCTAGGCGCTGGAAAAAAATTTTGCTCCGAGGGAAAATTTTGAGCGGGGAAAATATTCCGACTATATGCTCATTACGCCTATCCTCAATGGTTGTTTATGTTTTTTGGGAGCTGAAAGATTGTTTTTAACGCATTTCAAATTTATTTATTAATAAATGCAATTATAGCGTGCATATAAAAAGTATCTTTCAATCATTTACGAATGTAATTATTTTATGAAATATTGTTTAATATGTTTGTAAGAATTGCAAGCTGCACAGGATACAAATATTTTGAATCCTGTACAGCTCATCATACTTTTCTGTTTGTGAACCTGTTTATATCATTTAAGAAGTTATAGGATTAGATGTTAATTGTAGATATTTATTTTTGTTATGAAAATAACTTTTTATGAAATACTCGTATGTATTTTTTTTTTTCAGATTATCAAGCATGTAAGTTACATTTAGATAGTCCTAATTTATTTAACGGAAATATATTGCCTATATATTTTTACTAAGCGTACTCATGTTGACAATAAATCTAATACGCACAGCTATTTAAATATTTTTTTTAAAAACAGCATTTCATTGGCAATTGATGTAAAGATGCTCAAAAGATTATCCTCAGTTGTGTAAATAAATTGCACATCAAACTGGGGATTAAATTAATGTCTTGTATTTAGCTTGATAAAAATCTTGGATTTGATTTCTTAAGATTTTAAAATTTATAAAATATTATAAAAGTTATTTCAGGTTTTATTTTTCTGAAGCCCAATAAAAAGGCTTTTTATTACAGGATTTTTCCCATGTAAAATTTTTAAAGAAAATAAATGCTTTATATTCAATGGGAATGTATATTTAAAATTATGGATCTTTTTATTCTGTAATGGCTATGACTTCATAATATGCTGAAAAGAAGAGCTCTGCCAATATTTTTATGTATTCTGAAAGAAAATATTTATATTACACTTTGTATATTTATTTCATTATATCAGAAAATTTTTGCGATAAATCTTACTTCATTTTTGAAAGCATTATATTTAAGGATTGTTTAAGATTTTCATCATATTGAGCAATGAAAAATCTTTGTGTGTAATAAATCATGTTCTACTATTAAAACTTGATTTCATATATTTTTGTGTGTGATCTATTTAATTCAAAAACCAGCAACTTTTTTGTAATGAAATTATGTATAAAAAAAAGGTCAGTTAAATATCCCTAATATAGATTTTAGGTGAAATGAATATTGACAAATTCTTCTGATTTTCAATTCTTTTTATTATAGTATTACACTGACTGTATTATATATATACACCATCTCAATTCAAAAAATTTTCAGAGGTTCACTATTTTATTTCAGAAATGTATATGAGTAATATAATGAAAAAATGTGAAACTATTATATAGTATCACTTTTAATCAAGTAATCAAACTTCTAGTATGAGTAAATTAGTCAAAAATGCTGTAATTCTTTAAAATAAGCATTTTATATCACATGAATTTTCTAAATTATTTTAGATCTTTACAGTGACTTAATTTTAGTATTTAGAAAAAGAATTTCTGTAACCTATTGTAATCTATCTACTGAATAAATTTTTTTATATATGAATTTACAAAGTATAAGTTATAGTAATATATGACATGCTTAGTCATTATTATTTTTATACATTAATGTAATTTATGTTTACATTACTTATCCTTACTTTAAAAATCTTAAATAACTTTTTTTCTTTTTGAAATTTTTTACTTATTGTAGATTTTATACATAGGAAAATTTACTGTGTATAAAAACATACTGTGCTGTGGTTAAATTACATGCTTATATTTTACTTTTAATATACATATTTATATTAGCAGTAACTGCATGGCACTGCCCATTATATAGCATCCAAGAAGAAAAATCAGTTTTAAACTTGTCTAACCTCTACCCGATATAGCATGAGCATGTTTGACAACATCAAATAAACAGATAATATTTAGAAATTATAAAATAGCTACAAAACAAATTTTTATAGAACAAAACTTTTTGATATTTCATGTGTTCTGACCAAGATTAGATTTCCTTCTTTTTGGCATAACGAGATTTGAATCACTGTTTAAAATCAGATGTAAACAAAGAAAAGTATCACATATGTATACCGCAGCTCTTACTGTTTGGGCATGCACAGAACAATTAAAATCTTAAATATAAAACTCCCTTTATTATTTTGACGTGACTTTAATGTACCCAATAAATACCTTATACACCTTACCCAATAAGTGCTCTATAAAATGGTATAAATATCTTCAGTATCCATTATTTCTCGAGTTTTTGGGTTTCAAATAAACAGACATTTTCAGGAGACTTCATTTTGTACTATGTATATACTACTATGTACTATGTATATACTATGTGTACTATGTATATACTCATTTTGTACTATTTATATTTGATATTTTATATTATCAGCTTCATTTATAATCTGTTTTAAATATCTTTGGAATCAAAAAGTTTAACTTGCTCATAATAAATAAATAATGAAACACATAATTAGCTGACATCAAATTACAGATATCAGCAAATCAACATTTATTTAATTAAAAAGATTCTCGACTCATAGATTCAATTATTTGTTTTAAATATTTACACAAAATCTTGTTTCAATTAAATTTTAAAGTGCTTAACTTTTTCATAAATTCCTATTCTTTATAGCAAAGATGTTATTGTTAGCCTTGAAAAAATTAACAAGGTTTATATGGGAGAAAAAAAGGTTGGAGAGGGAAGTTTATATGGGAGTGATTCTTTTTTTAAATGTTGGTCTATTTTAAAAATGCAAATTAAAAAAGAACCAAAACATACTGGTATCAATGTTTCCTTCCTTGTTTGAGGCATCTTCAACTACCTTCATTCCTATTTACGGTAATAAGTTATCAGTACTGATTAATTTCAAGATGAATATCAATAATTTGGGATCTGACAGAGAAGATTATTCATGTCAAGTGAGCATAATCTCTCATATCTGCAAGTGCTCCAAAATGGGGAAATAACTATATCTCAACTTTAAACTCCATATTTGATGCATTTTAAAATACTATCATTGTTTCATATCATGAAGACTTATTTGTATATATGCATAGTCAATCACTTTCAATAACAAAATTCCACTTCATTTTTTTATGTGTGATTGATAGCTGGTATTTGAACTCAAATACCAGCTATTCAAATATTTGAAATTATTAAAACAACCAGTTAAACATTTCTATAATAATGCTATTCCTAATGTAATGTGCATGCACATGCTTATACATAAAATGTTTAAATACAATTCTGTAGCTGAACTCTCAGAACTAACTATGCTATAAATATTAGAATTTTGACTGCCTTCAAGAATCAGGCACAGAGTTGAATTTATTGAACTATATACTTTTATAGTGATATTGTGTGCAATCAATTTCACTTACACTTATTTTTAAATAATCCTTAGGGATCATTCAAAAATAATGAAATTAGTTGATAACAAATTAAAACTTAAAATAATTTTAGGTATCAAACCAACAATTATTTAATTAAAAAGATACTTAATGTATGGATTTAACAATTTGTTTAAAATAATTTCAAAAATAAAATCTTGCTCCTATTGTATTTTTAAATAATAAATTTTTTTTTCACTAACTCCTTCCTTTTTATAGTAAAGATATCAAACTCAAATGTTAACTTAAACAAAATAATAGGGTTGAGTTTATGTGGAAGAGAATATATATATATATTTATTTAACAAAAAGTTGATCTATTTTTAAAATGTCATTAAAAAAACACACTCAAGACAAAAGTAATATCAGTCTGCCTTTCTTGCATCTGGAATCCTATCATAATGCTTATCTCAAGCAATATGTTTTGTCTACCGGATTAATTTTAACATGATACAAAGTGAATATCAGTAATTCTAGACCTAACATAAAACATATTTCATGTCATAAGCAAAAATGATTATTCAAACTTATAAGTATTTCCAAACATGGAAATAATTTCATAAATATCTGAGAGATCTAAAATTTTAGCTTTTCAGCTTAATTGAATTTTACTTATAGCATTGATATATTACATATGGTTAAGTACCAATAGTATAATAATGTAGAAAATTGGGATCAATCAATAAAACTGAACATACAAGAATTTAAATCCTCAAACTTGTTTCATATATTTCTCAGCCTTAAAAAAAAAAAAAAAAAATCCTTATATATTTTTGATGCCAAGCAGTTTTTAAAAAATAAATTTGTGAAAGACTAAATATGGATTTTTAAAATTATAGTTACAAAAAATTATATATTTTGACCATCCAGGCTGTTGTTATATTTATTGCAATTCATGCACTTATTTTGAAGGACACGATATGTGATAGAGATGTAATATTAATAAAAGTACCATAACTTTGATAATCAGATACTTAAAAATATTTTGTCGAAGATATTAAGCACAAATATTATGTTATTATATAATTCTTTTATTGGTTATATTTATATATAAAACTTTGATCAATAAAATCACAGCTTTGGGCCTTTATATTTTATCTTCTACTAACACTGGTTATTTAGATGCATTTGATTTTACATTAAAATTCTAATAATATCATAAGATTTTAGAACTTTAAAACACCATCCTAAGGTTTAGCAATTTTTAAATATTGTTAGAAAATAGAAATATTAATAAATCACATTTCAAATCATAAAATCTCAGTTGTATAGATATATGTCAGTAAAAATTTATATTTCAATAATAAATTTAAATGTCAACACCCCCTCCCCTCAAAAGTCAGGGAACTAACAATAATAAGAATTTAGTAATATATTATTAAAGAAAAAATGATAAATTTTTAATCATGAATAATAAATGTTCCCATTTCAAATTGTTAGTTTTTCACAGTCTTTTTTTTTAAATATAGGTACATTTAACATTTTCAATATGTTATTACATATATAACACTTCCAATAATTAAATGAAGCACAAATTTAGATTACAATGCAATTTTTAACTTTTGCTCTCGTTGAGACATGAACAAGATTCTGCTTTTAAATAATCTTATAATCAAAAATAAATAGGACCAACAGATTACATTTAAACTAAAATATATTCTCGTAGCAGTATGAGCAATTATCTACTTTATGATCATCAGTTTAATATTAACTGATTTGTCTGTCAAATGAAACATTAAATACTTCAATGACATAGTTATCAAGGCTAAATATGCATGTACTCAAAACTTCAATATGATTTTACTGTTTATTTGCGAAATAATAATATAAATAAATTTAAAAATTTGAATGCCATTTCAGTAGAGTTTAATAAAATTCACTTAAATTATGAAACTGAAATGTATCCACTTTTAATATGTAAATTTATTTTTCCTTTGAATTGAAATATTAGACTCATATATATATATATTCATAACTACAATTTCTGATTATATATATTTAATACATATAGTTGAGTATGTATTTAATACAAACCTAACTTTGTGTTTGAAAACATTCATTCAGAATGCATACTGGCGATGAAACTTATATAACACTAAATTCATAAAACCAAAATTTTCTCTAATAAATACAAAATCTTTCAATAGTTACTAACTGATCAAATAAAAATAAAATACTTGTATGTTGTCACAAAAACTCCATATAAACAAATTGTATGACATCGTGTTTTTATTCCGAAATACGTTTGGAGCTTGCTCACGGAAAGTGTGACGGTATTTTGCCGTGTGATAAGGCCTTAAGTAAACAAACTTTCAAATTAATCAAAGTACCTAATTAAATCATAATAATAAAAAAAATGAACCAATAATTTGGTTTACGTGGTTAGAAATCTATAACGTATTTTTTATTTGAACATTTTTTTTGTGTGTGTGTGCAGCATCTTATTTTTCATATCATATCATAACTTCTATTTTAAAGACCATTTTTATATTTAGTTCAATAACACTATTCTAAAATCCAAGGCATCTATATTTCAAAAATTCCAAACACAGATTTCAAATCATTTTTGTACAAACAGAACTAGCAATTTAGCTCAGGAATCTGACGGACAAATCACGCGCCACAGATAAGATCCTTCCTCTGAGTCACGTGGGTTGAAAGAGCTGCCTTTATTTTCCCTAAACATCAGTAAATCCCTTCATTTTCCCCAAAGAGCAGAATTTGGTAGCTGTCCGTAGAGGCTAGTATTATAATCGGTACGGAAAAGTAGCTTTGGAGGACGGGTTTCATTCCACAAATGAGAATCTGTCTGCATGTGATCAATAGATTCCGTTGCCC
>JAPMOQ010024095.1:0-10889 GCA_026543055.1 Argiope trifasciata | reverse complement strand
CTATTTTATTCGTTTTTTTAATATTTATTTTTCTATTTTTAACTGATACATATGACACTGATATATATATTAATGTAGCAATTACGGATATTGTCGAAAAATTTCGAATGAGAGCTGCTCCGTACATTTTATTTCATTGCTTTACATTTGATGATTTTTTAGCAGATTAAAATAAACTAACACCTGCTCAGTTTTTTCATGTTTATTTATTTAATACTTAAACCTCTCGTCAAATATGGTAACCCTTTTTATATATGGTAAAAATGTAGAGGTATTTTTTATTTTATGCTTATTTTTCTGTTCATCAATTTTATTCTATGATATCAGATAGTATAATTTCAAATTCAGTGAAATTAAAGATTAATTGAAGAAACTGTAGTTTTTACACTGAAAACGAATAACATGGTTATACATATTTAATTGTTTAACGAAGTTAGAATATTGAAATTCCGCCATATTGCGCGGATGTGAATAATTAAGGAGGAAAAAAGTAACCCTTGAAAGATTGCGTCTGGAAGGCAGCTGGAAATGAATCGCCTCTTTTTATATTTTTTTTCATCAGCCACTACCAAGCAATTTTTCCACAAACAAATTTTTGCATGTATCGAGAATAAAGGTGGGTTCAGACGAGGCTTATTATTGTCCGCAATAGAAGATCACGCCTACTTTTGGAAAATCACGTGACCACAACGGGACAATGGCAAATGATTGTCCCGTCTGGACAAACGTTGTCCTCGTTGTCTCAAGTGTTCACACGGGGACAATGCCGGGACAACAGCAGAGAGACAATGTTTGCGGACAATAAAAAGCCTCATGTGAACCCAGCTTAATGGTGTTAATTTATTACGCTTTGGACTGTTTTCTGATCCCACGTTGGACGTCATGCATCCGAATGATTCAATTGTTCGCCAACGAATTTTAAAATCCGCCGCGCTTTTGCGTATGCGTTGGGGAGGGTTTAATTCATCAAAATAGGGGAGAGAGAAAAGGAGAAAATGTTTACATTTAGCAATAAATTCCAGAAATTGCGCGCATCCTTCTGCGTGTCACTCTTCATTAAAATGAAAACGTCGAAAATTGGTCTTCTCGGAATACTGAAACATAACATTGTTTGCTTGACGTTTTATTTTTGTAAATTCTATATTCTGCCGTTAAATTTATCTTCACGTGGCTCTGATGTAAGTTAATTATCTTTAATTATTTCGATTTGTAGTTTCATGGACTGATGACGAAATTTGCTTCATTATCGCTGCGATTTGCTCCTTGCATTTTTGAAATGAAAGGAATGATTTTCTCTCTGTTATAATCCATTTGCGCAATAATTTTAACTTTTAAATATTAATCAAAAGTGAATAAATTTATATTTTCCATTTCGGAATGCTTTTCATGTGAAATCAGGATGACAGAAAATTTAATGTTAATTAGTTACTCACATTTTGCAAATATACCAAATCAAAATTCTTGTTCCGATGCTTTCGATTTGTGCATTTGCTGTGTAAATTAACGAGTGCCATTTTTTATAGACTCAAGTTTTAGTAAAAATTAAAGAAAATATCATTTAAGGATATTTTAGCACCAGCCTGAAAAATTTCTAAGTATTGCTGACAACTATTAAAAATTATATTGAATTATTTAAATATTAGTGTTTAATTGTAATTATGGATGAATTACTTCATTGGTGTTTTCAAATTGTACATTAATTTTATTTATAGTTTTAATTGTTTTTAATTTATCCGTTGATTTTAATTAAACCATAGAAGATTTCATAATTTCATTTATTTAAAACAAGATGTGTGCGTGAATTTTTTTTTTCAAAAACTCCATTTTAGTTTTTAAATAATTGTTGGAAGTAAATCATCCTAAAAAACTCATCTTTTTATGATTTGAGAACGTAAGAATTTGTAAAGCTCTGAAGCCGATTTTAAAACGATTATAAAAGCATGGAAAATATCGTTAATTCCTTCATTTAATATTAAACTATGGTTCGAATCGGGGGGGGGGGGAACCTTAATGGCTATAAATTGGTATTCGAAAGCGTGTAGGCAGTCGAGAACTTGCTCTTCTAAAAAAATTTCAACAAATATCAAATATAACTTTCACATAGCGAATTAAAATAATCAGGGTGCTGGAAGCAAGGCCTTATAAGAATTGAAAATATATCTTCTGAGGAGATCCATTATTATGCTGCAAAATCACAATTCTTTTCAACATTTTTTGTATTTCGCTATTTATTTTGTTTTAAATTTATTTTTTCGAATGATTTCTGATTACGATCCATTTTTTTTCTGTAATAACTGATAAAAATATATCTGTCATACTTGAATTTTTCAAGCTATTTCTAACCAAGTTTTTGATTCTGATTTTAACAAATATAGTAATACGAACTTTCGTTTTATTTGGTGTTGATGAATGATTCAAATTATAAAGAAAACAAAATTTGTGTTATATCTGTGCTAAGTGATCAAAAAAGATTTGTTAATTCGTTAAGAAATTATTAAGAATTGTCTGATAACTTCTTGGGCGTCTTTCCTCCCAAATCTGCTAAATTTTGTTATTTCCAGAATCCGCTTGACATAAATTCTGCATGCTACTCTGAGCTTATAGAGAACCCTGCCTGAAAAAGTTTTCCAAATAAAGTTAATACATATTACTGCGCAATCTCCGAGTAGTGCACAGAATAGTAAACTGGAAGTTTCAGCCGTTATTGGGAAGAATTTTCTTTTTCCTTACCACGTGTAATTTAATATAAAATTTACGTGCAATTTTATTACATTTTTTAAAATTACAGTTGCATCGTAACAGAACATCAGAAAGTGCAAAATATTAACTAAATTCCTTTCTTTTTTAATGAATTTTAACTCGTTTGTCTTTCTTAAAATGACAACTTCAATTACATGGAAAATTATCCCCTTCGCTTAAATGTCAAGTCTGATTAGTGCAAGGAAATTTTAGTTTTTGAATTTAAATAAATGAAAATATTAAGTAATTTAAAATGTAAATAAATGAAAAATGAAAATTTATAATCTTGTTAGAATTAAATTTATAATATGCCCCAACTGAATGTATCATTTAATCAAAAAATTAAATTTGCTCTTCAAAAAGTATACTTAAATTAACTCTTTAAAAACATTTTTTTGTCATTGATATGTATCTCATTATGAATAAATCGTTTACCTTTTTAAGACTCTTCCGAGTCAATTCTCTTAGTACAAAAAAATTCACTGTAGTTTAGCGCTTACATTTATTTTAAAATTCTATTTAATCTTCATTCTCAAAGTACATCTCATCATCCAAAAGAGCAAATCATTTGGATTTGTGTTTTGAAATTTAAAACATTCAACTCCCCTTCATCAAACCACAAATCCTAGTCAGTTTCAGCGTTATGAGTTCGGACACTTCTCTCCAAATGAATCAATAATTCATTGAGTATTTATTCCTCATCAGTTGCTCTATCAAGTCAGATCTTTGGCGCACTGATTTCACTTTTTAAAAACACAGAGAGGAATGTGATTGGGATCTACGATTTATCTTTATCACATATAAATTACAGTGAAATATTGTGGCTTGCTCGAAATTTTTCTGGCCATCCACTGTTAATTAGAATTCACCATCCATAGCTTTCTAATTTCATCTTCGCCCTTCAAAAGTTCAAATATCTAAGTTTTTCCTATTTTAAATTGCTCTGTATAACTTAAAATTGTTTCTTGTGAAAATAAAATTATTGTGCACTCTTCGGACTGTTCGCTATTTGTAGGAAATAACACGGAATGAGATATTTTAAGGAATTAAAGGCCATGGAGACTCGAAATAATGTTCGTTATAGGGGATTGTTTTCTAAAACACTAAAATTTTACATCCGTTGTTTAATCTATTTAAATTTTTAAAAATTAAAAGTGAAAAAATTGTATAATTTGCATAAATTAATATTTTGCTGCATATTGCTCTTTTTTTAAGACGTAGTAAGATCACGATCTCGTGCTATTTTAAAAATTAATCTCTGGTAAAAAGATGCGCTTTCATGTCAACCAATCAAACACTCGCTTTGAATTTCAGCATCTTTAGTGTATCACGATTGCCACATTTGGCGAGAAATTTCCGAAAAAAAATATTATTGACTGCAATTTCAGTCATTCAGTCCATCTCCATAAACAGAAAAAAAAAGTATAATCAGTATAAAATATGTAATTATATTGATTAATTTGAATGTTTTTTTTTTCTGTTAGCGATCTTATTTTAAAACAAAAAAGGTTTTATTTGTTCTTTAAATTTTTCACTATTAGCAGTACAACATCGGCTATTCATTAAAAAGTGTAATTCGAATTTGGAACTGTTTTCTATAATTAAAACATCACCAGGAACATAATTCATTGAGAATATATGAAATAAAATGTCTTCTTTGGAATGATGAAAAAATAGATGCATGGAATGAAGAAATGTAAGAATTTTCCACCGGCTTTCCCAAAACGTTTGATTGAAAGTTTGTAATCAAACATTTAAAAATAATTCGTTTGCTAGTTTTGATCTTTGCTTCATATTCAATTCCCCAGCTGTTGTTTATCCCGCGATTTCTGCGGGTCGGCAATTAGACCGTTTTCTATTGCATCCCTCTTTTATTGTAGTTTAATGTTTGTTTTTACGATTACAGACCACTTTGTTTGAAAAATATTTGCAAACAACGCATCTAAATAGTGATTTTAAAAACTACGCAGTCAGCGGGTTAACATAATCATTGAAAATTAAGTTGAATATTGGTGACCGTGAAATACAATACTGCTACAAAGATACATTTGTTGGATTTTCTAAACCACAAATAGTAAATTGATCATATTAAAATACCAAATTTTACCTTAAGATTATAAAAATGTGATCTTTTTGTATTGAACCTTATACAAAAAATTTTTCAGTATCTTATCCATTTAAAGGAATTTTTTTCCTCGTTGGTATGAAAATAAATGCATGCTTATTTATATTCATTATTTTCTTCTTGCAGTTTCAAAACGTCTTCGTTTTTCTCTTTCTTAGATAGCAACTTTTTTTAAGTCGTAATCTAGAACGGCGAGCGTTGTGTTTTTCTGGCAACCCTTGTTCTGTCTAAAAACAAAATTCCACCTGCGTGCTCAATTCGTGGACCTGCAACAGCTTGTTACTATATTCAGTGTTTTAAAGTTAAATACCTCTACATTATGATTGCTTTGATTGTTGAGCGGTTCCCCGATTTGAATGTCCTGTTTTTAATACTTCGGGAATTGCTGAATTGATTTGAATGTAAATTCATTGGATGGCATTTATGAATTGATGTGAAAGGAATTGTCATCTCCATGGCCGGAAACTAAATCTTATTGTATCTAAATCTCTCTCTCAGGTATGTCAACCGTTACTTTTAATTTTGTAGTTATTTTTAAAAATACTGATTGTGAATAACTTGAAAATGGTAATTTTTGAAGTTTTAGAAATATTGTGCTTGAATCAAATTTCAAAGTCTGAACTTAGTTTTCTTTTTAAAATATAAAATCTGTTAAATTACATTACTTTTTATGATATGGCAAATTCTAATAATTTTAAATGATCTATGCATAAGTAAAGTGAAGCCTACTCGAACTGTTTTCTTTCCCTTCGAATCTAAAAGATAATAGAATATTCTCAAAGTATTAAATTTATCTTGAATTTCTTCCATTATTTTCCATTCCAAATTTGGTCAACATGTTTTCAGATATCTCCATTTTCAATGGTACATTTTTAGATAGAAATCGGTATATAAAGTATTGTCTTTTAAAATCACTGTGAACAAAATGTTTTTTTATTTCATTTTTTAATCTTAATATAAGCAGTAAAAAAACCCATCAAATTTTGATTTTTCTGATTTTTATTAAAATGTCTTTTAACATTACACTCAACCATTCAGAATGCCATTAGGCTAACTGACGTCTCTGAATTGAATTAAGTGCTGATTTTTAAATTAAAATATGGAACTTACGCCAAGTACAAATTATTTGTCAGATATTCTGAGTTAAAAGATTACTGCCTTATATCAGTAAATGAGAAATAATAAGTTGTTAATATGGTATGTATTAAAATGGCAAGAGCCATGTCTTTTCTGTTATTAATTAAATTTAAAAATAAAATGAAATAACTTTAGAGAAGAATGATTTTGCTATTATTTTTGGTGAACGTTCTGCTCGTATTCCACTTCTCTTCATTGGCACGCATATTTTCCAACCTGTTATGTTTCGTTGAACCTTCCTTGGAAGCATATTCCCAATCCCTACTCCATTTATTGGTGCCTAAGTCAAAGTGTGGCTGATGTCATAGGCGAACTTCGAATTAGTTTCGTTCTTATAGATTGGATTTCATAAATTCCAATCAATAAACTTCCGTTCTTGTATTGTTTAAGGTATCCGACTACGTCAAACACACTGGTTATCGACCAATTTTTAAAAATTCTTATTATTTCTTGTAGTTCAGACTTCTCTTTCCGAAACAGTTCATCTGTTCTATGTTAGTTTAGTTTAGTTATATTAACGTCCTGTTTAAAGCAACACGAGGGCTAGTTTGGGACGGACCTCGTCGTGTTGAACCACGGTCAGATGACGAGGACGACATCTGAAGTGGTACCCCCCTCTCCACACCACACCTGCGGGAGGACGTTTGGCCTGACAGATTTAACGTGCAAGAAACCCCCTCACCCGACGGTTCTTCGGTGGAATCGAGTCTCGAACCTGAAACCCGCCGATACCGAAGCCCAGACCTCACAACCAGGCCACTGCGGCCCCCATCTGTTCTAGGAAAAGGAAGGATTGATCAATCATCCAGGATCACCTATTTTTCAGCTAAAATTTGTCATTAGCTTCCATTTTCTCTAAAGTTTAAATCTTCATAAAAATTCTCCACCGTTAACATGATATCCCCACAATTAAAAGAGTCATTTACATAAAAATTTCAGCTCGTGTTTTCAATAATATAATCAATGAAATGAACCAAAAGTTGTATTGTTGGTGAGATACTTTTTCATTTATTGATGTTTTTAGTAAAATGAAGTTCTGAATTTATAGAAAAACTGCATATATACGTATATTTTTACCCTTAACTTCTTTGCATCTCAAACTTTTTCTTAGATTTTGTTTCATTTCATTTATCTTTATAACTTGTGTCCAAAGAAAAATAGGATTGAAGCATTGCTATTTTGTGTAGAATGTTAACCGTTTTGGTTAAATTTCAGTAAAATTTACTACACCTTTTCCCCACACATAAATAAATCATTATGTGTGGTATGCTGAGAGTGCACATGACGTCATCCATGACATTGAACCAATGACATTGCCAGATTTTCTTCCGTATTCGTAATACTATAAGTAGTGGTGTTTTGCTTCCTCTTCCTCAACACAGTTCTGGACGAACGACTTTTTATCCTACGATTTTAACAAGCTGCAGTGGCCTGTTGGTAAAGTCTTGGCTTCAACTAGCTGACTGTGGACCAGGTGTCGGTTGTATTTGATGGTAGTTCAAACTCCTTCGTTGGCATGGTATGGAAGTTAAGAGTGTTTTGCCATCTTAAGGGTCGTCTTCATTCTCTGACCGTGGTTCAGAAATACGGGTTTCTTTTCAAAATATCCAGCTTGATTCTTCAAAATATGGTTTAAATTAAAGCCTCAAGGTTTATATAATTTAATCCTCTTCCTGAACCATAGTATTCAAATGAAACTTCATTTTCTTTAGCGTTAAATTTTAATTGCAATTAAATAGAACCGAAATTCCTTCATGGTTGTGAGAAAGCTAATTAACATTTTGAAAATTCTAAAATTTATTTAGGGGCTTGAATTTATTGAAAGCGCTCTTCGTTTTGAAGTCCACGAATCGATGGATATATTTTTCTTCTAATTCTTGAATATTATTAATGCAGTTCATGTCTGCATCTTTTCCTTCATTTCGGTAAACAATTATACATAAATTTACAATTAATTCAAATACTTAATTTTAAAATTTTGCTTTACAAGGACTTGGTATGATTGCCCCATACGCTGGTTTAACTGCATAGACAAAAAATTGTATGTACAGGATGAGTTTGGGCTCCTTTTTTCAAAAATTAATAAGCCAAAAAAGCACTCTAGGATGCTAACAGGCAAGTGGTACTAAAATATTCTATAACAAAAGTTAAAAAGAAAGATAACAAAAGATCTGTTAACCTTCCTTTATTTATCCATATGTGTGCATTTATGCCTGCAGTTTAGATTTTTCATTATTTCTAAACTGAAATTCAAAGGAATGCATTAACATCTCAAATACTTTCCGAATTTCTAGTTATTCGAAAAAACATTAGTAACAAAAAAACAGAATTTGTAATATTATTGGATAGAAAAGAATTCAGTTATGTGCAAAATAAGAAATGAAATTTTAAAATAAAATGATGACAAGCTCTAATTCAGTGGCCATTTTAAAATCATTAAAGTTATACAAATACGTTTGATAATGTTTAGATTTTGAATGTAAATTTTCGAACTTCTTAAAAAATGTGAAAGCAGAGTCATTCGGTTTCTTTCGCCTTTTCAGATACCTGAGATGCAGTGCTGAGATCCACGTTGACTCTCAGTTGATTGTTTCTCCACACTCGCCAGAGGACCCATCTGGAAACACTATCGTCCAGTGCCCATCTAGACGATACAGTATTGTGCAAGAAGATAAAGTTAAGTTCCACCAATCTTATTAGAAATTAATTTTTTATAGATTATTCTAATTAAATCTTTGTAATAATGCCAGATTGAAACGGGGGAAAAGTTATGACCATTATATTCTTGCAATGTCGGATGTTAGCTTTAAACCTGCCACTTCATCGCTAACTAGCGAGATGAATGAAATTTGGCATGCAGTTTTAGCATCTAAATTGCAGATTCGTATCAGATTTCGAACCGTTTCATCCCTTTACTGGTTGCCTATCAGTATGTGCATTTTCATGCATGTAAATGCGGCAACTCTCAAACACAATGGCTAAGATGAAGGAAATGAGGTACGTAATTTTGTTAATAAAATTGTAGTTCTGTGTCGGGATTTGTCAGGTCATCTGAATCTTTTCTAGTATGCGAAATGTACGAAGAGAATGAATTGTATTCGTCAAAAATTTAAGTTCGCATTTTTGATAAATTTCCATTGTGGATTTCACGAAGTCAAAAATTTAAATTTCAAATATTAATGTCAAATGCTTAATTTTAAATGTTACAGCATATCCAGGATTTTTCTTTTTGTAATTTGTATAATTTTATGAAAAAATATCGGTAAATTTTCATTCCAGTTGATTAGGAACGAAAATAAATTTAAATGACGAAATGAAAGCATTTCTTTTAATGGAATTCACTTGGAAAGTACATATATGAATCTGATTTTTTTTATTATTAAGTATATTTACACTTTTTTAATGTTTTTATATTTATATTTCAGACGATTTTGTTGTTTTTGTATGCAAATGTTATAATGCAATTAGTGACTCTATGCATCCTGAAGGCCGAATTCACAAGAGTCTGTAGGAATATTTTTTTCTTGGAATGCAACGCAATAATCGAATGCAAAGTTTGCATAGGCCAAATATTTGAATTACTTTAATTTTATTGAAATCAAAAATTATATATGTATATTAATTAATAATTGCATTTCCGTTAGTAAATGCATTTTCTAAACTAAAAATTTCAGAAGAGTGTACCTTGCAAGATTCAAACAATAAATTCTATTAATCATTAAGAAAAATTTGCGCTGAATTTAATTTCACATTTATTAGAATTTCTGGACATTAAAATGGGGTTCCTGTCTACTTCATGTAGGATATCATGAAATGCCGATTCATTTTAATATAATTAAAATTCTTAAAAGTATCGCTATATACTATCTGAGAAGTAACTTTCTTAAAAAATAAAATACCAAAAACGACTTTTACGGTTCGAAATCTATATTAGAAGGTTGAAAAAGTTAGAATTAAAGCATTTACATATTATATTGTTTTTTAACTCTGGTGTTTTTAAAATTCAATTTTTAGTTTCTCTGGTTCATTTGACAGAGAAATAATTGCTCTTCGTTTTGTATTTTTAAACTTTTTATTATTTTAAAGAGTACAAATCAGTGGTGCGCCATACATTGGATTATTTTTCATTCTTCTAAATACAGTACAAATCCCACAAGTAGTTAAGGCAGTAAAAATTTCTCGATTAAATGAAAATATTGGTTGGGCTTGATGTGCCGCAACTGTTGTTCGCCGTACCAAGCAATTAAGTACCGACTTTCCTTGCTTGGTGTGAAGAACTCAATCCTCAAGTATTGGTCTCTGACCACTGACAGCGTTCGCAGTCTTTTCCATGCTCCAAAGTGCTATATGAAAAAGTGGTTGATAGTATAGCATGCAAGAGATTCCTTTCCATTAGTTTAAAATGTATTTTTAACTATCGCAACACATACAAGGAAAATCCTCCATGAGATTTTAAACCATGAATGGTAGTAAAATGAACTTACGAATATTGAAATAAAATTAGCAGGGCTTGAAACACTTTTTAAACTGATATAAAAGTGGTTTTTACATACTCATATACTCTTTAATTTAGACAGAAAAAGTTAACAGCTCACTTTATTTTTAGCTAAAAATCAAATTTAAGTTTTAGCGTCCTCATTAAAATTTTATTTATAACATTTTGCATAACATTTAGATATAATCTATAAATTTTGCTAAAAATTAGCTATAGGTGTAGCGGTCGGCTTTCCAGGAACATTTTATTCAATAATTGCAGATGCGTACTGCATGTTATAGGTGTTATGCAGGTTCAAAACATTATCATGTTTGAAAAAAAAAGACTTCAATGTAAATTAGTTATTTCATTTTTTAAATGTTGAAATATCAATGTAGGAATGATCAGTGTTGC
>JAPMOQ010024084.1:0-15287 GCA_026543055.1 Argiope trifasciata | reverse complement strand
TTTTTCTCGGTGGATTAATATTCTGATCCGTGCTTTAAAAAATTTGTAGATGCTCTGAGATACGAAATTCAGATAGTGGGATGATTTTCAGAGTCCGAATATTGCTTGCCATTATTGCTTTGTACGAAGTCAGATTCAAAATCACTATCTTGATCTGTCATTTCAAAATTCTGTACTAGGGCGAGTAGAATCCTTTTATTTATTTTATTTTTTTATTAGATTCACTTATGTTAGATGTACAACACTAAACAACTGAGTATATATTGGAAACGAATAGTCTTTCCTAAGTTTTTCAACTGCCTTAACTCCAGAAACGGTTCAAACTGAACGGTTTTCTATTTGTCTTCTCGAGTTCAATGTTTTGGAATCTGAAATTTCAATACTTCTGTAATGTAATTTTATTAGATTTCTTTTCTTGGAGATCTGAAAATTCGGATATTTTTAAACCGATGAAGATTTTACTGGTTTTGAAATATTAAGTATTACTCAAATACAAAGTAGCGATCTATCTTGCTCTTTCTACCCTTTATAAATTCTAATAATCATCCTTCTAGGAGTAGACGATTTACCTCATTCCATTCTGCTATTCAACGTCATTTCGAATATGGATAAGTCATTAAAACCTTTATTAACATACCGTAAATAAAAATAGTAATTGTATTGAACGAGATTCTACGCATTAAGATTAAATTGCTTTTATATAGTGTAGATATGTCAGATGCATCCAAATCATACTTTGAAATTGGAATGGCGGCATTCGAAACTAGGATCAAATATTTGTTTCGTTTGAATTAATCTATGGCGATTACTTTTAATGAATGAGCTATGGGGATTCAAAAAAAGTAAAATGAGAAGGAAACTCCCTTAAATTTAGATGCATTGGATTTAGCATTTGATATTTAAAAAATTTTTGAAACAAAATAATGGTGAGGTTAATCAAGTCCCGGGGCAAAACGGGTATCAAGATTTATAACTAGGATGAAACGATTTCATTTTCTTTAAAAATATTAATTCTTAAAGCAGCAATGAAAACGAGGACTAAAAATGAAAGCACTTAACGATTGCAGTAATTCACTTTTTAAGTGAATTAAAATCTAATTTAGATAATTCTCTTGAATTATTTAGATATTGATATATATAAAAGGATGAAAAACATGTTGCGGGAAATATTTTGAAAACGAAATCCTTTTTTATAATAAATTGTTCATTCTTTCCCTTTTTTAGTTTTTCTAATTGCACTTTATTCGAATTTTATCCAATCGAAATTTTTTGAAATGCATTAGAATCGTATCCCGAGACTGTCTGAATGAATAATTAAAATTTATTTCCTAATATCACAGCTGATTTTCATCGATGATTCCAAGATGGATTACGTTGTGTGCAGTTTATGGGATTATTCTCAAGCTTACAGATTCAAGGCAAATGAGTAAAGGAAAATATATGGGTAGCGAATTCTTTGCAAACGTCAAAAAGTTGTAAAACTGTCTCCAGGAAGTGACTGAGTTCTCATAAAATGCCCTTTATTTTGAATTATAAGTATCTTCAAACATGATATAGTATGTCAAGAATTTTCTAGATAGTTCATTTCAGCAACTATCTTCTAAAGATCTGAATCAAGAAGCTCTGCTAAAGGAAAAGCCTCGCAGATCTTCATAAAAAAATCTTTCTAAAACTGAATTGCAAGCCAAATAAAACGTGTTGAGCTCCTGAATAATTTGCGTCCTTCCAACTTGCTTATATTGCTTTTAATTATAAAAATTGCAAAATACTACTTTGATCTATTCTGTGAATGAAATGAGAATAAAATTTGGATGAAATAACAGGAGAAAAAACATTGCTTAGTTCCAACATATTTCAATTCCATACTTCTAAATATCACGCTGGAAGACCGAAGGAACCCGAATTCGAATGAGCAATGAAGTCTTGAGTCTTTGATCTCAAATTTTCACTGATCTGAAATTTGAACAATAGTCGGGTTATTAAATTTCGAAATTTTGCAATAATCCAATTCGATTTAATTTGAAATTTTTCTGTGGACCTTTGACTACAACTAAGGATTAAAATGAAATTCAGGTGTCGGAAAAACAGTAATCTCAATGCTTGACTAATTAATCGCCTTCAGTGTTTCCTATTACCTTTCCTTTTTCCAAACAACTTGCATCGTACGTTATTTTGGATATATGAAGGTTGGAACTCTACAAAAAGCTTTGGATTGTATCCTTGACTTGTTAACGGTCACAGGTTCAATTTGCAAAATCTCATTGCCTGACATTTCTACCTATCCTTCAATTTTTGGGATTTAGAAAATAAAACAAATATGCTATGCCATAAATACTGTTGGTATATAAAAGTAAAATACTGCAATTATGTGGTATTGAAAGTAATACAAAATATTCGATAATAATGTACTTATGCAGAATAAATGCCCTCATATTCCATATTTTTTTCAGCCATTAGATCAGAATCTTCCTTCAAATATCGCATGCAAAGAAAAAAATTGTCTGTAATCTATATTTATACTTTACTATACTTACAGTGAATCTAGAAAGTTTATGAATTCACCATGCACTGATTATTATGCTACAGAAAAAGACGAATCATTCGTAACTGCTGATTTCTTGGATTCAGAGACTATTTTAAGATCTAGAGGAACCTTAAATAGATGGAAAATGTTCAAAATTTGCTGAAAATGTTTTCTCAGGAATAGGAAGAAGCGTTTAAAGTTCAAGTACTTGGTAAGTTGAAATAGGATACCAAAACAAAAATTTTACCTGAAGATGAAACTTTGTCATTAAAAAAATGTGTATTCACAGGGCACTTCTTGCTAGCACTGCATTTTGACTACATTTATTACTTGCAGAAACCACTAAGATCCTATATGAAGCTTTGTGTAATTACTTAGTGATTAAACAAATTATATTAAAAACTAGCTGGTACCCGCCACGTTACTGCTGCTGAAGAAATAATATTGTAAATATCGTTTGGAGTTTGAAATGGTTATCTTGTTTAATCAAGAATATTTATTTTCTTGCAGGCAATGAATACATTCATTGAAACTGAAGGACATATAAAGGAAACACATAAATGGTATTCATTCTATTTGTATTATGTTATTCTAGAAACAAATATTCACTTTTATGTATTGGATTTGTGTATTCATTTAGAATGTGTAAGTTTAGTGTTCCTTTCAGAATGCTAATGAAAGAAACTTTATTGTATCTCGCGATTCGTTTAATATTCTTTCAGAATTCTCCAGCTAAAATTTTTTAAAAATGTGATTAAAATATTTTCCTTTAAAATTGATTAAGCATAGAAAATTCATTTATACCATAAAATTTTCTTAATATAGTTTAATATATATATTTTTTGAAAACTAAAATGGTGTAAAATTATTTGTACTATAATATTTTCGGAAGTTACTCCAAAAAACGCTAAAATTTTATTAAATGTTTAGTTAAAACTTCAAACCCATAGGAATGGTACCCTAAAACGTTCTCGCTCACTCTCTAATAAAACTATTAGTTCAGAGAAAGACTTACAATGCATTTATGTACAGTTGCTACGAAATATTAAGGGTTAGTTTGAATTTAACATTTTAACTAAATCTGTTGGGGAAATGGATGCGGTAAATAGATCCGAAAATATCTGAATTGGATGAGTGGTAGGGCAACGCATAAGACATGCAGACAGACATTCATTTTTATTTATATTTATATCCGTCTCATTAGCAGTTTGAATTCCATAACTAGATGCTCTGGAAACGGATTTCTTAAAATAGAGGTCATGGTTAGTGTAATTGAAACTTTGAATTTTCTTTTTTAAAAAATTGAAACTTTGAACTTTTTGATGATTTTCTGTGCTGTTCATGAAGGAAAATCGCTACTTTTGTCAATATTGGTTCTTTTTCTAACTAATGGATTCATATCTAATTTTCATAAATTCATTTTTTCTTTACAGACCTTATTTGAAGAAGTTTAGAAAAAGATGGACATGTCTTCTACAGTCCAGAAAAATGATTACTTGGATCAACATTTGCATCTTGGACTTCATCGCTCTTCCTCATGTGTAATACGTGGAGAAACATCAGCACTTTTTGGTTACGCCTTGGGAACTTGTGGATTATGCCTGTTGAAAAATCTACTAAGATATTTTAATACTAATTATGAACCAGATTTGGTGACAGAGTGAAATGAACTTTAATTGGTCTTCCTTTAACTGGTCATTGATTTTTAAAAAACTTTTTTCTTTGCTTGTTTTAAAACTTATATTTAGAAATGTAATTAAAAGTACGTAGCTGCAAGAACTGCTTAGATTATTCACGCAAATTGTGACAAAACTCCGATTTTATTTTTTAAAATAATGATCAGCCTCCAACCCGCAAAGGCTAATCTTGAGTGCTTCGCTGCTTTTTTCATATTCTGGCACTGTAATTTTCATAATATACTACTTTTAAAGTGCTTCCATGAGATAGAAAACTTAATTTAAATGTTGAACAGTAATTGTGAATTGAGCAATTTCCTTAAAAAATTGATTAATAAAAAATTTGACTAAAGTAACGATACGAATTCTGTTGGAGTCTAGTTCTGGAATTTTCTATAATCAAAAAAAATAAAGTACAATATTAAAATGTTTCGATATGGACTTTCAAAATTGTTAAAAAATGAATATTTATTCTCTTAGTAGCTTTAATTTAATATTCTTTTAAACTATCAAATGAGATTGAGTTCAGCTGTTAATAAAATTCCATTTTCAACAACTCATTTTGAATAATCAAATTGAAGAGAGCTGATATTGCCGCTAAAAGGTTTTTTGCAATATAAATAGTATTTGAGTTTTTCTTTGGCCTTCTTTCCATGTCACAAATATTTTGTTCTTCGATCGACATAATTCTGGGTACAATATTAATATTCTGTGTTTTTATATGAGCATTTCTAATCTACCTGGATTTCAAAAGTACTAGAACTCGAATTATTTCTCTCTTCATTCTAAGAAATAATTTAATTTCAAATGTAAATTATTGTACTCTAAGAAAGTGTTACTTGCATTTTTCATTAATGCTATAGAAATATGTAGAACCAGAATGGCTGTCGTATCTTTGAAAAAAGAAACCCTTCTAATATTTGGGTTTACTTAATTTATTACCGAATAATGCCTGTATGTTCCAGATAATAAAATTGAAATAAAGCAAAAGAAAGCTTTGAATTTTGATAATTTTCTTAAGGCACAAATTGCATTTCTATTATATTGACATTTTTTGAATTCAATGTTTCACTCAAAATTCTCATAATTAGAAAAACATAATTCTTAGAATTTCATAAATATATCTAACCGATTTGATTCATAAATCTAAAGATGAAGTGTTAAATGAGATCTTAAAATATCTCATTAATTTCTATAGCATATCTTCGTGAAGAATATGTACTTTATGTAATGAAACTATTAATAGTGTTTGTACAACTATTGAATAAGTTTCAATTTTGACTGCCTATTTTATATACTGTTTATTCTCAAGGATATTTACTTAAGAGTTAGTTATTTAATCTTGAATCCCTTTTATTTGCTGTTAATAATTGATTTTCAAATAACAATGTTCAGTGTAAAATTTTAATATTAAATAATGTTCTAAAAGGAAATTTATTGATAATATTAGAAAATCTTTAGCTTGCCTGATAGCGAAAATTGGTGAAATTGTTTCGCATAATATGTAGATGGATATTAAGAAAATTGCATGGAGATATGTATGTTTATAGCCATTTCTTTTAAACAAAATTTTAAAGAAATGAATATTCAATTTTAAAAAGGGAATGAGATTAAATAAAAACGAATTATTTTTATTGCATTTATAGTGTTAGCGTATGGAAAGTGATATATTATATAATGGCTCTGAAAAATGTATGCAATAATGTGTATAATAGCTGTTTATAAGTAAATGTTAGAAGGAATCTCATGAAAATATTTAAATAAATAAATAAGTAATAAACCAGTTTTAATTCCTGCATTAAACTCTTTGAATTTCGTATCCTTTTTTAAATATATTTGTTTCAAATAATTTGAGACATCGAGAGGTTTACAATATCTAACAAAAAAAAAATCGCTACCTCGATGTTGTGTACAAATTAAATATTATGCTTTAGAGATACCGTTGATTACTACTATTACCTTATAAGCTTTGCTATATAAATTATGTTCTAGAATGTTTACATCGCAAACCATATCTAGATAAATACATTTAAATTATTACCTGCAGTGTAATTTAGATTTCGAGCATTTAAATTTAAGTTATTTATAAAATTATTTTCGTAATCAGGCAAAACTTATCCTCACATTGCTTGTCCATTTATTGCATCCTTTCCAAATTCTTTATTGTAACCTCCTTTACTGCTTAGTGTGCAAAAATAATTATGAATAGATTATAATGTTTTAGTTATGAAATCTAAGGTTAATGTTTGTAATTATCTTTACAATGCTGAGAAACTTAACGATAAAAAGAAATAGAATAAATGCAAGAGCTATTTCATTTTGAGTGGTTTTTGCAGCGACGGATGACTGATGGCTGTGCTAGCCAGTCAATCAGAAATCCATCGAATTAAACAAAAAGCATTTGATCGCCATGTCTGATCAACATGGTGATTTATATGCTTTAAAAAAATCTATAGAATTTCCTAAAACTAAAATTTAAAAAAAACTAACTACATACGGACAACTTTTTTTGTATGCAGAGTATTGTGTAAATCTGAATACCACAGAATAGTTAAAATGGATGCAATAATTGACAAAATAGCAGTTTATTTTTCATTGTATTTTTTTTCCTAATGTTGTTAAATTTAATGCTTTATATACATTTTTATTAATACCTTTAATTGAATTTGTTTTGAATCAACTATCTTTATTAGGCTTTAATTTATAATTCGTTGCTGTATCGTTATGCATTTTGATGGAGATTTTTCTCATTGATGGATGGCATTATGCGTAAAAAAATTGAACTTAACGTATAAATCAAGTGATAAGTTTTGAAAATATCGAGTAGATCGCTAAAAATATACAAAATTTTAGGAATTCTCTGGTATATAAGGAAACGAATCCATTGCCATAAAGCTGAAACACGTGCAAAATATCAATCTAGATACTTCTGAATTATTTGTGAAAAGTCTCCTTTAAAATTAAATAAAATTACGAAATTCAGAAGATTAATTTCTAAAAAATATTGAAAATTTTCTTCAAAATGCGTGATAATGTTAAAATAATTTATAAAAACTGCAACTTTCTGTCTTTGAACAGACTTTTGGTATTTCGCATGTATTTTCTGATAATATTTCATCTTTATATATGTATTAAATATGTATAAGTATTTTATGTGCACAAAGGAATGCTTTAAATATATGTATGCAATAAATGCTATTTTATGCACATCTTGTACATTATTTGCATGTTATGGGAATTTTAACTTTTAAAGCTATATCAATCTTTTTTGTTCTTATTTGTGTTTGTATTTAATATTTTTGTAAATAAAATCTAATTTGGAAATTTTGTTTTATTCTATTTTTGCATATTAATCTTTAGAATTCTGTGAACATCATTTCTTACTGACTCCTTAAATTTTCATGGATTATAAATTGTAAAGCAATCGCTGAAAAATGCTAATTATTTGCTCTTCATTAAACTTAAAACAATTAAATGAATAAAACTCCGTCTCTGATAAAAATCTGGATTTCTCAGAGCATTTAAACCAAAGGTGGTGATTTGCCAAAATGATGAATTTCTGTTTACACTCTTTTTCCCAACCAATGTAGATCTAAATTTGCATAACTACATTTGCCGTCACAGTTGAAAGGCAATTTTGGTATATTTAAATCATCAGGCATTTTAGTTATCGATATTTAATTGCTTCTGAAAATGCCGACCAACAGTTAATCCTTTCTTGAATTTAGCTCAAAATTTGATAAGTGTTTGAAATGTATATGTTACGGTAAAAGCAATAAATTTAGTTATTATATAAAATTACTGCTGATTATACATAATCACCACTGACTTTGTTTAAATATGATAACTATTTCATATTTACCAAATTTACCGGTTAGTTCATAAAATTCTCATTACGAGTTGGGGATTTTATAAACTAAAACTTAAATTTGATAAATATGAAACAATTTATCACATTTACCAAATTCAGTGGTTATTATATATAGCCAATGGTAATTTTATATAATCACCGAATTTATTACTTTTACTATAACATATAAATAACGTTGTGGGGCTGATTATAGTGATTATCGTATATTAAACCATGTTTTCCTCAAATTTAACAGCTTTATTGAAGTAAAAATATAGATATTGTGAAAGATCAAAGAGAAATTTTGCTCCATTTATTTTAAATATCAAATTTTATATTCGGTTTTTGTTTCATACAAACTTTTTCATACAGTTTCTGGTTACGTTTTATAGGAAGATACAGTAATCACAGGTTCGGTAAGATAAATGTTCACTTGTACATGACAAAATCGCACCAATTTACCGAAAACTCGCCAACAGAATAAAATAAGAATGGATAGATGGAATGTCTAGCCCTGCCTTATAATATTAAAAATTATGGTTTATAGTTGATGAATATTTTTATATATAATTGTTTAAATATAGTTTTATAATTTGCACATTTAATAGTTTTAAAAATACAACTCCATATTTTGATGAATCACCATGTTTTAGATCTCTTAGAATCTGAGATGCATATTAAAAAAAATTACGCTTATTAATGAAAACGATTGTCCAAAACTTTTTTCACCTGATGGATGAAATTTTGTACATATTATCTGCTTAGTAATTCAGAGTTCTAAATTTCTTTTTAATTTCGTATGAAATGTATTCAGAGGAAATCTGTTAATTCAGTAATCCAAACATAATTTAACACTATAACAACAAAACGAAGAATGCTAAATGAGTGATATTTGATGCACATATTCAATATTTAAAGCATAGGTATGTTTCAAATTTGGAACCAGATCTGTCAAGGGGTTAACCATTTGTCGATCTACTCATTCAAAAGCGTGTAAAGTTGCTAACAGAGATTTAGATAATTAAATCTGATAATTGATTTTCTTATAAAAGTAATTTGGTAGGGAATTTTGAGTTTCATTCGATATACAAATGGGCGTACAAAATGGATACTCGGTTTTCTTAATTATTCTACGAAGCACTAAGAGCTCATGTAAGCGATTTTAAAAATTGATGCTTTTTGAATTGTTTCTTTTTTATGCATTAGTTTCGCACGTGTTTTATCTTTCAGTATATTTTTGCCCTCTTCTTCTTTCCCCTTTCATTTTTCTTTTACATTCCACTTCGCTTGCTTAACCAATTACTACACTTCTCATATGAAGGGTCAATTTGCCTCACATACAGAGTAAGGCAGAATTTTGAAACCTATTAAGTGAAAGGGAAATATTATTTCCTAGTTTTACGTAATTCATTTTTTACAAATTTTATTCAGTTTCAACCTCGATCAATAGCATTCATTTTAACTTCTTGAAAAATTTAGTTAATAATTGAAAGGAATATATAAATTAAAACACACATAATTTAACTAAATATTTACTCCCCTCTTTGCCCTCATCTAGTAATATATGATTGATTATTAGATTTATTCCATTGTTAACTTAGTACTAAACACTGGTTAAACTTCAATTGTTGTTGGATTGAGAAGGTTTCAACAATCACTCCTATTATTGTTGTTAGCAGAAATATTACTGTTTAATGTTAAACAGACGCACAAAATATAAACAATATAGTAGATGAAACAATGAATCCATCATCTGCTGCTCTGTTAAGAATCATTTCTCTTTTTGCAACTGAGCGTTGTGTGACTTTTTTTTTGCTGAGCTATGCTTGGTGTGTTTTGTTTCAATGAGGCTAAGGCCATCATTGGATGGATCGTCCTATGGGCGATCTTGGAACTGTTGAAATATTACATGTTCCCCCACTTACCCTCAATCGGAGATCTATTTTTCGATCCCGATTTGGATCAAGATGTTGATACACCATCTGATCCATCTGCGACCAGAGTAGAATCCGTTCCAGTGGTTCGCTCCTACATGGTATTTAGGATATGCCAGGCCTTAGAACTTCCAGCGAAATTGGCTCCATCTGCTACCCACAAGTCTGAAATCACTGTTGTAGAATCCTACGCGGTCTACAAGCTGTGCTCAGCTCTGGGTTTGCCTGCACGGATGGCTCCTGTCGGAGTGCCAGTTGTAGAATCTTTCGAGATCTACCAGTTCTGTTTGGCCTTGGATATTCCAGTGAGATACCGGTCGCAGGAAGACGCAGTTTAACATCGAAACTGTCGTCGGCTGCCCGATGCAGTTTTCAGATCAGAACTGTCTTCGGATGCAGCAATGGAGGGTGGGTGGGCGGGGGACGAAAGTAGCCCACCTCCACGTGGTGTTCCCTTGGCAACGGTGCGATTCTTTGGAATTGCATTGGCTAAGAGACTACTTAAGAATGAAAACAAATAAATAATGAACTTATTATATAGCTTGACAAAATTGCACACTTAAGTTTTGATTTTGCATTTTAATGCCAAAAAATTTCCTTGCAAGCATCAAATTCAAAATATGCAGAACGCGTATTTATGGTAGCAATTGCGATATTTTTTAGATATATGTAAGAATTATATATTTTTGTATCACAAAAAATAAAAGAAAATTAAAATATGTATATGACAAATAATTGTTCTGTAACTCACATATACAGAAAATCATTAGCTTTGGCAGTCAGAAATCTGATGGAATCATTTAATGACTTGTATTTAAAAAATTATGGTGACAAAAATTTACAAATTCATGATATAATTCGTCGCTATTAATTTATAGCCGGTTATGACAAAATACATAAAAGGCCTTACGGTCAATACGTTGCTACGATTCGTTTTGAAGGGTATGGAACTAAATGAACAGTAGTACAAATGGGAATGGTTTGGGTCGAGGATTATCTGTTGACTGGCATCTATAATCAGCTTAAGCAATCAGTATTAGGTGGTTTTTCAAGTAATTCAACATCTATGAGAATTAGCTTTTTTCTTACCTGTTGGTAGCTTTGAGTTAGGTTTTTTATGGCACAAAAGACATCTTTGTCTAAGCTGTGCCGCATTCCTGAAATTAAAATATTTGTATCAATATATATTAATTTCAGAACATGAAATCTCTACAAAATCTTATTGTCTAAAAGCGTAAAAACGTGCCTCAAGAAAAAGCGTAGCAATGATATAAGAAATGGTACTGTGCAAAAAAGTGCAGCAACGGTGCAGTTCTTAAGAATTGCACTGTCTAAGAGGCTACTTAATTTTGAAATAATTAAATAATGAATCTTTTATTTAGTTTGATAAACTGCTCACCTAATTTTTAATTTTGCATTTTAATGCCTCAAATTTTTATTACAAGCATCAAATTCAGAGCATGCAGGACGTGTCTTTACGGCAGCTGAAACCACAAATTTTTTTAGATAACTTAATAATTTATATATTTTTTATCATATAAAATAAAAAAAGAGTTTGAACATGGTACTTAAAAACGAAATCACACATGTAGAAAATATTTATCAAATTTACCGGTTAGTTTATAAAATCTCCAACACGTAATGGGGATTTTATAAACTAACCTTTAAAATTGATAAATATGAAATAATTTATTATATTTACCAAATTCAGTGGGGATTATGTATTATCACCGGTAATTTTATATGATCACCGAATTTATTACTTTGACCGTAACATATATAATAATTGAACAGAATTTCCCTCTACTAGTTTACTTCGTTTTGCAGTTAACAAGATAATTTATTTCTGAGAGTGAGAAAGGAAAACTTCCTTTGAAGACTTTACTCAAAATTGGATAGGAATCTCCATTTTGGTGAAAACAATATAACCAAATTTCATCTGTCTACCTCAAATTGGTTTTGAATGTTTTTAAAAATGCATTTACAGATGCTGTCTCAATTTCGGGAAGGTATAAAAGGTGAAAATTCAAAATAACGAGTTCAAGTATCTTTGATAAGTTCAATGCTTTGCATTTCATATGTGAGAAAATTAAAAAAGAACAGTTGTACTAATTTATTTCATGACAGGGTTTGCGTTTAAAATGGCTGCACGAGTTATAGGTTTTAAAAATTAATTTCTTCCTGCAGAATAGTTTATTTGTGATACTAAAAATATTTGACTGGAATAATTGTTAGCTTTTCTTCAGTAATATACTTCGTACAGTAGAGAGTTTTAATTTTTTGATGTTTAATCAATTCTTAAATATCACCTAAATTGATTATACCCTTTTCCCCTTAAAATGGAATTCTCATTCATTTACATGATTTTATTTCTGTTATTTGAAATAATTTAATAAAATTATTTAATAACATATCTTTTTTACAATTTTAAGCCCAATTAAGGTATTTAGAGCATTTGGGAGCTTTGAGTAATTCAATACGATTCAAAATTTCAGCAATCTATCACTCTTAAGCTCTCATTTGAAAGTCAATTTATTACAATGGCGGCATCACAGTGGATCATCATAATGGTATTCAAAAGGAATTTTTAAAGAAATGCCCTATTTGTGTTTGATATTGTGAAGAAATATTCCAATATCAGCACATAAGAATTTTAAGATTGTTTACAATTGAAACTCCTTTTCTCCAATTTTGAAAACATTAACGGTAAAATTTAATATGTTGCTTTGCCTGTATACTTTCATTATTCAAATTTTGTATAATTTGGAGGAACCTTTGTATGTTAAAAGAAAAATAAATGGTATTTTTTACAAAAAACTTAAGTCATTGTCGACTTTTTTTTAAACGAGGTGAACCAATATCTCTTTCTTTCAGTTTTTTTCATATTTCTAAAATATCATGGTTATGAAATTTTCACAAGAAATGTGAATTAAGCGTATTTTTTGCACTATCGAATTACAAAGTTAGTATGTCTATCATTTCTGAAGAAATTTTTTTTAAAATTTTGAATTTTGATGGTAACCGATATTTTTTATCTAACTGAAGTAATTAATTTGATATATAGTAATGGTCTGTTCAAAGCCATTCAAATAATTTCCGATCTAAACATGTTTCTTATTGTTCCATTAAAACATTTTATCTTTAGATGAAGCTTAAATGCATTTTTTATTTGTTTGAATAGAGGCAGGTTATTCCAAAATAATTTTTGAATCACGGGAGTGTTCTTACGCAAACTATCTCGTAGCTATAAATAAAAGTGTTATGCCCGAGGATTCATCGCATGGCATTGGTGTACAATAGTTAAGACACATTATACTTTGTTGTGAATTTAGCATTTTCCTGAATTCAATGTAGGATTCTTGGCTATTAAACCCGGCCATGCAAGTCTATAGTAATCGAAAATTGTATTTTTTTATACGAGTATTTATCAACAGTTAAAAATCAGAATTAGACTGAGAATTACAATTGTATTCTTAAAATCTCATACAAAATTCTAAATGTTTAAGTCGTAGGGTTTTTGAGTATCCATCGTGTGTGCGTTTAAAAGGCGTTTTAAAGTACAGACCAACAAACGGTCAACCCTTGTCTGATTTGGATCAAACTTTCACAGGTGCCTTCACTAAAGATTTTAAATACCTGCACCGAATCTTATATATTTGACTTTCTTCGCTTTGTAATTATTCTGTCGACATACGCTGAAACATACAGATAGGCAAATTTCATCAGAACAGATTTTGTCCAAAACTATAGAAATCTACATATTTTAAATAACCATAAGCCAAATTTCGTACACCTATCTCAAAGATCTCGTTCATTTAGCTCGTTTCATTGATCTAACTCGTTCTTCAGTCATTTTCGTCCCACACAGAGAGACAGATGGTCATACAAACGGGATTCTAAAAAGGCATTTTTAAAAAGTTTTTGAGGCGATTGTTCAAATTCCCAGGCTATAATTTTTTGACAAATAAAATACTTTCTCTCTATTTCGGGTACGAGCGGGGGAGGGGGCACTTAAATGGCAATTTTTATAACCAGGATTCCTTTGAAAAAAGAAAAACTTTAATAACCATTCAGAGTTTAACTAGACTCAGTACATAAAACAGTGTTTATGATTACATAGAAATGAAGTGTAATTTAAGTATATTCAAAGCTCAGAAAATCAGTCATTTTTGAAAAATATTATTATTTTTTTTAAATATCAAAAAAGTGATATTGAATTTTTCAGTTCTTTCCGTATTAAAAAATCATTTCTAGGAAGTCATCAGCCAATCTGGATATCTTGTTCGAATCTCGATGCGCAAGAATTTCTATATATATTTTAATACTTTTTCAAATATATCTTGAACATACTTTCCATAACAGTTTAGCATTTACTATGACTGATCCAATACTTATACATAATAATTAAAAAATTTTTTATAATATCAATAAATTCAAAGACATTTTAAATTTCCCAGATCATGAGCATGAGCAGACAACATTCTATACTTCAGCATCGGGCTTTTCAACCAGATTCAAAGTGCGATTATAAATAGAAAGGAAATGTTAAGAATCTTGGAATTGAGCCAAGCATAAAGCGAGTTTGCCTAAGTGGATAGAACTCTTGCCTCTTTCATTCCATTTCGAGGGTCGTTAGTTCGAATCTCTATTGGCCGAACTTGTTACATATATTTTTATTTCTTAAAACAATGTATTTTAAACATTACTTTCCGTACTAGTTTAGCATCTACTATGATGGACTCGTTGTTTAGAAATCAGAATAAAAATTTTACTGTAAAATATCAATAAATTCAAAAATATTTTAAATTTCTGAGATCATACACATCCACAAATAACAACCTAATTTTTAGCGTTCTTCTTTTAAACCAGATACCCAGAATGATTGTGATTAAGAAGGCAAAGTTAAGAATATTAGAATTGAGTCGAGCTTAAAGCACGTGTCACTAGGTGGAAAGAACTGTATTCTTTTACATTCCATTTTGGTAATCGCCAGATCGAGTCACTAATCGCAGGATTTGTTTTATATATTTTTATTTATTCAAACATTGTTATTTAAATATTATTTTCCGCACTAGTTCAGCATTTACTATGACGGTTCCAATATTTTGAAAACTATTTTATGTACTATTTTAGCATTTATTATGAAAAATCCAATATTTAACCAAGAAAATTATAATTTTACTTTAAAAAATTAAACACAAGAAAAAAAGTATCAAAAAAGAATTCAAAGACATTTTATATTTCACATATCATGCGCATACGCAGACATTGTTCTATTCTTTACCATTGTGCTTTTTAACAAG
>JAPMOQ010024052.1:0-14739 GCA_026543055.1 Argiope trifasciata | reverse complement strand
AATTTGCTCCAAGGAGCCAAAAATCGTACTTTTTACCAGCGATATCAAATATACAACATCTTTTTTTTTTTATCTTTACCTTTTGTTTAATAAATAGGCTTTACAAATAAGTCACATTTATTTTGCTTCTGACTCTTGCTTTTCCTGAACTTGCAATAACCTTTAATTTATAGACCTGTGTATTAATGGTAATTTAGGAAGAATGAACATGGATTTAAAAAAATATTATTTATATTTACTTTTTAATTACATATGCATTTCTTATCTGGAAAATTAGAATCTGTATGATAAAAAAAGTAATTTATTAATGCTGAAGTATTATCTTCCAAACGAGGGATGATTTAGGATATATCAAAACAAGTTCATGAAAAAAAATGTATGATTCTCAGGCAAAGAAACAAATACATGCAAAATGAATGAATATGAATTATTCCTTTTTTAACACATGAACTTTGCTTAACACAATTAATATGAGACACAAACAACAATTGATTGACTGAAAGGCAGGAGACTAATTACGGTCGGCTTCTAACTGCTTTATGAATAAATAGGTGTAAACTCTTAAAAATTTATCTCAGTTTAAAAGATCATGAAATCTTAGTTTATTTTATTTGACTGAAAATAAATATTTCAAAGGCTAAAATTCACTGAGAAAATAAATTACTTAAATTTGTACAAGGAAATTACAGTTTTTTAATATTAATGTATTGTAAGGTATGCATTATTATTCTGATTAAAGCAAGTGCTGATCTAATAAAATTTTAAATTTAATGGAAAATATAAAGAAATTGTGACAAAAAATTGATATTTGCCACTTTAAAAAATGTATTATTTGAAAAAAACTGTAATAATTTTTTTTTCGGATTAGACTTGTCTGATTTTTTTGTAACATGAAAATCTTTTAGTCATTTATTATCCCAATTTTTCATTTAACTGTATTCTAACATTTATTATCTGTAATTTCAAATGCATGTAAATTCAAAAACACAAGGACTTAAGCACATTAAATTTGGTTCGTAAATTTGAGACTACAATAGTAGTTCGACATCAAATTATTTTCAATTAGGAAAAAGATGTCCAAAATACATATCCGGCGTTTTGGGACATGAATACTAACTGCCTGTTAGTGATTAATCGCTAAAGATATCACTTTTATAGGTTTCTTCATAATCAATTTTCGCCAATGGCATGCGGTTAATAATGAGTAAGTATATATATTGGTTAGTATTAAATAAAGTTTTTGAAAACTATTAAACTTTTTTTTTGAAAATCACAATTCTGTAGGAAAGCTCCTAATCTTCGGGTGCAAAATAATTTTTTAATAATGATGTTCAATTATGGATTATAAAATAAAATTCATTATGTTAAATATTTACATGCTTAAGCCCATTTTAGGAAAGCTTGATCCCTCATTATGTAAACTTCGTTCTAAAGGATAGATCATCTTAGAATAGGTTCACCACAATTTAATAAAAGTTCCAGATGTTTTAAGATGTCTTTTATCGAAAATACGGGAAAAGTTTTTTTAAAACTAAAAATGAAATAATATTTTCCTATTTCCGTCATCTAAAAGTAAAAATAAAAACATGTAAAATTGAATTTTACAGAATTATTTATATAATTATTTTAACTTTTTTTTGTTACATGCTTTCTAATCTCAATAAAATGGATATAATCATATTTTATAGTACAGTAAATAAAAATGTGATTATAATAATTAAGGATAGTTAATAAGAACTCATTAAATAAGTATAGTACATAAAAATGCACTACTTTAGATTTATTTGCAAGTTTTTATAATATATAATTTAAAAGGAATAATCAATTTCAGGTATATCTCATTTACCAAGTTTGGCCAATTTTGTGATAGTCATTGCTTTGAGAATTAATTTGATTACTTTTTCTGCTCTTCCCAGTTAATTTTTACACCATTTAACATTTACTCCATTGTTTAAAATTACCTAAGCATACTAAACTTTTCCAAGCAACAACTAAAGAATCAAAATGCATTTCAGTTATATTTTAAAGCAACTCAAGCTAAAGCAATTCAAAGCTAGTTATTGATAAGGGAAAAATACTTTAGTTAATTCAACATTAGTAAATTTATTCAAATGTAGATACAATTTGCATCCCAGAATTGCTATAAAATATATTTCTCTGTTTAGAGGCTTCTTCAAATGAGAGGACAAAAAAAAATCGTAACTTTTAGGGGAGTAAAAGTTTGGAAAAAGCATCCCCACCAAAAATTTCTACAAAAAACGTTTCACAAGAAATAGCCGAAAAAACCACCAAAATAGAAGATTTCGAATCACTAAATGGACAACATTATAGCAGATACTAAATGAATAATGTTATGAACTACATTGTCAAAAAAGGAATGTGACCTTGTATACATTCTTTTTATCAAGTAGATAAACTCACTATCTTTCTTTACATAATATTCCCTTTTATAGATATCTTAGACAGAAAATGTTAGTTTAAACTCCATAATTTGTCTTTTCTTAAACACTCTAAAACATCGCGACTTTTAATAGTTATTAATTCATGGGAGCATTTTTTGGTTAATTGCTTGGAGTTACTAGCATGTTAGTCAGACATCAATATGTCGCCTCACTTTTTGGCAAGAAAGTATAAAGGTTCATTTGTGAAAATACAAGAACTTTATATCCAATTGAGAAATGGTAGCATAAATGAATTTAATTAAATTATAGTCCATTGCAAAACGAATTGTCTCTATTAGAAGTAAACATGGGTGGAGTAGGAAAATAACTCAGAAGATGACATATCATAGATTCAAAGATTGTACTTCCCTGAATTAAGCAGGCATTTTATGAATTTATTTTTAATTCAGATTCCAGAAAAACACTTCCTTTTATTACATCATAACATATATATTTTTTACATCATAGTTCAGTGCAAGTCTATTTTTACTCTCATGTGCGGATATTAAAAATGAATTTCAAGGGATAATGTTCGTAATAATCTTTCTTTTAAATTATATTTATGTTTCACCAATAAATATATTCTTTCTATTAGAACGCGATATGGAGATCACAGATTTCTTGGATATTAGAAAATGCTTCCAGATAAGAAATTATAAAAGTAATAATTCTTTAAAAATAGAATTCTGCAATTACTTGAAGAATTGTTCCTTTTTTTTTTAATCTGAAAAAAATGATTTTTTAAAGAATTTGGTCCTTGTATTTTGAATGACTAACTGTAAAATGATCTATTTCTAAGCAAAAATAGATTAACAGTTTATTATATTTACTAATAATATAACAATTTGCTTTATTTATATAATGATCACTACTATCAACCACTATTGATTATCTGCTGAATCAATAACAAGACAGCTCGATGATTAGTTAGTAAATCCTTTAGTGCAAGATAAGTTTTATGTTTTAAGTAATTATCACATATTTTACAAAAAATATCATGATAAATAATTCTTAATGTCTGGAAGAACGAGCAAAACCGCTTTTACTTTCTTATAAAGTCGTGTTTTACGAAAATATTCAGATACAAAACACATACTAATTACATATGAATAATTATCAACCTTATCTACATATGAACATGTTATTTAAATCATGAATGTACTTAGTTTAACAAGTTATTCGAAAAAATCCGCTATATTACGTAATTTATTTTACAGTTTATTCATCATTACTTAGATTTTTGAACCCAGTTAAAAAAAAAGCCACTCAGTTTACCAAGGTGAAATCATACCAAGATAGCACTGCATAATATTGTTAGTACAAGAGATCAAATATTAGTTATAAAAATGGTTTTGTTTTGTATGTGCGTGTGCAAAACTCCCCACTTTTCGAGAAAGATATATATATGAATAAACTTAAAATGAAAAAATATTACGTATAAATATATGAGGAAAAATATAAACTGAAGAGCATGATTTAAAATGAGAACCCTCAGGATACCTACCTTTCACGTTGTTTTGGCCATTACACTGCACTGCCCACACTTCAAAGTTTATGTTGAAAATTCTTAAAAGTTCTTATTTTAGTAGTTAGTAATTTAATTTTATAAGGTGTAGTATATTTTTGCCAACGTTTCTCAAATTATTAAAATAATAGTAATCGGAGGTGTAAAAGATAGCTGTGGGTAGCATTTAATGGCAGATTCTGTTTTCATATTTTGAAAACCCATGAGTGAAATAATATAACCGAAATTAACATTTCATTATACTCATTTAGTAAAAATAAAAAATAAAAACTGGCAGAATAATTAGAAAAGAAATAGGCAAATAATTTAGTCTGAAAAAGTCAGTTTTATTCATAAGACTTTCAAATGATTAGCATATTATATAAACAGTTCCGTTTCAGATAATAGTTTAAAAATTTAAAAAAAAATTAGTTCAGTTTGGAAAAATGGCTTCCTCAATTAGTTCTACAAACTTAATGTATTAAAATAAGGAAAATAAAAAATAAGAAGAACATTTTATTTTCTTATTATTTATTATTTTTAAGACAAAAAAGAAGAAAATGCAATATTTAATGCAATCAGCATTATGAATTTATAAATTTAGAAAAATTAGTGAAAAGAAGGAATCTCTTACATGAAAGTAATGAATTCTAACGTCAATGGATGAGAATTGGTGGAAAATAAGGTTTAATTTTTTTGCAATAAAATGCTTTTTAATTATATTTTGTAAACGTCCATGAAAACTGCTAGAAATTGTTTTGCAAATAACACAGGTTGAAAACACCTACTCAAGAGTATTAATATGTTATCAAAATGAAGCTTATATTACTCATCACAAAATTTGTGGATTTAGAGAGATTTTAGAGTATAAATCAGTACACCTTAAATTTGCTGAAACGACTGATGATTATCATTTGCAGATTACAAATCTCATTTTCATATGAATTCAATAAAATAAAATCTCTATGAAAGGGTGCAATTTTCTAATAAGTTTTGTTATTGTTTGGGACAAAAATAAGGGATGTGTAAATCCAGAAAACTAAAACTTTTTCTGTTTTGTATGCTTTGATTTTCAAGTGGAAATTATACAGCTTGGATGGTTAAAACAATTAAAATCCAGAACTTTTATGCATTGTTTGATATGGTAAACTTTCTGTATTCTATTGTATAGTAAATTTTTATGTATTGTTACAGAAAATAATTTGGTAACCGAGTAGAAAAAGTGCAGATAATGAAAAATGAAAACATTGGGTATTTTTAAAAGCAATACAGTGAGTTAAATAAGGCACTCCAAGCGGTTATCTTCCAAATGTTATTTAAATAAATAAATACTATTTAAGGAAAAAATAGTATGGATCAGCCATTAGGTAAAGATAATCACCCAATTATTCTTAAATACTCAGGATTCTCTTGTGAAAATGTGCATAGTAAAACAATCACTGACGAGGAATCCATTAACTTTAATGTACTGTATAAGACATGTCTGTTATGTCAAAGAAAGTAATTTCATGGGCAAAAATAAAATAGTGAGAAATTTAAAGATTGAAGAAAATGTGGGAGTGTGAAATCAGTGTAAAAGAATTATTCTTGAAAAACCCATAATTAACTTTCATGTATTGTATAAAGGACATTTTTTTGTCACAGAAAATAATTTGAAAGGCAAAAAAAGAACATAAAATATGAAGAATTTGAATATTGATGGAAATCTAGGAGTGTGAATTCATTGTAAAAAAAAATTGCTTTCAAAAATCCATGACTAATTTTCATGTATTGTATAAAGAACTTTTTTGCTCCAGCAAATAATTTGATACTCGAGAAAAATGTGTAAAAATATTGAAGAATTCAAAGATTGAAGGAAATCCAGAAGAGTGAATTCAGTGCAAAAGAATTAATGTCGGAAAATCTATGACTAACTTTGAACTATAAACTAAGAAAAATATATTGAAAGTATTGAAGAATTTAAAGATTGAAGGAAATCCAAAGAGTATGAATTCATCGGGAAAGGATTATGATTGAAAAAATTATGGCTAACTTTCATGGATTATGCAATCCATTTTTTTGTCTCAAAATGTATTTTGATGAATAAGAAAAAAATATTGAAAATATTGAAGAGTTTAAAAAATTGAAGGATATCCGGTGAGTGTGAATTCAGTGCCAAAGAATTATTGTCTTAAAATCCATGACTAACTTTCATGAATTATGTAAGGGTTTTTTTTTTTTTGTTACAGAAAATAATTTGACGTTTAAGAAAAAAGTATTGATAATATTGAAGAATTTAAAGATTGAAAGAAATTAAGGATTGTGAATTCAATGAAAAAGAAATAAACATTTGAAGGAGAAGAAACTGCCCACAACCTTACATCACTTTCTCTGCGTTGGGGAAAACAGGCAATTGTGTGTAGGGAGGGATTCCTTGTTACGTTTAGGCTGGTCCACACCTTTTACCGTTATAAGGTAGAACTCGGCCTTTCCCATCTGCCTATCAAGGTCGATTGCTGATTAGACGGGAAGAAATTTAGATCAAGGTTTTGGAAAGGGAACTGACTTTTTCTTTCGGATGGGGGAAGGAAAAGGCAGTTTTTGCTAATGAAAACAATATTGGAGAGGGGGGGGGTAGTTGGAAAAGATGCTGCTAGCTGATGACAGAATTCGGTGCACGTGATTGGCTCTTGACCAATGGTCGTTTAATACGTAACACTCGTAAAACTGATAGTATAAATATAGTGGCTTGATCTGAAAATTTCATAGGTTTAGCAGCATCTGCAGACTTACAACTAAAACATGAAGGTGAGTTTGAAAGGGCTTTTAAATAGAACTATGCTGATTTTGATTTTATTAAGGAAATTATTAGCGTTATATTTTGTTTCAACAAAATTTATTCTTAAATTATCTTTGTTAATGAATTTGGACTATTTACTAAACAGTTATATGAAATAAGTATAAACAAAAAATAATATTTTTTATTTCTAATAATATTCTCCAGCTGTATGCAAAATTAATATAATTATCTATTTATTGAGCAAGATTGATCCTTATTTTCTACTTAATAGGTATCACTTAAACATTTTAAATAAAAGATTTTTAAAAATAATACTATTTATAGATTTTTAACCAAACATAATTATTTGATATAAAATAAATTTTCATGATCAATCTCTAAATGTCAACCTATGAAATAATTTTCAATTTCCTAAAAAAATGATTTTTTTTCTTAATTATTCATTAATTTAATAGACAATTATAAATCTTAATTTAACAAACTTAATTAAATAGAACTTAAATTCAATTTATTAGACTTAAATTTAATTCAATAGAACTTAATATACTTTAAATATTATATTTTAAACTATTTTAAGTTAATTCATATTCCTTCCAACTAATGTCATTATTATTCAATTATAAACAGTCTTTTAAAAGATGCATTGCATTTTTTTGTGTGGGGAGTGGGATGGAGAATTTCTTGTAGAATATAAATATTAGAGACCATTGTTTACAAATATACTATATATGAAGGTAATATTTAACTGTTTTTCATTTTTAATTTCATCACAATAATTTCTTATATGAAATTATAGTGATGAAAACTTTTTGATAATAATAGATTTTATAAATTAACGTCATTGTCATATAATTATTGATAAATATATAAAGAACAAACGTTACCTTTTTTACAATTTAATATTAAATTTTTTTATCCCTTAGGCCTTCATCTTGCTCGCCATTGTGGCTGTGGCTAGAGCCACAATTCCAGTTGCCCCTGTAGCTTTAGCTGAAACTGGAGCTAGCGCACAATTCCGAAGTGAAGATGTAAGCATTTATTTCTTAATCAAATATATTTAAAATATATCACATTATTAATAATACCTAGATAAAATTTAATTGCATATTAATGTGTTTTCAACATTTAGAATTTCTTTTAAAAAATTAGTGTTTTTTTTATCATTAATCGAATTTATGTTAATATAAAAATTTAAAACATCAAAAATAATTCACAAACGCAATTCTTTTAAACTACAAGTGTTTTAAAATTAAATTAAAAGATTTAATGAATAATTAATTTTATAGGAATGAGTTATTATTTTAATAAAAGTAATGCGCATTTTAGTGGTTCATTTTATTTAGAAACATTCAATTTATTTTGAGAAAATAATTCGAATAGCATTTTTTATTGGCTAATATCACTTTAAAGAAATTCAAATGATTGCCTAATGTATACAAATAAATCAGATAATCTAAGTGAGGTTTCAAAAAAATTTAAAAGAAATGTTTCATTCTAATCAAAAGTTTCTTTTTAAAGTTTATTATAGATAAATCAGGCATCTTTTGTTCCCTTGAAATTCTTTCTTTCCAACGAACCGATTTTAAAGATATCTTTTATGACTAAATGTGTCTAATATTTCAATTTCATTTTTATGACATGTTTCATATTTTAAAAATAAAATCACTTAAAATATGCTATTTTAAATTACATGAATTTCGATAATAGGAAATAAAATCCTGTATTGAATGATTTTCAGGTAAAAGGCTTTTGATATATTAATAGAAACATAGTTCGGTTAAGACTTGTAAGCAGATATTACCATGTCTCATATAAATATGAGTATCTGCTATTAATCTCTGAGATATGATAATTTTTATTTACAACAAATGATATTTGCTTTTACAGAGTCTCGGCAATTACAATTTCGGCTACAATGAAGATCACACTTCAGGAGGTACTTTCCGAAGGGAAGCTGGAGATGCCTATGGAAATGTTGCTGGCTCTTATGGTCTTAGAGATGCCGACGGACGAATCCGAATCGTTAACTACGTAGCTAATGATGACGGTTTCAAGGCCGATATCAAAACGAACGAACCTGGCGTTGAGCCTAAGGATCCAGCTGATGCCACCATCAACAAAGCTGAAACAGTCCTTGTCCAATCAGCCATTGCAGTACCAGCTCCTGCTCCAGTTGTTGCTGTCCCAGCAGCTGAACCTGTAGCATACAAAACAGAACAAGTTGCAATCGCAGCCCCTGTATTCCCAGCAGCCGCAGCTGTCCCAGTCGCTAAAACTATTGCTCAACCTGTTGCTGTAAAAACTGAGCAAATCTCTGTCCAGGCTCCAATTGCAACTACCTATACTTTCCCTGAACCTGCTGCTGTACCAGTAGCCAAAACCCAAACAACTGTTGTTAGCACTGCAGAAACCAAACCAATTACATACGCTTTCCCACCTGCAGCTCCTGTTCCAGTTTCTAAAACTGCTACAATCACTGAAACTAGACCAATTTCTTATGCCTTCCCTGCCCCCGCAGCTGTACCAGTGGCCAAAACTGCTACTATTACTGAAACCAGACCAATCTCTTATGCATTCCCAGCCCCTGCAGCTGTTCCCGTTGCCAAAACTCACACTACTGTCACTGAAACCAAACCAATTCCGTACGCCTTCCCTGCTCCTGCTGCTGTTCCAGTTGCCAAAACGATTGCTCAAGCTCCAGTTGCTGTAGCAGCTACAGCTCCAGTAGCATACAGTTTCCCTGCTCCAGCAGCGGTTCCAGTCGCTAAATCTTCAACCATTACATCATATGCTGCTGCTCCAGTTGCCCCTATTGCATATGCTGCCCCCACTTCTAAATTTGCATACTCTACTCAAGTAATTAACAGCGCACCTGCAGTTAAAGCCTTCGCTTATGCTCCCCGTTATGCTCTAAACCCATACCTTAATACTTATTCCGCACCTTTTTACAGGCCTATTTATTCACCAGCTGTAGCTTCTTTCGCAGGTCCCATCCCTTATTTCAACAATATTGAATACCACGGATACCCTGTTGTTAAGAAATAAACTGTGACTGTGCCAAACAAATTCTGACCTAGTAAGTCCTGGTGACTTTGTTCCTCATGTCAGTTGTGATTCTGTTTTGTAAGCTTTCTCGTTCAATAAAAGTTTAATTTAAGGCATATTGTTTCCAATTCTTGAGTTTCATAGTAATGCTTCAATTCCTACTCACAACTCGTTTGTAAGAAAAGGAATCAATTTAAATAGACTTAATTATCTTATAAAATATAATTTTGATTTAAAAGCCTTTAAATAAATGCAAAATTAATATTAAAATTCAGAATTTTGAAAAAAGATGCAATAAAATTCTTAAATAATTTTGAATTTCTAAATTTGTTTTTTTTTATTAATTTGATTTCAATTCAAATCAGAGTTTAACATTTGATGATCCATCAAATCATCAAAAAATATTTCATTTTCTCTAATTTCGTTTTTTAAGGGGAATACCAGAATATATATAAATATTTTGAAACTTTAGAATAATTATTTCAAAATTGACTGACTATAATTATCAGATTCTAGTAGTTAAATTTCTATTTAAAAATATCTGAAATACTAATTTATTTAAATTGCATGAAATAATGATTTGTAAAGTGTACCTAAAAGTAACTATATTTTTATGCAACTATTTGAAATATTTTTTCAACTTTGATTTCTGAAAAAAATATTTTCTCTTCATTGCTTTATACGATACATTGAATAATTCTAATAAAAGAAAACAATTTTTTAAGTGAAAATATTTATTTAATATTAGCATAGAAAATTAATGTGATACTTTTTAATATGAAATGAATTTATAAATTAAATTAACAAAACTCAGAAAGCCAATTAAAATATTGCCAACCATTATTCAGAAGTTTTTATTAGTTTTCTATTTATTAAACATGATAATAAATTCAAATTACTACAATAATTGTTTATTAGAAACGAAAGACAAGCTATAAACATTTCAAATACTATAAAATATATATTTTGGAATTACAAAGCGGTCAAAAGTTTATATTTTGTGTGAGTTATTGCACGAGCGAGTATTAAAACGATTTGAATGAAAAAAAAATCCCTATTTCTAAATTTCTAAATTAGTTATGGAAAAAATTATGAGCATTTTTGAGTAAAATTTCTTTTTACTTAGCGTTTTGTTTATATAGAACCTTTCACGCATTAAAAGGACTTACAGATTATTAATTTTAAATGAATCTGAATTTCATTAAAAAATATGCTGATGCTATATTATTAAAATTTTAGCTTTACATTACTAGTAGCTTGATGTACGTTAGATTATAATCCCCCTGATTTTGATTTAATACCAACAGAATAACAGATTAATTACAAAACTTAATCAAAAATCATTTTTGACACTTCAGAGTAGTTTCAGCAATAAACTCGTAGAGCTTTACATAGCCGTTAGTTCAAAACTTCTTTTTTAAATCTTTATAAAAAGAAACGTAAGTAAAAATTATGAAAACTATTGGGCGGAATTTTCATAAATAATGTCATGATTTGTTTTAATTGCAAGAATTATTTTTAAAATTTAGCAAGGGAATGATATTTCAGCTCAAGTGCACTGGAAAATCAGTATAAAAAAGTATCACAGTTTTTTATAAATAAAAAGTGTGATTTCATGAATATATTGAATTAAGAATCGGAGTAAAGAATTTTTAATTGTGAATGCAATTTTAAATTAACCTAGTGTTACATGAAGATTAAAATTAACCATTTCTGAAGATTGTTTTCAAGAATTTACCTTATTTATTTTTCTAGACACTGATGCTAAATATTCGAAACCAAAATAATTAATTATAGAGATTTGTTTAACTAGTATATTGATGCATTTTTATTTCAAGTTATTCTTAAGATTATGCTCTTTGCATGAGCAGTAGAAATTAAATACGAATGTATTATCATTAATTTATGAAACGCATTCAATAAAAATACTATTTCATGTGCTTTGGCTTCTGATTTCCTATTAGATCCAAATGGAAATTTGTAATAATAAAGAACTAAATAAGATGTAAAGAAAAGATTCTATTTAATAGTAAATTCAACAGTATCTTTTGCGTTTTGTTTTATTTCTCATAATCAATTTAAGAATTAAGTAATAAAGACTTCATTTTTGATTGAATAAAAATGTTTTAAATCAAAATATAAATTAAAAATAATATAATTTTTAATTTGTCAAATTATGCTCTCATTTATTTTTTTAATATATTTCCAGAATTTAGAAATAAATCTTCTCCCGAAAACTGATAAAATACGCAATGTGAAGTCAAGATACAACAAAGTCTTATAAGATTAATTTAATGTTGATTTTAAATAAAACTATTTTTTTAAAAATCTATTAAAAGTTTATTTTTGTGTTAAATATTTGGTTTTTTACAAGTAAAGAAATTTTGCACTTTTGATACCTCTACAATAGCTAAATGTGGACATAAATTAATATATCGACATTAGTGCTTTAAAATCAGATATTAAAGACTCTATTTTTTTGAGTTGACGTATTTTTTTAAGTCTATTTTGAATCTATAAACAGCATTTTTTATTCAAACTACGGTATTATTTTCAGCTTCATAGTAAGGGTCTTTGGTTAACAAGTAAAACAAAAGACTTTCAATGCCGTTATTAATTAATTGATTTAAAAGGATATATAATAGACAATAAAACAGGTAAAAGTCCGCAATGGGACAAATACAATCACACAATGGCCTCGCTATCACTTCATTCAACTCTATTTTCAAACGACATACATTCACAACAAAAATTACATGAAAAGCCTTCTACCGGAAAAATCCCCTAAAATTCGTCCTTGTTGACCATTTTATTGAATTCAGAATTAATTAGCGGCTAAAGAAGCGTAGGCTAAAAGAGAGGAGTCTTGACCTTGTTTGGATCGTCCATAACAGCAACTTTCTTGATCACACCCAGTTCGATTCTTTTACATCGAGTTCCTCCTCCAAAGAAGAATAGTGTAGGATTGTGATGTCACCATCATCGATAAGTAACAATCACGGGGCAGATAATTTTTCACATCATAATTACCAGACCAATATAAACAAGATAACTGTAATTATGGTGCTTGGCGTAAGATAGCTTGATCATTTTTTTAATAGCTGTGCCGATGCATGCAAATAATGATAAATTTTTGTGCTGTGGAGGTGGAAGAATGTTTCCTCGGGTTGGTTGATTTAATTGAAACTAAATATTCTCAACCTATGGGTATCAACATGAAGCTATTTCAGATCTTAAATGATAGGTAATGAACATTAAATGATGCTTATTAAAACAATCTAGAGTTCTTAGAAGTTAGTTTGATGAACTTATTTTTTATTTTCCTACATTCCTACGCAGCAACTAACGTAATTCATTATCACCATTTTTTGAGACTGTGTAATATCTTTAAAAAATTAAATACTAATTTTTGGTTACAAAAAACTGAGTTGCTTTATTCAGCTTTAGTGACGAATTAAAATTTTGTCAATTATTAAAATTCTATTGTGAGACTGACTGATTTTACAAACATATTTTTGCATTAGTAAAATTTTGTACAAACGTACAAAACTTTTTAATAACATTTCATTCGTCTGATAATGCTTTTAGATTTAACATTTTTCACTGCTAATATACAAGAAATAGACATTTTTAATTTTAGTTGATGGAGTTGAAATCTGTAATGAAAATGTATTGTTGAAAATAGTTGTTAAATAAACAATCTAAATTTTAACAACGTACTTTTAAAAAAAAAGTGAAACACTCATTTTGTGTTCGAAAATAAAGTGAAAAATTTTCATATTTAATGGGGAACTAAAACTCTGTTGATTACTACAAAAACAGAGGTGAGACAGGATAATTTTACAAAAGTATTAGTCGATTTTTGAATTAATATATAAATACCTTTTCTTAATAACATTTGGTTTGTCTGATAAAACCTGTAGTTATACATTTTTTTAATTTTAATGCACAAGAAATAGGCATTTTCAATTTATTTCATTGAATTTTATATGTTCTGGAAAATTATTGATGTAATATGTTGTGGAAAATTTGAATGATTTGTAATACATTATCCAAAACAATGAAGTTTCCACCGATTGTTCTATGAATTGTTTATGAGCATTTTTTCTGAGTGAAATTTAAAAAAATTTCCTAAATTTTCTTGTGTGACTATAATAAGTTGAAAACCAAATATTTCTACTCTTTAAAGTTATGAAGATCACAGAAAAATAAGGCAGATGCTTTATTTTTGTCATATAATAAATATATGGTCATAGGGTACTTATATCTAAAAATCTTATTAATTAATTTTTAAAAAAATTACTAAGGTAATAAAAATTACAACTAGCAAAATCCATTTTAATAAGATCTCTACTGAAATAAAAGAAATAAAATCTATTGTACAAGAAAAAAGACTTCATGGAATGACAATCACAATAAAGGTGTCATTCCTTTCCTTAAATTTTAGAACAAAATTTTAACTATTGCAGGCATTATTGCTTTAATTATGGAAAAAACATATATAGTTTCTTTTTTATATATGTTTTCCCGTAAATTAAATATTAGAGTGCAAAAAATCAAGATGCAAGATAAATGTCAAATATTTTAAATGCTTATGTGGAATTGCAAAAATATCTTCTCTTCTTCATATAACAAACGCTCCTGTTGTTGTCAATTATATTTATTGGAGTTATATACTTTTCTTTTATTGACTGAAAAAAACTACTTTAATCTCTGTGTATCCTATTTTAAATGAAATTTTCTTTCATCTTTTCGAAATTACCATTAAACGTATCTCAGGTGTTCCTAATTTTGCATTAAATTAAAATGCAAGATAAATTTCAAATATGTTTAGCTTTAATCCAGAGATACAAAGATTTCTCTAATTGGTACTACAAAAGCTTCTATTGTTGTTAATTATATTAATCCGGATTTTACATTTGCATTTAATTGGGAAGAAACTAGTTAGCATTTGTGTGTCTACATTTTAA
>JAPMOQ010024050.1:130516-149167 GCA_026543055.1 Argiope trifasciata | reverse complement strand
AATGAGTTATTATACTCTCCTTTCTACCCATTAGCTTTCAAACTTCCATTTTTCAAATTTTATAAAATTTTCACCCCTTTTTATTTATTTCCGTATCATTTGCAGTGATGAGATATTGTTTCTACCATTACTGACATTATTTTTATGCACCACATATTTGTCTGCCACTTATATACCTCAGAGGCACGTGTGCCAAAGACTGGAAACCTATGGTATGTGCAAATAAAATAAGAATGAAGGAAAATGATAAAATCACCAGCAGTTCGTACGCTATAGAAATTCAGTTGAATAGATTTTTCACAAATGTTATTAACAAGAGGAAATTTTGTGTAAACTTTGCAACATTTTTTTATAAATTAAAAAATTTTCATTCGTGTAAAAGATTTTTTTTTGCCTTTAGTGGTGTCGTTGCATCTAAATATATACGATGTTTTATACCTTATTTTCCTTTAAATTGTCAATTAGAATGATTAGTTATATTCTTAAAAGTTATTAAAGATCGATTTATAAGTTAGGAATAAAAATTTAAAAGAAATTCGAATTTCTAGTTTGAAACAACTCATAGCATCTAAAGGTTAGGTTTGATCGCACTGTGCCCTTGCATTTTCTGTAAATTGTGTAAGAATTTTAGCATTTTGTGGTTTGCACATTATAACACCAGCCTGGAAACGGACAAACCTTAAATTTTGTATCATTTTAACAAAGCATCAAATATGTTGAAATGTGTTTTAAATAATTAGTACTAGACTGTAAGTTCTAATATTTATTTTGCTTAGAATATAAGAACTATAAAATATTCACAAAGAATATTTATAATCTTGTTGTTTACTCTGTAAAAAAATGTTTCGATCAATTTTTGAAACTCATAAAAAAAAATCTGAAATTAAATGGATTTTCCAAATGGCCAATTTTCAAAATTTTAAATCATACGTACATTTTTAACATTTTAGATTATTAGAGTTTAAAATTGGTGCATTTTTTGTGTTATTTATTTTAAGCCAATGGTGATAATCAACTGTAGCTGAAATTTGGTTGTTTTACATTTTAAAGATCTATAGTGTGGAGCGTTTACAAAAATTTTGGCATCAGAACAATTGGTAGAACGTATACAAACTATAAAACATAATGAAAATAGTTTTTGATTTTTTAACGATTTGGTATGAAATGTAAAAATTGTAGATTTTGATTTTTAATAAAGATTAAATTGTAGAAAACTGAATAACTTTTGCAGTCACATATGAAAAGTATATCTTAACTTAAAAAAAATGTTTTCGCACTTATATATTATAAATGTTTGTTTTTAACAAGTTAAAAGTTTGAAAGGAACAATCTTTTCTTTATAGAAAGAATGAGTAAATATTGAAGAATCAATTTTAAGATACTGGGAAAAACATCTGCTCTGACTTAGGAATGAAATTCAATTGGTTGAGAGCAGCAGATGCTTCTTATTCACAACCCAAGCATTTAGTTTCGCTTCGTAAAAATTAATATGTCTACTTAAGCAATTTTTGCTGACTCGAGTACTTTTATCTTGCCAAATGATGAATGAACTTCGTTCTGAATCTTAAAAATATAAAATTGTGTAGCTTCTCTCAAGATACAGTTTCAGATTCATCGTTAATAAAAATGCCTGCAATTATTTCTTCGAACTAAATATAAATTCTTCTGGAACGTTTCAACTTTAATTTTCTAGAAGTGAATTTAATAACTAAATTTCTTATTCTTAATTGATGTTAGAATTCTAAAGTACATTCTATGATTCTGGATGTCATTTAAAAAAGTATCTTATTTATCAGTTAATCGATTGAGTTGAAATAAGTTTGGAATGTTATATAAATTAGTAATATTTCATTGTTATGCTAATAATGTATTACGAACAGCATTAAAGATTATAATTTTTTTTTTGTTAAAAATTAAGTTTGTTTGAAGCGAGCTGTTATTGTTCTAAAAAGTAGAGTATTTTTCTCTATCTTGTATATACCAAATAAAATAGCAAAAACTGATAACCTGTAGAAATTAAAATTTAATGTTATTTAATAAAATATTTTCATTAGTATTTAGGAAATAATTTTGAACTATTCTTTATAATCAATTTTTCAAGCATTTGATTTTATTTTGATGTCCATATTTGTGATTAAAAAATTTCTGCTTTTTAAGATATTATTAAACACGTTTTTTTGCTAAATGTTTCTTCCATCATTTTATATTGCGTTTATTGTAGCTACAACGGAATCGTTTTATTTTTCAGATTGAACGGAGGAACTTGCGAGATAAATTTCACCGAGAAGCTGATGAAGCTGATTTTGCAATTCCATATATGGTTCACATGTGAGTGTTATTCCAATTTTTTATTTTATTAAAATGGTTCATGGCGATTATATATTACTAGCATTATTTTAGATTCATCAACTGTTTGAGAGAGATGTTTTAAAAATTGCAAATTATATTTTGCCTCTAAAATCAGTCGATTATTATTCGATTCTGACCGTATTTTTATTTCCTTGAATATTCATTCATCATTGGAGCTACTGAAATCCCATACCACCAAAAAATTGTCTTGCCCACATTAGATCCTTTGGGGTCTAATGTCGTTTTGTTGGTGTGACGTTGAAGTTGAAAGAGGACTGCTGGTTAATATCATTCTAGTCATTTTACCACGATTCGAAATTATTTAATAAAACACTTCTCGTGTTTTAAAATGAGACATAAATTTAAACAAATTATTTGGATAATTCATTGCGTGTATAGTATCTACTAGATGTGAAATATTGTTAGACGCTATATACTGGTAAAATATGGAAGGTGTTGGTATAGGATCATCTGATTGCAGTTCATATTCTTCGAAACCTTTAAGATTAAATATTTATCAGGCATTAAGTTCATAAAGCTAATATCTAAAATTTGTGAATGTACCAATTCAAAATTAAGTATCTGGTATATAATTTTAAAGCTAAAAGATAACTTATCATAAATCGAATATTGAAGGCTTTAATTTTTACGTTTTTTTAGTTTTAGTAGCTGGCTACATCACCTTATTTGTAAAATATCGTAGCTGTTGGTCGATAAAAAAATAACCAGAGTTAGAAAAAATGAAATACAAGATGGAATGCATTAATCTGTAGACTTTTTAAAATATTCCTTGCTAAATGTTTATATTTTCGTTTAATTGTTAATTCGCCAGATTCTTTATCAGTACATAACTGACGAAGAATCCGACTTAAAATTGTTCATAGTTTAATTTTTAAAACATTTTCAGAAAATTTAACTTTTACTTAGTTGTTTTATACAATTGTATAATTAAATTCATTAACGAATTATGTATTTAAAACGGATTATTCTTTCTGTTCCGTGATAAAAACAAATGATCGCGGATTCTTGCTAGAATAATATTTACCATTGATTTATTGTGAGTAATTGATGCATTTTGATTTTAATGGCTCATTATAAAAACTAATATACATAATATGTAAGTAGCTGTGTGTCTGCATAGAAGAAATTTTGCTTATTTCACCAAGGCAGGTATAATTATGTCTATAAGGCATGAGCGATGAGTTACGTCCCTCTATATCGCGATACAAGAGCAGAAGAAAGAATTTCTCTTATTTGGTTTTTACAGTGAGATTTTGACAGGGATTAATTTGACATGTGTCAACATAAGAAAGCAAAGCTTGGATGTCTTAAAAGAATCTTGTAAGCATCGGGGATTTTTATCATAGAGCTGATATATCAGCTCTGATTTTTATCCCTTCACTGAGGCCGCGAGAAAATGCTGAAAACGGTAGTTTTATTGAGCTTGTATTGAATTAAATAAAAAAAATGGGTTGGATCAAGGAATACGATTTTTTGAAGGAAGTTAACTTGGGCTAATTTAACATAGAAATTTGGATATTAAGATTTAAATTAAATTTTAAAATATCATTCCATAGATAAATAAATTAGTTAAATAAATGTTAGTTGCTTTGTCATGACTCAAAATTACACTAATTTAGAAATATTGTTCCATTTTGTGTAAGATTTATTAATTTCGAAATAAAGATTACCTTTTATGTGTTTTCTGTTTTATAAATTTTCCTGTTAACATGTATACATTTTTTTATAGTATCTTATTAGTAGTGTTCCTGTATTGCATATAATTGAATAATAACACATATTATCAGTATGTTTAGAAATATTCTTGCTAAAAATAAACTGCTAAGAATACTGAAATATTTTATTTTATAATTATTACAATTTAGATGGATTAAGGGTAAGTAGTTTTTTTATAGTTAATAATTTTTATTCTGTTCTTCTGGTAAGTATGTTGATTTTTGTAAATTTTATAATATAGTTTCAAAATCGCCTATGCATTCTGAAGATCAATTTCATAATGGCTCATTGTCAATACTTGGCAAACACTATTTTTCTTTAGTTTCTGAACAAAATAGCAAATTTTGACACTTGAAACTTGTGAATCGCGAGTGATAGAATGGACTTCGACATATTTATGTCTGAAACGTCATTTAATGTATTGCATAGATCTATATAACTATATTAAATATCATTATTCATAATCAGAATGGAAGAATTTAGCAATGGAGGCAAACCCTATTAATTCAAATTTGATAAGTAATGAAAATTATTTACTTGAAATAATTAAAATATTTTCATAAACTTTAAAATCTTGAAATGTTTAATTATAAATTCAATCTTTTATAAATGAAATTAAAAATGTTAAATCTTTATATCTGCGCTCTTTGATTAGCTTTTTGTCCATATTGTAATATATATTAATCCACCTCAAATTTTACATTACTCATAGTCATACAGTTTAATATTTTAATTGAATTTTTCATTCAGATGGCAATACTAAGTAACAACGTTAAATGCGGCTGTAGTTGAAGAAAAAAAAAATTACGGGGAGAAAAAAGAAACGTATCGGTAAATTGTGTGTGCGGCACATTGTGTGATGTAATAAATTTTTGTTCGTAACGGTATGGTTTTCTAAGGTTCTTTTATTATGAACGAATATTATGTCCCACCCTGTAAAATAGATTTAATTGAAATACTTTTTCCATATTTTGAGCGATGTTTTATTTTAAACTAGCCGCCTTTGGCGACCAGCTGGTTCGCCATGAGTAATGCGTTCTAAAATTTTCAATTAAATCACATATTCATTAGTCTTGAAGTAATTCCGAGCATTGATTGGCCTGAAATTAATATTTTCTTTAAGATGGATGGAAAGTTCTAAAAGAACACGTTTTCCTAATAATCTTTAATTTTATAAATCAGTCAGTTTTAATTATTGATTTAGGACTGATTAATGTAGCAACTTTTATTTAAAATATTAATAAAATATTTTGTAAAATATGGCTCACAGAGCAAAGTACGAAGAAATTTAAAACTCATTATTCATAAATGCGTAATTGGATTCAAGCCATATAAAATGCCACATAAATTCAATCAGGTTTATCGTAAATAAAGATTTATTGAATCGATATAGATATTGCAAACGATCATAAAATACTTTGTCTTGCATTTTTTAAAGAAAATATCGCATTTTATATTTTATTTTATCCAGTCACGTGCTGAAAGTTGCATTTCTTTAGATTTATTTGCGATGATAGTTTTTATTTTTATTTTTATTTCCGTCATTGTTTTATTTTATCCAGTCACGAGCTAAAAAAATAATTAAAATATTTCTTTAAAAATTCATTAAAAATAGAAGCTTAAGTTATACATTAAAACACTGTTACTATTAGAAAGCTAATTTTTTAATCTTTAAATTGATGTAAAAATCATGTTTGAGCCATAATATTTTTGGAAGTTATAGCGGAAAAACGTCGAAATTTCGCTTAAATTTTAATTCAAATTCTAATTAGAAATTCGGTAAAAGGGCTCCGAGTTGCACATTCCCGACCTCCAAGGTATACATGTACCAAAATTGGTAGCTGTAGGTTCAACGGTCTGGCTTGTAGAGCGCCAACACACGCACACACACACATTGAGCTTTCTTATAAGTATAGATAATTAAATTAAAAAATTGAATCCGTTTTTCTGTCTTTTAAATAATAACAGTCTTTACACAGATTTTTCTTTATCTTTAAAATGTTTCTCCAAAGGATAATCATTTGCATTTGTTCCACGAAAATGACAGGGAAAAAAAATCTATTTCAGCTGCTCTTGCAAAATGCCAGGAAGGTTTGCCATCGTTCTTTTGGCTTTCATTGCATGCCGCCAAAGCGTTCTGACAAAATATATATGTCTACACGTTGTGTAACTCGGTGTTTTAAAAGGGCATCTATTGTTTCTTTTTAGTATTCAAAGTTAGCTCTCCTATTTATTATTCGACGAGGAACTTTGAATTGAATTGGTAATTTCGATATTCTTTGGAGATAACATATGAAGTAGAATTTTTTAAAAATTAAAATTACTATTTAATATTAAAAATGTGTGATATGGCAGTTGGATAGGTTTTTCAGATTAACTTTTTCTTTGTTAAATATTTTTATTAATTTATAATAATGTTTTTTTTTTTTTTTTTTTTCTTTCATGAATATCATTCTAATAACAATTCTGTCTTCCAGCTGTTCTTTAGTTTTGGTTTCATTCCTTTCCCGAAAGACGGAAAATTTTTTCGTTTTCGTTACGGCAAAGCTAGAGATGCTCTAAAACGGGATGTTCATGTAACTCTACTAAACCAAAACCATATTTAACTTTCTCTTTAATCTCTCAAGTTTTAAAAATAAATTAAAGTTTCTTTTAATTACTGCATTCCTAACATTCAATAGTTCAGAAGCTATTGTAACATAGCATAGATTAATGGAGGAGTAATAAGTTGTCGTGGGAAAATGCAAAGATTCAGCTTTATTTCGGATTAATTTAAAATTCTAATTAAAATTTCAAAGTGCGCATACCCAACCTCCAAAATAAACATATAAATTTTGTTTCTGTAAGTAAAAACCTGTAAGAGTGCCAAATGGTCACACACACACACACACACACACACACACACACACACACACACACACTCTATTAATGCAGATGGAAAACAACTGGCGCAAACAAGCTTTTTAAAATTTAAATAAATGTATTAATATTCACGATGTCTTTAAGAATTTGAGCCAAATGAAGTCGCCTTCTGAATGCAAAGGTTCAGTTTTGTAATTACGATTTGATTGTAATTTTTATTGTTTTATAATGAAATTGTATTTGTAAATATGCATTTATGCACTGGTGAATGTTTTGATGTAGTTACTTAACTATGCATGTTCAATGTTGAGGGGGTCCTACCCTTCTGATAAACATCTCAGTTCGTCTTCTGGCTCCGCCCCGTCCCTATCATTCTTCGCGTGTTTCTGAGGATTCACTCCTCACGACATTCCTTGTGACCGAAAACGAATCCCACAATATTCGACAGGCCACGGTTTCAGTTCTTGCTTTTCCATTTGTCAAATGGAGTGTGATGAATATTTATTGTGTACATTTGCAGGGAATTGAGCGAGCGATATATACCCCCCCCCCCCTCCTACAGTCTTGGCCTGGATTGGTGAACTATAAAAAGGTGTTGTGAGGGATCTTGATAGAATGTTAGATTGTTATTTAGAACGGCTTCCTTCGCCTGTAAATAAATATACGGTTACCTAAAATACTCAAGTGACGGATTCAGATTCTTTTTGCGGCTGCTGGCTATTCCCAGTATATATAGAGTAGAATCACCCTTATTTCAAACACTAGTAAATTTAGTTCATTTTAATAAATTTTTGCTTACTCATTGCGTTAATTATTTTTGAAATAATGCATTTATCTTTATTTTTTTTTCACCTTAACGGTTGAAAATGTTTTTCATCGTTTTTTGCATTCAATACTAAAACAAATACAGTGCACTCCCTAGTATTAGATTCACGACTATTCGAGCTTCCATATTATCCGGATGTTTTCATTTATCATAATTAAGCGTTACTGACGTTAAAATGCGAGGAGTTAATTTCATTTTTTTTCCTTATAAATTCTTAAAAAATGCAGTTCAGATTATAAACTACTGGGGCTGATCTCTTGCAGATTAATTCGACACATTGCCGACTATTGTTTCTATGATTAACCGGGCCGCGATTGCGTTCACATTCGGATAATTAGTGGGTTAAATAAGAAGGGTGAAAATACGCATAACAGTGCGTTGTAGTATAAAAACTGTTGTTGGTAGGCTCAGTATAACTGCACAGTACGTACTGGATTCGTAGTGTTCTTGGTATATGCTTAATGTTTTTTAAATATATAAAGGTGGAATGCCGAAAATTCATTTGAAATATGAACAGTTTGTCTTTTAAACTTACTGTTTCTCTAAGTAAGTTTAAAAGTTCTAAGGTTTTTTAAGTACTAAAATGGAATTCTATTGCTTGTACTGTAATATATAAACTACAAATATGGAGTTTTCTATTTTAATTCAACACATACTGGCAACTGTTTTTGATTCACCTTGCAGAATTCACATTCTACGTGGCTTGAGATAAATGGAGGGATTAGTACTCAATAAGAAGGGAGAAAATGTGTATAACTGTGAGTTTTGGTATATAAACTTGGTATTCTGTTGTTGGGCAAAGAAATAAGTTTATAGAACTCCAGCCTATTGAGTTTTTTTGTTGTCCGGTCTGCACTTATGCCATATTAGTATACTTGGGAGTGTACTGTAGTTTACTGCATTATGCATATTTTTTAATTTACAGAACTGAATTATCTTAATTATTTAACTGAAATGTGTTTTATTTTCTGAATTGAATTATTTTCCATCTGTTTAATTTTCTAGTCTTTATTTTATCCATTTTGTTCTGCAAGTAAATCTGTCCATATTTTACTGCACAAACCCCTCCCGATTCTTGTGAGCTAATAATGTGATTATAATTATTTTATAAAAAAGAAATAATAAAAAAAACTAATTTACTAGACATATCAAGTGGAATGTACAATCTGCTGAATTATTTATATTCTATTATGTATAATGAAATTCTTAATTTTATTTTATGATTTTAATGACGCTGAATTAGCATACATTGTAGCCCTGATATTTTGCAGTCCATAGAAATGTTAATTTTTACATATTCATTCATTTGGCAATCAAATATTTTTATGGATTTGTCTACGGTTTGCTCCAAGCCTAATAGCCGCATACATTCGCCTTGTTGGAAATCAGCCTCTGTGTCAAAATATAAAACTAAATCACGGCTCTATAAAACTTACGTAGCTTCGGAAACGGAAGTTAAACTGTGAATATTCGACTGTAAATTGTTGAAACACTGTACAAAGTAAGGAAAGCTATATGGCCTTTTACAAAGTTAGTATTTTGAAAGAATAGATTTTTTTCGATATTAAAACAATTCTAATACTGAAATATCATGCATTTCATCTTTAAAATACAAATCTTATCAGTGTATCATAAATTTGAAGCATTCAATAAGCTAAACAATGTCGCATCATATTTACATTTAACTATCAGAAAGTCCTATTCGTTTTAATATCCTCAAGCGTCGTTTTTGACGATTCAATCTTATTAAAGGGTGAGCGCATTTCTGGAATTTACTTTATTGCTAAATACAAACTTTACTTTCTTCATTTTCCCTCTCGCCCTTATTTTGTCGAATTAAACCCATCCTAACGCATGCGCAAAAGAGCGGATATTTTTAGAATCCGTTGACAAACAAATATGTACATTTCATATATTGTACAGCATTTCCACAGCCTTGCAAAAAAAGTATATACGTTTTTTAAAAGGGTCAGAGTATTAAATTTCACCAAGGCCAAGACTGTAGTTTCTATATATAGTTTAGTGCTTGAATAAAATTGTGTATAAAATTTCTATTTAAAATCCTTTAGAATATTCCACTATACAATAAGAGTTACAAAGTTTAGTGGAGTTGAAGAAAACGGGTTTTATTTTACTTGATATGCTTTGAGTGGAAATTTTTAATGAGAAAAAGATGAAAGAAATTTGTTAAAGTAGATCAAGTTCAATGTTTTTTTTTTATCTATATGAGAATTGTACTTAAATTTTGAGTAAACGCTTTCAAACATTTATATAACATCCTTATCGATACAAAAATCGGATAACAATGATAACTAATCACATTCGATTAAAACAGGTGGCTTTAAAAATTGTTCTTTGCCTGGTCAGGTTGACTTGTGTAGGAAACTTAACAGAATCGCTACACACTGCAGCAGTTAAATCTGATAAAATCAGCCAATTTTCTAATATTTTCTTGTAAATATTTACGATAATCGTTTGAATTATTATTTTAAAATCGGAATAGGATCTGATAGAATCGTTCGATTATTGAAAACTTCGATAATTCATTTAATTCACATATGGTTACTAATGAAATTATTTCCTGGGAGCTTGTTGGAATGTTTTGTATGGTTTCTTAAAATATCGTAATCGAATCCTACAGTTTAAGAGTAATCAATATACCTAATAAGAAGTTCTAACTATTTAACAAGCCTTTTAAAACCTTAATATCCAATTAAATTCGAATCAAAACTTGACATTTTCCGCTTTGTAACTTGATAATTTGAATATAAAGCATCGTTTATACGTTTCTTCGCAATTCCAATGTATTTGTAACAGTTGTGACGATAACATATTCCGTGGTTGTAATGCAAAACTTCATTTGTACGCATTTTTCACTTTTTAAAATTTGCAAATTTTAAGCTTCAGTTTGTATTTTTTCACGATTGTTAAAAGGAAAATGATTTTTCTGGAGTTAATGTGAGCGATGATTAAGACGACGATGAAAATTTTCTCTTGAAGTCGCGCAAGTGTCCATTTGAAAAGCTTAGAATTTGTTTGATCAGAAAGAACATTTAATCTGCTTATGCGGTTCACAATGATTGTTTCTAAACGAGAAGTTAATATAAACTAAACATCATGTTTTCTCAATAGTTATATAATATGAATGGCAGACGATTATTAATTTTTTTTTAATCAAGAATTTCTTGTATGCATTAATTCGTATAAAATAAGAATTGTAAAATTCTTAAGTTTGCAATAAATGTATGGTTTTGCTCTTTTATATATATATATATATATATATATATATTGATTAAAATATATTTTCAGAACCAGCTTATTAAATACCCAGTTAAAGATTCTATAAAATTACTTTCAAATGAATTTGAATTAGTTGTAATATTACATTTTCAATAATGAAAGTTGTTTATTTGACTTATGTTAGTCCGTTGAAATGCATATAAACTTATGTAAACTTATCCGTTGAAATACATATAAACTTTTAGTAAACATAAATGCTTTTCTGAAAGTAGAATTTTTTTTCTAATGTGGAATAGCAGAAACACGGTTAAAAATTTGTTTAAATATTTTATTGACAGAATTCGCTAATTTAGAATGATTCCATTTGAATACAGGACAATAGTAGAATATTACATAAATTTAATTTTCCTAGAATATTACATTTCCAAAAACGACACAGAATTGAAAGAACTAATATCATGCTTAATCAATAATAATTTGCTTAGCAATAATGCTATAATATTAAAATGATAGATAATAAATAATAGAGCAATATAAAATATCAAAGATTTAAATGTACTCCATTTTTAAAATATTTGAAGGGCAGATGGTCACTAACTAAACGGATTGGAATAGCATAAATGCGAAATATCAGTAAGCATTTACAATATTTTTGATAGTTAATGCTTTAGACTCGTTATGTGATGTTTAATATTTACGTTATTTTAATTCTAATATAGAATAGAATATAGAATAAAATATAGAATCTTATATAGAATAAAAAAAAGAATAAAAATAATTAATACAAAAAATATATTTGCCGAGTTTTTATACCAGGGATATTAACCTTTAATATCGAACTTCGATTTAAGCATGATTTGAAGGTTTTTCTAAATTATGTATAGCGCATGGCAGCTAGGAGAATAAAAATTAAATTCCAGAGGGGAAAAATTATTAAATTTACAATTTTGGGAAAACCTTTTCGAATTAAAGGAAAATCATAAAATTTGTTTAAAACGTTACTTATTGATATAAAAAAATTATAGTAAAATATTAAAATATAAGGCTTATTTATGGATTCCTTTCATTACGAAAAACAAAATAAATTTTTAAAATAATGACATTTAGATTACAAATTCACCTAATGACCAAATATATGCTAGATGACAGTTAAATGCTTAAAGTTCAGGAAATGCATTGACTTTAAAAAGCATTCCACTGTTTGCAATTTTCTGTTTGACCATAAAGGTGAAATGTGACGGATCTACAAGATAAATTATATTATGATTTTTCTGTAACATTCTGTAACATCTTTGATTATGCATCTAATTTCCCCCTCCCAACTTTGCATCGTTTTAGTTCGTATCATTAAATTGACCAAATTAGTCTTTTAAAATGGAATTAATCTGGGATTTAAAATAGTGGAACCTTTAATTTATCTTATTTAGACAGAAATTATTTATTCGAGGTTATATTATAGCATATCGAATGAAATTTCGGAAGCCGTGGCGATATTGCTGAAAAATGGATGTAACAAAATTTTAATCAGAATTCATGAGTTGGATTGTTTTTGATTTGATCATATGTAATGTTTTCAATTTTTTTTTTTTTTTTTTTTTTTTTTTTGTTTCGTTGTTATTTTTTTTTTAATTTTTTTTTTTTAAATTTGGGATTGAAACAAAATCTTGCTTCAAAAACTGTAGTATCTGCACTGCACTATTGAATTTTTTCATAGCCTAGGTTATTTTTCTTGCACTAATTTTTTCAATTTTAATAACTTTAGCTTTATTATTCGATGTAAGTTAACTGATTTGATATGCAATATCGAAATAGTTTCTTCCTTATTTGATTTCTTGCTTTCGTTTCATTTTCATCGATTGGTATTTTAATTCTTTCATGTTGCTTCCTTTAAGTTATTTTTTAGTTTTATTCGTTAAAAGGCTACGTTAGATTAAAATTGAAATATGTCGGAAAAAACAGAACAATAAATTAATTTGTTTGCAGAAGAATAAATTTTCTACCTCACTAAATTGTTGCAATATAAGAACAATGCAATAAAATATTAGTGTTTAAAGCTTTGTATTGAAATTTGTTTATATTTGTAAAAAGCTTCGTATTAAATTCGTTTTTGCAGTAGTTAAGACGCTTTAAATTAAGGTCTGAATTATGAATTGTTTAGAATGCTTCAATACTTCATTCTGGGAAAGGATTTTGGTTGGTGGCATCAGAAATGATGAATTATGGACACTGTGGCGGTGTTTTATTTCTTTGAAATTCTGGTTCAGCTTGAATTCGACACTTTTGTTTTTGAGATTGACATCAAGAGGTTACACTTAGAAGTTTCAATACATTTCATTGTTTAGAATTTTCCTTTGGATTAAAACCTTTTCTTTCGTTTATTATTGGTTTTTCTTTATGTTAATGAATAAATAATATGAGCGCGGAAGTAGTATCCTATTAATTTAGAATTCGATTTCTTGTCCAACAAAAATATTTTTGCTATAATTTACATACTTTTCCATACGGTATATTTATCAAAATAAATCTTTTAACATTCCAAAACTATAGCGTGGGAAATTCGAGTGCTTTAATTTAATGGCATTTAAGTCACTGTCAATTCGAAAAATTTACACTGTTATGAGATAAAAGCCCTACCTGATTACGATTGTGAAAAAGAGTAATTTCATAAGAATTATTATTAAATCTTGTTGCAGATATTAATATATTTTTGTTGTTGAAAAGCTATAACAATAATCATTCTTTTAATTCTAAATTGTCGAAAGCGCTCAAAAATGTTTGGATAAGGGTATGATGACGGCGTTTAATTTGCAAAGTACTTCCTTATGAGGCTGAAACTAATTTTTTGTTATAAAGTGGAATTCCTGAACTTTTGAAGAGTAATGTACGATTCTTCTGGCAACAAATTAATTACATATGCTTCAAATTTAGAAGTTATGCATCTACCAAGATTTTCACACTTTTGAAAATAAAGCAGTTGCTTTTGAAAGTGCATCCTATTATTTTTAAAAATATTGTTTTAATAGGCACCTTTTTATTGCCTACTTTCAGTTTTAGACTAATTTAACAGCCGAATTCTTTTAATTCGGAAGCATTAAATTGATATATTGAGAAATTTAAAAATGTTAAATTAAAATTTAATATTAATAGAACTTAAAATATTTAAAATTATTCCTTCTGCATTCCATACTTTTATTCATATGAATTAAACTTTTGATATTAAATAAAAACATCCGATGTGTTCTGGAGGATGGTTAAATCCAATAAAATATTCATAAATAATGCACTAGGATAACTTGGTGAAAATTCAGTTTATTTTTTTAATAATAACAAGCTTTAAATTTTCCTTGATAATATTGTAAAAAAATCTAGTGTGTTTAATCGTGTTGAAATTACATAAAATCTACAGAAAATTCGAAAATATGATTTTCAAGAATTTGGTGAAAAAGAAAACACAGCAGGTTAATAGATATATTAATTAAAATTATTTTGATTGAAAGGAAAAGTAAATAGTTTTCAAGCTTGCTTGAAATCCGATAAAGATCGATTGCCAAAATAAAGTTCGTTTCTCTAATTATGGAAATGAAGATCAAACGGTTAATAATTTTAGTGCCAATTTCATCACTGTAAACCCATTTCCAAGCAAAAAACCTCCAAAGATGCGAAATCTTAGAAAACGATGCTTTTCTGCTTTAAAGAACCCCATTTCAGAGTTTTTTTCAAACACCTTGAATAAAGGAAGGGGAAAAAAACTTAATAAATACGATTACTTAAGTATCAAATTTTATATATGAACTAGTGAAAGTAGATATATTACAGAATGCTAAGAAATTAATTGAAAGTAAATTGAAAGATTAAAAAAAAATCTTTTTGCAAAAAGATTGATCTGTAATTGGATTGATTTATATATTAAAAAAAGAAAATACTTAGGTCCGAAACCCATGTTTGGTTATGTGGACCGAGTGAACCTCAGTCGTTAGATTTAACATGCAACTATTTTCTAATTAGCACGATTAAAGACAAGGGTGGATACTGCTTGTCCATCGAGGTTCGCTACAGTTAAGGTTATTGGCAAAAACGCCGTCCTCTTCATCTGGCCACAGTTCATAATTTCAAAATCAGTTTCAAAATAAATTTTGTGTCTCAAAAATTAATGTTAATAATATAACGAAATAACATAAGAAGAGCAGCAGTTTCTCATTATGTCAAGATAATTCTTTTAAAATCTGAAGAATTGTAGTATTTTTTATGAATCCAAATGCTTGTTTAAAAAGGAAAAAAAGTTCTAAAAGGATTCGAATCGCTGATTAATTATAATTCATTTCCTAAAATAGACTTAAACTCAACCTTTATTATTATTACTTATCTGCTTTAACTAAAAATGAATAGTTCTAGTTGAAAGTAAGAGCACCATCAATAAATTGATGACATGAATGCAGGATAAAATACATTTCTCATTTACTTTAAAGTTCTTTTCTTTTAGAGTTATAAGACTTGTTTTAATGAAAAGCAGCAAGCTATTACTTTCCTACAGTATCGACCGCCTACCTACTGACCTTTGGCACATAATTTCCTCGAATTAGAAACCTGCCTTTCATACATCTTCCACTAATAAAATATTTATAAATTAAGAGCACTGAAAATTTGTATCAGTCAAGGACTGTTTTAGAACACGAAAGTCTTACATGTCTGCCGATGAATTGAATTATTAAAAAAATTCCCCCCTCTTTCTCTACAAATATAAAGCATTTATTTCCACATTTAAAATATAAGGTATTCTTACTTTTCATTAGTACTTTTTACATTAAACATTCAGTAGGTAACCGAACAATTTTTTTCAATTTCAAATTTCTTTTCAATTTGGCTTACTATCACATTAATTTGATTACGAAGTTATATTTTTAAAAAAATATCTTGGGTTACTCAGGGAAAAATGCTGTAGAATATTAGACTGCATTAATCAATTTTCTTAAACTGAAAGAAATAGTTTTATGATAAGTTTTACTGCTACATTTTCTTCAGTAAAATATTCTTCTCGTATATACATATGTAAATTCATAAAACTTCTGCAAATATAACTCGGCAGTTCTTCTCGCATTATATAGTAGTTTTTAGCGATATTTATTCCCTCAAATTTATTTTCTGGTTTTTATTTTTAAATTTACTCAAACAATAGCAAACAATTCTTTCTTAATTTTGATGCGAAGATGGATCTCAATACAAAAATGATTTCATTATCTAAAACGTCTTTTCGTCATTTAAAAAAATTACTTTAAAAGTTCGAAAAACTGGATGGTACTCAACAATTTTACTTTATTTAATTTTTAGCAATAGCTCAAAATGACACGGCACGTGATACACGTAAATAATATTGTTAAATTGAAGATGTATATAATCTCCGTATATCCATTATATGAATAATATATCTATCTAATTATAATATAACAATTTCCTGGAGGGAATTTATAAGGTCGATGTAAATTATAAGAATCTTTTATGTTATATTATTGCAAATTGATCTCAATACGTATTCGTTTATCTAAATGGAAAACAAAAAACGAATTTCAACAATATTGTGTAAAGTTTACTATTTCTGTCATGCAAACAAGTCATTAAGAATCAAATGTAATGCTTTATATTTCTATTTATGACTGTACTTTATACTTCGATCATTATAATTTCATTTTAATATCACTTTTGCAGTGAACATGAGTATTTAATAGCTTTTTAATATAATAGTCACTTTTAACTTATAGTAGACATGAAATTCTCCATTTATATAGTTATTGACCGACAATTTTAAAATATGGCTGTAACAAAAGCCAAGATAAACAAAACGAAAATATGTGGAGCATTAAATATTGTTTACTCCAGGAATCTTCCAATAATATAGGTAAATATAAATGCAAAATTTGAAGGCACCATATTTTTTTTGTCAATAATATTAATTGCTGAAATTTACAGATTTATTGAAATATATTTGATTATTGAGCTTTGAGATTAGATTTTCATTTAATAATATTAGTATCTGGTTCAATAAAAATATTGTTATTCTGAGTTTTTTTTAATATTTGAATTTCGATTTATTAAGAACGAAGTGAAAAAATTAGATCAGATATGAAATCTAAATTGCTAAAGAAAACATGTGCTTATTTATGTAATATATTGAATCATTTAAAAATCTCAAGCGAGCATATCTTATGACTTAAATTTTTTTTTAAAAATACAGCATATTAAACAAGTTATTGACTGGTCGTTATCATTAACTTAAAAAGCTGCATCATTTATGACTCAATTTACTGTAATTATAAATATTACTTTTATAAAGACATTTGTCAAACGAAATGTTGCAGTTTGCTCATTAAGTGATAAGTTTTCATTTAAAAATTTTATAATGTCAAAAAATGATTAGTATTTAAAATTGGAAATCTTAATGAAATTTACTATCTAAAAAACCAAAAGATGTGATTAAAATTTTTTTCTTGTATCATTTAATATTTTTCATTTAAAATTACTTAGCACTTATTGTATATTCCATCATATAGCTATTATTTATTACTTTAATTATAGAAGTGCACACTTATGGTACCCAAAGAATGAAAAAAAATGAATTTTTATAATAAATGGTGTAAATTGTATTTGTATGCTATTTGTAATGTTTAATTTTGTAACTTCTTTCATGTTTTTAATCTTTAAATTTACAGTATGTTTTATGTGCTAATTATACTATTATATGTTTTGTTATGATTATTTTTTCTCGAAAGACTGAAACTCCAAAGATATAATTTTAAAAGAAAATTTGTTTCGGATTTTTTTTTTTTTTTTTTTTTTTTTTTTTTTGCCCCCAATGCATTAAGTATTTTTGTGAAATATCCCAAGCATCATTTAAAAATTAAACATCGTGTCTAGCTTTATATTTGAACATATTGTTTAGTTTCTTCATGCATAATTACTTAGTAGAAAAGCTTGACATCATTGTTAACGTTTTCTACCATTAAAAAAGCTGTTATAATTGTAAACGTGTTAAGGTGCAATTTACTAGATTACTAATTACTACAAAATTTACTACATTTTTTTACTTAAAAAAATGTGTTCAATGTGAACAGATGTAACAATTAAAGTTAATTTAAATCTCATTTTATCTTAAATTTATTTCCATCTATTTGTAAGATGGATTTAAAATCTTCACATTTTCTTTTAATGTATTAAACAATTCGTTCAAATAGTTTTGCTAATAAGATGCAAATAGTGTTCATTTACAATAGCTGTCGGTTAGAAAATTACTTCCTGAAGATTTTATTTATTTTGGAAAAGACATCTAGGGATAAATAATAATATAAAACAGTATTTATAATCAACTTTTAAAATTTCTTGTATTTCAAATAAAGTTAGTACTTTTTGTCTTTGAGAATTGCAACATAAAATTTTATTCTTGATTTCAAATGTCTATTAAATGCAAAATTTGTGTTGTGTGATTATACGTATAAACATTATAAACCTGTGACTTCTTGAAAGTAGTACAGTTACCATTCGAAGAGAAATCGCAATATTTCCAGTAATTGCTTTGATTGCATATGTATGCCTTTGCAACATTTTGCATTCGAACTGACTGCACCAGTGGCCCTCTCAAAGACTTTGCA
>JAPMOQ010024050.1:85394-111734 GCA_026543055.1 Argiope trifasciata | reverse complement strand
AGATGAACCTGTCAAAAAAAAATCTACAAGATGAACCTGTCAAAAAAGACTGTTACTGAAAAATAAAATAAGCGGCAAAGAAGCAGCCCTTACGAGAGGAAATAATAAAACTCTCGTTGGATAAACTTAAAAAAAAAAAAAAACACTAGAAAACTCTTGGGGGGAAGGAAACCTCTCATATAATAGAAAAAACTTGTAAAGAAGGAAAAAGCTTGCAAGAAGTTAAGCCATGAATGAATGTAGAAATTTAAATAAAACTTTTATACGAATCTGAAGTAATATACAAGAGAAAAAGAAACCCTCTTGTATTTAAAAAAAACACCTATGACTACTTTATTGATCCTTCATAGCTTCATTTTCTTCTCAATCTAATTTAGTCCAGTGAAAAAATGCCTAGAGCTAGTAAATGTTCCTATCTCATGAAAGAAATGGATTGGGCTTTAGTGATGATCCAATTTATACACACAAGTGTGCGCCAGTTGATAAAGTTGTGTGTTAGAATCACTTGCATGAAAAAGAGAGGAAAATACGATTCTTGACCAAAGGAAAGACAATGAGCAATCATAGCAACCAAATGTGTTTGTTACAGCTATAACCTTCTGCCATTCCTTCATCCCTATAGTTTTGAGTGGACACTGAACATTATCAACTCAAAATCATTGCATCGAAGATATATTTCTTGCATATATTATGGAAGTGTCACAGTTCAATCTTTTCTCTACCTTCCTCATCAAAGACAAACGAAATGCTAATCTCGCCTTCCAATGGCAGTCTGACAGTTTCACAAAGCAGTTCTTCCATCCGAATTTTTCATTGATATAGTGATCAGCCACTGGTGTTAAAATCTTCAAAAGACGTGTTTAGAGAACTGATCAACACTCTCGTTGCTTCTTCGAATAACTTGGTACTATTTTTGTATGTTAACATTGATTTATATGTGATATGAATTTTGTTTACCATACCATGTGCTCATGATGTTGCAAATTCAGAAAAAAAGTACTATATTTTTATGTATATAGCAAATTAATGAATTAATTTCTAAGAATAAAATTGAACATTAATTGAAAATTCAATTAATCTTTTAAAAGAATTATTCTCGATACAGGAAATAAAACTTTTGCTTGACAACCGTAGTTGTAATAAATGCATTGGTGCAAGAAACAACTTCCCCGCATATGTTGATCAAAAATGTTCAAATGTTTTACATAGCAAAATTTCTGTAAATTTTTTCCTGTAAGTGAAAAAAGTTGTTCTAACATTTTTCTTTTATTTTGATAAAAAAAAGTTTTGAAATTATTTGTTAATCAATAAAAAAATTCCAGCTGTAATATTGAAGTCAGTAGTTAAAATAATTTTTCTTGACTGTTAGCAAAAAGATAACTAATGATTTTTTAAGTATCTTTTGGTTCGTTTCATAGACTAATAACCTTATTTTAGTGTATAATATTTTGAAATTTAATTCTTTTATAAAAGTAATTATTAAAAAAAGAATACTTAATTTTTTTTGGTGTTTCAGTCTACGAGAAAACATTTTGTTATCAAATATATGAATGCGTCATCATAATCTTTAAATTTCCTTAAGTGTTTAAACCTGTGTGACAGGCATTAAATTTTTTGTTTCTTTATAATCTTGCATCGATTTAATAAAACAAAAAAATATTTTAAAATTTGAAATGGTTGTAGTTTTTTCTATTTAAATTCTGTTAATATCATAAGAATTTATTTTTATTTTTTCCGTGATTTTATTTTTTTTCTTTGCATTCTGTGTATGTCGCGAAGAAAATCTATGAAAATAAAAAAAATAAGGGATGCAAAGTTTGCTATATGTTTTTAAATTGTATTTTCTTATGGTAGAATATGGTGATTTAAACATTTTTCAGCTGTTATTGTACATTTCTCACCTGCCTTTATGTTGTTAAAGGGGAAAATAAAAAAAAGATTGCAAAAATAAAGAAAAAAAAATAAATGAATGAAAAAAGAATTGTAAAAAAGAAAAAATGAATAAAAAAAAGTTGCAAAAATAAAAAAGAAATAGAAATAAAAAATGCATAAAAGAAAATAAATAATAAAAAAAAAAATTACAGAAAAGAAATTTAAAAAAAAAGAATTAGCAAAACAGAAAAAAAATATATTAAAAGCAAAATGTTAAAATAAAAATAAAAATTGCTAAAAAAATTTGAACAAAAAAAAAAATGAAATTTTCCCCTTTTTAAATTCTTATATATGTAACCAATGTATATTTTGATGTTTTCATTTTATCAATTTCTATTGCACACAATTTGTTTTGAGTATGCATTGATATAGTACGATTTAAATTTTTTATGTTTATTGGCTGACTCGAAAATTTTATGTAAATGTTAGTAATATTTAAACATTTTATTTGCAATTACTGCAATTTTTAGAATCAAAGCCTTGAATCGTAATATGATCTGATGTAAGTAAATCAAGATTACTATACTGTTTCATATTACGGTCTGAATTGTCGATATATTTTTGTTGGCTGATGTGCTGATATCACATTTTCTGAATGTCTTTTTAAATACAATTATTTATTTTTGGTTGTACCGAGTGTGCACTTTCTTTAAATAAAATTTAATGTAAATAAATCTTTTGCAAAAAAAAAAAACTGGAAATGTATTGATTTATCAAACTATAGTAAACGGGATAATATAACTTTTATGTATTTACATTATAGAAATATCAAGTGAAAAATTTTAGGTAAATATAGTTAATTTTCATTTTTCTTCTGTAATATTGAATAGATTATTAATTTTCTGGACTTTTTGAGCAAACTGTGCGTATTGTAAATTACCAGTGTTTATCAAATAATTATACATAACACAAATTCATTACTCTAGCTCTAAAGTGTGCTGTAAACAATGAACCTTTCACTTCAGTCTATGACCTGCAGTGGTCTAGTGGAAAGATCTTACCTTCTGAAATGGATGATTTCAGGTTCGAGACCCGTTTGCACCGAAAGATCGTCGTGCAAGCGGGTCTGGTGCACGGGGCCTAACGTACTCTCACTGGTGTGGTGTGTAAGTTTGGAGAGGGGTGTCAAATCAGATGTTGTCCTCGTTATCTGATAGCGGTTCAAAATTACTAGGTCCGTTCCAAAATAGTCCTAGTGTTGCTTTAAAAACGGGACGTTAATATAACTGATCTAACCTACACTTCATTCTTATCTGTCGAATGGAGATAAGGTTGGATTGTATATCTAAACGGCTAATTTAAACCAACTAGATGCAAGTACCGTAAAGTATTGGAAATTTATCGAATATAATTATTAAAAAAAATTCACAAACTATCGAAGATTGTTACATTTGAATATTAAAGTTTGAATAAATCTGTTTTAATGGAATCTTTTAGATGTTTGTAAGCGTGAAATGCATTCTAATGTAAGTTTTTTTTAAAGTTTTTATGTACTTCATTGATTAAAAATTTCGTTCACTGCAAAAGTGTAATCCTTTTGGTAGTTATTTGAAACTACCAAGCAGAGATAGTAAAAAAAATTCTTTTCCTTAAATTCAAAAATTTTTTAGAAATTTTTAATGACAATTTTGTGGAAATTATATTAAAATATTATTTTTGTGTGTCTAATAAATTTGAATAACACAGCAGCATTTAGATTGAGTCCCTTCCTAGCATTTGGAATTGCTTCATGCTTATCTAATGCGTATCTCAATTATTATAAACATATATAAATATTATAGATAATTAATTATAAATATAATAATTAAAGTATTTAAATATAATAGTCATTGACCAAACTCCTCATAATACAATGTTTTTCCAAGACGAGTATACTCGTCAAAAACAGTTAATTGGACTTGAAATTAAAAAATAGTGCGAGAAGTTTGCCTTAAGTCTTTTTAAAATTATTTTTAACTATCTTATTTATGGTTTATTAACCCTACAAACTGATAGTGTTTGAATTATTTCGATTCAGTAGGCCGAAATTTTTTAAATCGTTTTTGAAATGTTACAAATTTAAACTATTAAAACATTACAATTTATATTTTTGTATATAGTTACGACTTCTTATGTTGCCATGGTCTACAAAAAGATTTTGTTTCGAGATTTTCCAGAGTAACCCAAATAATTTTAAAACGTGTGTGTTTTAATCCGGTATTAAAACATACACAAGCATCATAATGGTGATGCAAGTAGTCATAAAAAGTAAGCCAATTAAATTGATAGCCTATTTGTGTTATTCAATTGCAAACATTGTTAAAATTCTGTATACAGTCTTTACATCCAAATGTGCAGAATTCTATCTATTTTCGAGTAAATTCTATGTAGAAGTCGGTCTTTCCTGCTGTTAAAATGTATGTTACGATTATAATTATAAAACGAAGAAAGCGTAATGGATTAAATTTAGAGCACCATTTAACATTTATACTAGTGCAGAAGACGCATGTCGAATTGTGAACCACATTCAACTACGATTTGACTATCTGTTTGGTCTATACTTTCGAAAACGTGAAATGCAATAATTCAAAAACGCCATGACTTAAGTCTGCCAAATTTATGATATTTTCGAGGTTAAAAGTGTAGTTCTGTCAAAATTTTATTTTAATCAATTGAGAAGCACGCGTTTAAAATATAAATTAAATTTTTCGATACTATTAAATGCATCTCAGGAATTAATCTCCTAATATCGCTAAATATTACTATCGGGATAACTTTAGTACGTCAATGCCATGTTATAGGCTCTCTGGCATTACAAGCTTATTAGAGAGAATGCGTGGAAGTTTTTTGAACACTCCTTTTTAGTTTGATATAAAAGGTATTTTTCATTAATGGAAACTGCTGCTCTTGAAACGCGTCGCTTAAAACTTTTGAGATTCCATTTATAAAATGCACTAATGCAGTTTGACACAAAAATAATCTAAAACAGATAATTGTGATAAACTTATTGAAAGCTCTGTTGAAGAATATTTAAAAGTGCAATAATTGGGTATTTTGGAGGAATGTTTCAGCGAAATAATTGTTAGCATTTAAATGTTTCTGTTCTTTGAATATCACCGTATATAATTCTGCTGAAAATATTGGAAAAATGACCCATTTCAAATCAGTCTTCCTTTAATATTCTTTGCATTTACAGAATTTCACGATTAATTTAAATTTCGTATTGTCCTTCCGGCATGTTTCAATGTTTACCATTCAACATTCACATTAGGTAAATTTAAGAAAAATTCTTACAAATTTTCAAACAAATGTTTTTCAATCAATGACTTAAATGAATGCCATCAACTAGCTAATTTTTCATGTTTGCAGTCATGAGTTTTGAAAAAAAGTTTTACATCAATTTAAATTCAAAATAAAAATTTTAGAGAATCGAATATCGTAATAAAATTCATAATATAACAATTCATATTTTATTTATCGCCTATAAAATAATTTTGTAGCGAACCTCTGTCATTCAAGCATGAAAATTGTATCTAGAAAAATCCCGATCTTAAATTGAACCTACCCGAAAACTTCAGAGTGTTTTAATTCCGCGATGCCTTATTGAACTGTTTCAGTATATAAATTTAATTCATTAATGTATATAAATTTAAATTCATTTTTTAAGAAAAATTTAAATCGATCAATAATGAGAAAAGGAGGAACCAAATAGTTCGTTCCTTTTCAAATACAGAAACTATTTCGAAGGACTATATTTTGCAATAATCTACTTTTCATGCAATCAAGCATGTAAAAATCGGTTTCAAATCTTCTTTGACTAGACATTTTATTTTCTACTAAAAGTTTGAAAATGGTGGTAATTAAATAAAATGGTCAATGAAAAATAGTTTTAGTTAAACGAATTATTCTTACAAATTAATACGAAAATAATTTTCCTATATATGTACTTAAATAATATTTAATACATACAACTATTTAATGAATACAAATATCCTGTTACTTGACATTTCGAAAATTTTTATTATTCTTTTTCATTTCTGTATATGTGCAGAATAAGGAATGCAAGGGAAATAATGGAAAAAAAATTATTTTAAAGTTAAAAAAATAATTGTTTAAGTAAAATATTGCATTCTAGTCAAAACACGTAATTTAAAAGCCAGCGTAAATCCTTTTCTAATCCTACTTCGAATGTTATTAATATCATTGCTAAATTTTTAATTAACTAAAAAATAATGTTACTGAGAAATACGACATAAATTACAAGGATTAAAAAAAATTCATCGTGAAAAAATATTTCATTAGTTGATATTTAAAAAAAAATTACAATACATTTTGAATTTCTTTTTGTTTTTTCAAAAAAAAGTTAAGGTATGGGAATTAGATTTAGATGGACTGCTTAGCTTGAATGACATAACCAAAAAATTTATTAGTCAGAATTATTTACTTCTAAATACTTTATCAAGTATTATGTTTAGTTATCTGGATTACGAAAGCACAGATTCAGCAAATTCTGCTTTCGCTTTTACAACAAAAACGCTTTTTTTATTTGTGAAAATGGTACTAAATAATATTGAATAGATGTAACTGAAAAATTCTAAAATTTGAGACTTTCATCTTTTGAATTAGAGTGGTGGATATTAGAAATTTAATTAAATTTTTTGATTTAATGTGTTCAGGTGATTGAAGATATATGTATGTAAGCATGTAGCTTTATACATTATTTACTATATTTGTTTATATAGTCACATCATTAATAATTTTTTTGGTTCCCTTTTTCAGTTAACTAAGGTTGTATCAATAAATGTCACTACAAAATGTAGGAAGAAACTATTTCCAAAGGATTTAAGGCTTGAAAGCTGTTATTTAATGTTCAAAATTAAAATATTTCGGGAAATATTTCTCGACTTCTTCCTATAGAATGTTTAAAAAATACCCATTTCTTGGCATGCAGATTTATACATTTACTATTCTGTTTTATAAGTTAATTTTGCAAGCGATAAAAACGAAGGAATCTGAGATATAATCATCATTACTAGAAGCTTTAAAAAAATATCAACATCGTAATGGGAAGAATTTTGTTTTTCAAAGTATGTTCTAAAAGATATTGCTGATGAGAGGTTAACTTTCTATTTATATGGATAATTCTGTCTAGTTCAAAGAAATGGCTGCTTTAGATTCAAACTTAAAGGCAGGATGTCATCCGTTGACTGATTCCGAGCTCATTCTGAATTGTTATTAATTTTTTTTGACTTATTTCCATTATTTAGACCCTGTCACTATTTTTATTCCACCTCGTTACAGTTTTTAAAAAGTCTTGTTAAAAAAAAATTCCTGCAGACTTTTTATGTTTAGTAGCTTTTGTTAGATATGCTATTTCATCTTAGAGATCTGATGTCATTTTTCGGTTACTTATTTCATTTACTTAGCTGTTGCATTTTATTTTCATATTGTCGAATTCCAAAATGAATATTTGGTTTATAGTGCAGCGCTTATAAATAACTATCATCTATTGAAACTCACAAATTTTTCGTTCTTAGGAAATTTCTACTCAATTTTCGTTTATTGGCGTGTATTATTGTTGCTTCACATTTTTGTATAAAATATTAAAAAAGAAATCCTGTACTTTATTTATTATCGTTCCTTAAAAAGACTTATTTAAAACAGTCTCGAACAGATAATTCTGTAAATTAAGTAGAATTTCATTTCCTAGATGGTTCTTAAGGAAAATGGGACACTTTGACTGAAATAAACTTTTTTTATCGTATCTATCAATATTTCACTACGAAGACTGATGGGTTTAAAATCTCATTTTACCTAAGATCATCATTTATATTAACCAAAGGCATGTTTGAGATTTTCTAAGATCCAAATCTTTTTTTTAATAATTTAAAACTATCTGAATCTTTGGTAAGCCTGATATAATAATATTTAACTGTTTCAGAATTAGCATTTGGATAACTCGTATAATTATATTGCTTGAGCGCCAAGTCATCCATTACAAATTTTGATCTGTTTTAACCGCTACCTGCTATATCCAAATAAACAAGGGAAACTATGAATTTGACTTCTCATAAATAACATCATTTGGAATTGGAAAATTTTACCTTTTATTTATTAGAAAGTTTTGGAGCTTGAGGAATAAATTAAAGAAAAAGAACGATGCTGTAAAAATGCTCTTTAATTTTACGCAGCATATTTAGAGGAGAAAATAAGTAGCCAAAGAACATTTTGTTCCCATCCATTAAGCAAATTACCATGCTTAATCCTTTAAGCACATTTGACATATCAGAAAGTCGAGCATTTATTTGAATTTGTTTCATTTTTTGTAGTACTAATTGCTTTAAACTATTTCTGTATTATGTAGAACTTAATATAAAAAATAACATAAAATAAATGGATTCTTGGATAAAAATCTAATGCTTTTCATGCGTCAAAAATTAAATGCGTTTCACTCGCAAAACGTTTTTAAAAATCAATTATACCCAAATAGTTATAAACGATTAATTAATATGTAGTTTGGTATTAAATCTTTTACACAACTATACCCAACCCGAAGGATTTAAATGTTTATTTTGTTATTAGTGTTGCAAAAATATAATTCTCAAATAGGATTAATTGCATTTTTTTTTTTAAATTCTAAAATATATAATTACTGAGTGGTCAAATTGCATTAAATGGAAAAATTAATTTTCAATTTCTGTTGGGTATCGACAGTGGAATGGTTTTTTGATATTTTAAAACAACTTTTTCTCAAATTTAACTGAGGAATAATTACCTTATTTAAGGAATCTGAACGCTTTTATTTCTTATTATTATACGCATATTTTAACATGTGTATTATACTTGATTTTATAATCTTGCCACTATAATTTGCCCGTAAATTAGGAGATGATTTAAACTTTTGTTGTAAAAGCCAATATAAAATGCTTAGCGAAAGTCGAAGAATTTTTTTTCACATGAATAAAATATTTGCATTTTTAAAAGTAAGATTCAGAAAATTAGTAATATGAGGAAGGCTCAATAATAAGGTGTTTTTAAAATTTTTAGGGCCAGTTCAAATTTTAATATCTTATATATAAATCAGTTTCAAAATAATTTCACCTTCCTAATGTTATAAACAATTCGGAGATTTAAAAAAAAACACTTTTTAAAGCTTTAATTTTACAGAAAAAAATGGAAACTTTTTTTATATGTGTGAAAGTAAGGGTGTACATAGCACAATCTCGTCTTTCGTTTCAATTGAGATTTAATATAGAAAAAGACTAAGACAATCTAATAGCCGATCGGTTTGCGAACATTATTTGAGCAGGAAAGTGTAAAAGCAAGAATTTCTTAAAACTTAGGCTGCTACAAATCCTGTATCAGTATTTCCTGAGGAACATAATTGGTACTAGCTGTAAGGGAAAAACTAATTTTTTTTTCTGTTATCGATTTAGGAATGTTAATTAAAATTTTTAGAGATATCAATCTTATATATTAGAGCAAGAACACTGGTGCCTAGTTCTGTAACAATAGCACAATTTTCGTTTGTTGATACCTTGGTTATAAATGTTTAATTACACTAAACAGCACAATTGTTATGCACGTGACTACCATTAAATAAAGTCTCAACTTTATTATTCTAGCTCAAGATTTATAATTGAAAAGAATATTTGTCTTTGTCTGCATTAAAAGAAGACTCCTTATTAAAAAAAATATTATACACGTTCCAACATCGCATTTAAGCAAAATTTGTTTTACTTTTACAAACTTCGCACTTCAAAACGACCTACAAACAATAGAGTTTGTGACAATCAAATGAAGTGTGTATAAGTAGATGTATCCCTTCATTCAAAATGTCGAAGGGCTTATTTTCGGTTTCTTTGTACAGATGAGTTAAAATGCATTAAACAAATTCAATTTGGAAAACATATGGAAATTCTTAAGTAGAATTTAGCTGCTGAAAACTTAATTATAGTATATAGCAAATTGCTCCTGGTTATATTCTGTGCATCGAAGTTTTGCATTACTATAACAGGTGTAACAGAAAACTATCAATGCAACATAACGTATTAGTAAATACGCCACAATAACTTCAAATGGATGAAAATGTTTTAGAATCACATAGAATCGGCGTTGGTTGGAACCGAACTGTTAACGCTGCTATGTCAAACTATCTTATCTGATGATTCAATATTGAAAACTTTATCAAGCACTAAACTGAGTCATATTATGTCTGTTAAATACATGTAAGTGTTGTCAGTGGCGTAGGGAGGGTAAAAGGTACCCCTGGCATTACATTGCCTCATCTTTTCGTCCCTTCTTCCTCATCGTACTTGCCTTACCTATTTATCTACAAGAGTAATAATCTTCACAGAGCATAAGTTACATTAATTATTACCAGATATAAAATATGCTCTCAAGAAACATCAACAGCGACAAAACATTCCACGTGTAAACTACAAAAAATATACTAGGATTCGAAATTGATTGACGAAATATTTCGGTTTCTTTATCTCATGTACGTTTAGTTTTTCCTTTTGCCTAATCCTTATATAGAATTTATGAAATCATTAATAAAAGATGTAAAAAAGCCGTCGCGCAGCAATGTATGACGATACATGCCAGCTATATATGTCTGAGGATAAGGTTCGAAGCGTATTAAGATTTGTGGTGCAAATAGCTTACGAAACATAAACATACAATTGTATAGTTAGTGGCAATTCAAAATGCTCTGTGTGATAAAAGGCTGCATAGTGCTTCATATGCACTCTGCAAAATGTTTTTGCGTATGATCTTTATTCATTTAGAGTCAGAAAAAAAATCTTCGTTTATTTCTTTTACGTTGCTGGAACATAGTGCAAACCATAATATCAGGAAAATCCCTTGAACTGCATGAACCTTATTAACGATGATGCTGAATATGATAAATAGAATTGCTTCTGTACTATTTATTTTGTCCCCACTATTCAAATAGGGATAGCGGTGGCCTGATAATAGAATGTTTCGGGACAGATATTCTAGGTTAGAAGTTTAATAATTTCAGAAGTCAGTTATATGTGTCTTTAGTACAAGATGTCTGAACCTCTGAAGTTATGTGCAAAAGATACGATCCTTGCTCAGATGACACTTTTTCATCTGCCCATCAGTCATAACTGCGAAATTCACCTCAAATAGACCGCCCACCTGAGGATTTTTTGCGAACTGTTAATGCCTTCATTTATAATGACGTGTATGATACATGTACTGAATAACGGAATTTTTAATTCAGTTAATTGGCTGCATTAATAAATTTAAAGTGTAAAAATTAGTCTTAAATTCCTCGGTATCTCTAGTAATTTTTGTGATTAAAAAAGATTGATGAAATGACAGTAAATGTCAGAAATTGGCATTTAACTAATATATTAAGCAAACTCCTAGGTCATTTAATTATTATGAGTCAGTTGTAACTAAACTAAAGTATAACAAGAATTAATGCAGTTCAGTCTAAATTATTTTGCGTGGTTACAAAATAAGTTATTAAAATATCTAAATTTTTTGCTCATTACATTATGAAATTCTTTCACTATAGAAAAATAAATAACTTTCAATTTAGTGAACTTTCTTTTAAGGTTTTAAGCTGATTATGCCTCGTATTATGCAAAATTTTTATACATAACTATTGTAAAATATAATTCAGAATATGGAGGCAGTCTGTTATTGACATCGTTGCAAAGTCATCGAGATCGGTATGCAGAGACTTGTTTCCTGCTTAACACAATCAATTCCTCCTTCTGAAAATAAGAAAGGTTTGGTTATAGAGAGGCCACTTTGGAAAAATTACCGAAGCTTCCTTTCTGAAAAATTCTTATTGTAATTGGGATAACCAGTCGTTCGAATTTCGATTCGTGCTTCGTTTGGCAAAACCTGGTCTTGATTGATGGACATATTTAGCAACCAATTTTGTTCCCAAGATTCAGGCAATTTTCTGATAGCTTATTAAATTTTTCACTTAATCAATAAATTTTGGTGTGGGCACCTTTTGATAGATCAAAGAGTACCAAAAAATATTTCAATAATTGCTAAGTATTGCCCTGTCTTTCGAATCTAACATAAGCACAACATTTATGATCTTAACTTCGAGTTTAACCACATCTTTATCTCGAGTTACAAACATTTCGTCTTGTAGGTAACTACAAAATTGTGATTGAACAATGTTTAATTCAAATTAATTCAATCAATTAATTTGAAATAATGAAATCAAAGAACATATTAAACTGTTTTCATCTTCGATGCCGTATTGATATGAATATTTCTACATTATCTGTTGGAGATTAATTTAAAGTCGGTTGTAATTTTCCTCACAAGTGACTAAAAAGTAGAAAAGGTTACTTAAAATAATTTTTTCATGACACCACATTTTTAAAACGGACTGAAAATAACAAAATTATGAATTTTTGATACAATTAAAAATTTCCCGACAGTTTAGGAATTAGTCAAGTAATATTTGGGTAAAAGTAAAGTTTAAGGTACGGACCCTAGTAAAACTGCGCCAAAATATTGCCAAATTCTACAAAATTTTCCAATTGTCCTCCATTTTGGATTGCTCCAAAATGGCGCTATTACACCCATGTGGTTCAAAAAAAATTTAATTAATAAAATTAAGGAAGAAAAAATTAGTCTTTAAAACAGATAATTGTCTTAAAAAGGGTAGAAATTAATACATTTTAACCCAAACTGAGACAAAATTTCCATGAAATTCAACGAATTACTTAGCCCAATAGGGTAAAAGTAAGATTAAGGGTTACCACAAGATAGTCACCGGTCAAGCAGAGGTTACCATATTTGACGATATATCGCCAAGAAAAATTCAAATTTGGCGCCGTACCTTAAACTTTACTTAGCCCAATATTTGAAATTTTAATTAACCAATATTATAAAACAATTACAACCAGAAAGTCGACATTTCGTTAGCACATGCACTCGAGGGAATCGCACACCAACGGAAGAAATCTAGTTCGTTTTCAGTTGTGAGAGGTTGCCAATCAATTTTCGACAAGTCGCCAATTATCCTATTTGGCGAGGCATTACAGTTCTAGCGATTGGGAAGAATTCTCACTACAGCAGTCTGTGTGAATGCAAGAGGCAGATAGAGCCATCAACCCTTCCCCTCACTTCGCCACTGACCTTAGAATATATCGCTCTAATATAAACCATTTGTACGCAATAAATATACATCGTACTTCATTTGCCAAATGGAGAAGCTAGAACGGAAACCATGGCATGCCGAACACTGTGGGATTCGTTTTCGGTCATGAGAAATGTCGTGAAGAGTGAATCCTTCGAAACGCGAGAAGAACGACAGCGATGGGGCAGTGCCAGAATTCGAACCGAGATGTTGGTCAGAGGGATGGACTCTCTCTGCATTGTGCATGTACAGTTCGGTAACTGCGTTAAAAATTCACCTTTGCATATGTATATTTCGAATAAAATTTCATTATAAGCATTTACTGTACTTAAGTATACTAATAACAATGCTATTTTTTTCATGTGTAGTAATAGCATTATATTTTTGGCAATGATTTGTGGAAAGAGTTATAAAATTGCACTTGGTAAGTAGTTCCTTATTGTATAATTGCTTTAGAAAAATTTGGTATTGCAATGGCGAAAATATTTGTAAATTTAATGAGGTAAGTGAAATCAGGACTTCATTAACTTCATTGTTATTCTCCTGTCACCAAAACTTTATTAAAGGTAATTAAAAGTAAAAATTGAATTAAACTTTTAGGATATTATTACGAGTGCTGGTTCGTTTTTTGAATGATGAGTCTAATTTGTAATCAACACTATTTTAATAAACGATTCCATACAATTCATGACTGAACGCTCACCATAGAATGTCAGCCACGCAACGAGGCGTACACGAGAAGAATGACTAACTCTGGGAGTCTTCAGAGGAATGGTTGCTACAATTGGCGTACTATCATCTGACATGGCGATAATAGTAATATTTGGTTTAACATTTAACAAAACTGATAATTACAATTGAAATACTTTTATTTTATTTAATAAATAGTTCATTAATGTCTTGTTTTATTTTTAATTTTTCGTGTTAGGTATTGCGATGAAAGTCTTGCATCATATTGACGTCCATTAGTTAAGAAATATTAAACTTAGATATGAATATAACATTTTTACCAAATTTATCGTGTCATCCATGACGAGTCAATCGGTAATTAATCGCTAGCATGCAGTTAAGATTATACAAAAATCAAATTTGCAATTTAGACGCTTATTTCTCAACCAATTAAAACAAAAAATTGACACAAATCTGCACTTGTAGTCAGAAATTCCCATACCAAATTAGATCTATTTTAAGTCACTGCATTTTTTGATTATCACGTTTATTTTAAAGTACAGATCAACGGACATTTTAAAGATGGTTGGTTTTGACTTGAATGTGTCCGGTATCAACACTAAGCATAGATGTTAAAATCTTGTGTACCAAATCTTATCTATCTAGTAATTGGGAAATCTGCAAATTTGATGTAAATAGACCATATATTAGTTTTCAACCATCTAACTCCAATCGCTTTTCAATTAACTTTTCACAGACAGATATTTTTAAAAGTGTGTTTTGCGAACTCATGAATTTTTTAAAACTTCGAGATTCGCTAAAGTCTCGAGTTAAAAATTTTTACGATTTTTCTAATAGTTTTGTTTACTGCATACATGAGAATGTAAAAAGGATGCGACTTTGGCTTGCCAATAATGTGGCACCATAACTGTAACTGACTGTGGCGGCTTTAAGGTATTCGACTACGTCAAAAACACTAGTGATCGACCACATTGGAGAGTTTTCTTTAATATTTCTTATAGTTCAGACTCGAAACTCGATTCTCGAAGAACGTCGTCTAAGGGGGGTCTTGCACGTTTCATCTGTCAGACCAAATGTCCTGCCGCTGGTGTGGAGAGGGAAGTGCCAGATCAGGTGTCGTCCTCGTCCTCGTCATCTGAAAGCGGCTCAAAATTGCAAGGTACGTCCGGAAAAAGTCCTAGTGTTGCTTTACAACGGGACGTTAATATAACTAAAACTTATAGTTCAGACTTTCCTCTTCCCAAAACAGTTAATCTTTTATTTAAAAAAGGGAAGGCCTGTCCTATCATCCAGGGTCACAGAGTTTCAACTAAAATTTGTCTTCAGCTTCATTTTACTCAACTTTAATTTTCAAAAAAAAAAATCTCTACCGTTAACATATCCCCAAAACTAATAAAAGTATTTACATAAAAATTCCAGCGTGGGTTTTACATATTATAGGCAATGAAATGAACTAAAGGTTGTATTGTTGGTATAATAATTTTTCTTTTACAGGTGCATTTAGAAAATTTAAGTAGTAAATTTATGGTAAAAATGCATATTTGCTCATCTTTTACCCATAACTTAAAATCCCAATGGTTTTTAGATTTTGGTTCGTTTCATACATCATTACATTCTGTAACTTGTTTACAAAGAAAAATTGGATTGTTGTATTACAATTTTCTGTAGAGGGTAAACCTGCTACAAATTTAATCTATACTTATAATAAAGCTCAATGTGTGTGTGTGTTGCGCTCTACAGGCCAAACCGTTGGACCTACAGCGACCAAATTTGGTACTTGTATACCTAGGAGGTCCGGAATGTGCACCTCGGAGCCCTTTTTTCGAATTTTTAATTAGAATTAGAATTAATTAAAATTTAAGGGAAATTTCGACATTTTTCCGCTATAACTTCCGAAAATATGATCGCATAAACATGATTTTTACATCAATTTAAAGATTAAAAAATTAGCCTTCTAATGGTATCAGTGTTTTAATGTATATATCAAGCTTCTATTTTTAACGAATTTTTAAAAAAATAATTTAACCACGTTTTTTAGCACGGGACTAGATAAAATAAAAGAATGCCGGAAGTTCAAATAAAAAAAATTATCATCGCAAAATAAATCTAAAGATATGCAACTTTCAGCACGTGACTGGATAAAATAAAAAAATATATAAAATGGGATATTTTCTTTAATAAAATAAATGCAAAGCAAAGGTTTCTACAATCGTTTGCAATATCTATATCATTAAATCAATAAATCTTCTTTAGTTACGGTAAACCTGATTGAATTTAGACGGGATATGCATTGAAATCCCGACTTAATGTAATGTTTTTACGTAATCGTTTGCAATATCTGTATCATTAATTTAATACTTTTTTTCTCCCATTCCTGCTTTTTTTTAAAAAACATATTTAATATTTTGGCAACATCATCGAAATTTTTTTAATATTTTGGAAGCATAACCGATGGTTAAAACTGACTGATTTATAAAATTAAAGAATACCAGCGGGTGACCGAGCTCCGCTCGGAGAAAACAGGTATCGAAGCTAACTCGAAGATTTAAATTTTCAATTGTGATTTATCAAAACAATACATGCCATAAGAAAATTTGTGATACCATTGGTGAAAAGATAACCGGTTAAAGTGCACCATTGTAAACTATTCTAAACAAAGTTAGAGTTTGGAAAGGGAACTATTCTATACAAAGGTAAAGTAAAGGTAAAGATTGAAATGTGTTGAAGTTCAATATTTTTGACAAATTTATTTAGAAAAACCAAACATATATGCATACATAAGAAACATATTATAAACCTATAACAGCATAAACATAAAACTTTATTAGTTCGCCATATTGGCTATAGATGGCAGCACGTTACCGCTTGAAAATTTAAGTAGCCATTATGACGAACTAATAAAGTTTGAAAATATCCTATCTGTAATTCCGAACTGCTCGACCGTAACGCTTCAAAACCGGCGCCAATCGATTCCTCGTGGCCAAAAACCCCAGACCCTCAAGTTTACCGGAGTTTATTAATTCTGGGGCGATTTTCGACTTGGCAACCATTCCTCGTATTATAGTATTAGATTAGTAGGAAAAGGTTACTTTTAGAACTTTCCGTCCATCATCTTAAAGAAAATATTAATTTCAGGTCAATCAATGCCCGGAATTGCTTCAAGGCTAATGAATATGTGATTTAATTGAAAATATTAGAACGCTTTACTCATAGTGAACCAACTGGTCGCCAAAGGCGGCTAGTTTATAATAAAATTTACTACAAATTTTCTCATTTCTAAAAATATGTTATATTTTCAAATAATTGTTTTTGCATTTATACTGTTTATTGTTGACAATACACCTAAAAACCCATAAATAAGTTTTGAAAAATCCAATTTTTCCATCAAACGTAGTCGGATACCTTTATCATTTTATCAGCAAAAAATGAAGAAAAAACAATTGAAATAAGGTAATCAGCATTACCTTATCTTCCAGGACCGCCATTATAGTTGAATAATAAATTCACTTGATACAAATAATCCATAATTTTGGAGACAGATCATTTATTTTCTCTTCACGCACATAAATCAAACACAAAATAACACTTAAAATCAAATGCTTTTCAATTAAGTTATTTCACTCGAAGACCATCTAGTGATGCTTTCCCAAGCAGGTGTCTGTTTCAATTGAGGTAAGGTGGCGCTGCTGCCGGATTCCAGAGTTCCAAGATGGGCGGAGTTTGTGACATTCTCCCACCTTTGGATTCGAAGATGTACAAGAATCCAAACAACAGTCACAAAGGGAGAAATATTCACTTCAGAAATAATTAATATAGAAACACATTAAAATAACAATTATAAACAGCAATACATTGTAAGTTTATATCAAAGAATATAAAATGCGAGTTCAATAAGTGTCCATATCAGTTCAAAAAAAGATAAGACTTCACAATAGGTTGCGTTAATCAAGTCTCTAAATTTAAGTCTTCATAACGAGAGCAGTGAACGTCTCCATCGTCTTCGTAGCGGGAAGAACCATTATCCATTTCTCTTGTACTTGATCACAAAGAGTCTCCCATGTTAACTTCTAGTGGATATATCTTTGGTATAGGTCTCTTAACAGTTCCAAATTGAGTTTTTAACTCAACCACACGAACTCTTCCGTCTTTTCCTTAAATCAACAGTTACTTTTGCTAGAGACCAACTGATTCTTTTGTGATTGGTATCTACAATTAAAACTAAATCCCCTTCTTTGATTGACGAATCTCCTCTAGTTTTTGAATCATCTTTTAAGATCCCCAGATATTAATTTCTGAAACGGTTTCGCAAATTTTGACGCAATTTCAGTCTGTATGCATATCTTTTGTTCAATCTTTTAGAATCAATCATATCCAAATCTGGAACATAGATTTCTCTGATTTCTTGAAGAAACATAGAACGTCTAAGTGGTGACAGTTCATCAGGATCTTCTGATAGGTATGTCAAGGGGCGATAATTAATTAGGCTCTCTGCGTCGCATAATACAGTGGCTAATTCTTTAAACTAGCTCTTCCTAGAACTTTTCTCAGAGTATATTTCTATAATCCTATCAATCTTTCCCGAAGCCTCCCCACCAGGGGGCAGCTGGGGGATTGAATTTCCAGAAAATCCTTTTTTACAACGCAAAAGTTGATCTTTTCCCAGTCAATATTCTTTAGAAGATTGGTTGTTCCAAAAAGATTCTTTCCAATGTCTGAATAGACAGTGGACGGGCGTTCTCTTCTCGCAATAAATCAGCGAAAAGCCAGAATAAAACAGTCTGTAGACAACGATGACACCAGCTCTTAAGTGTACAGTTCGGTAAACAGCACAGGTGGCAAGTACTATCCAGCATTTATTTTCACTCTTTAGAAATAGTTGTTCACATAGGTCGATACTTGTGATATTAAATACAGCAGCAGCTCTGACTCTTCTGGAAGAGGAATGCTTACGTTTTCTAATGGACGAGCTGAAAAGTTTCTACACTCAATGCATTCCTTATCACTCCTCGCACCGTCTTTCTACTCTTAATTATCCAAAAAGATTCTCTGAGGCAGGACATCAATGTCTGAACACCTGCATGCTCTAATTCGATGTGTTTGGTCATTATTAATTTTTCAACCATCTGATGCTTATGTGGCAGCAATACTGGGAATCTAAATGTCTCTAAATTTTTCTAGATGCAATTCTAGTTTCAATTCGCAATAGAGCTTCACTTTCTTTCACAGTTCGCAAGTTCAACTTCTCTTTCTCAGAAGAAGCTTCTCTTTGCATTTCCTTAAAGAGGAATTTCTGATGTTTTAATTTCTTCTATATCCAACTTTCCTGTTTTCCTATTATTAGGATTTTCTTTCATATTCTTACAAAATCAAATTACATAAGCCATGATTCTAACGATTTTGTTAAGATATTTTATGAAAAAATTCAAATCTGTTAAGGTTTAAAGTAGTAGCTGAAAGAATAGTCCGTTTTCTTTCTGACATGACTATTTCCATATCTGGTGTTATTCCACTAGCTGGCCATTCTGTGAGTGGTAATCTTAACCAGTTGGGTCCCTCCCACCAATGGGATTCCAATAAATCTCTAAGATTGCATCCCCTTGAGGGCAAATCCGCTGGGTTAAATTTTCCCTCAATATGACGCCAAGATTCTGGATCTGTCAATTTTCGGATTTCATCGAATCTGCTATAAACGTAGCCCATTTGTCTTGTTTTTAATCCAGTATAAAGTATTCATAGAGTTTGTATAGAAGAAAGTGGGCATATTTTTTATGTTAAGATTTTCTTTAACAGTGTAAGCGAGACTGGCTCCAATGAGACATGCAAGGATCTCTAATTTAGGAATTGTGATCGAATTTATGCAAGCTACCCTTGACCTAGCCTGCAGTAACTGACAGTTAGCAGTACCTTCACAAATGTTTCTAATATAAATTGAAGCTGCATAAGCTGACTTACTCGCATCTACGAAGACATATAGAGCAGCTCTCTCATTTAATTCAGGTGGTTTCCAAGGAATTTCTATATCTTTTTTTTTTAATTCATCAGCCCGTTTTTGAAATTTTCTTCCTAAAATATCCGGAAGCTCTGCGTCCCAATTAATTTTCTGCCTCCAACACTGCTGCAAGATTAATTTTGGAATAAGGGAGACCGAGCACGTAAAACCAACGGGGTCAAAACTTTGGCTCAACTTTGACAATACATTTCGTGTACTGAGTACGCATTGGGTTTGCTCCTTTATCTCACAGGATAGGGTATCATTATATTAATTCCAGTTAAATCCCAAAACTGAAGAGATTTCCTTATATTCAGCCTTTGACAAGTTCAATATTGAATGTTCCTCAAAATTACATGGTCGGTTATGTTTCCACCCTCTTAAATCAAACTAAGCAGAAGCCATCAATTTTTTAGATATCGAAATAAATGAGTTTAACTCGTCGATTTAGTTCACACTCGCTACACAATTATCTACGTACATAGATTCTTTAAGTTTTACAACTATTTCTCTGTTACTCGGTTACATTCTCTAGATGGTAATTAACTGTTGCGGCTAGTAAAAAAGGGCTTGCGTTTACCCCGAAAACAACACGGCAATGCGAATATACAATAGATTTTCTTGCATCGCCTTCCTCCCACCATAAGAACCTGAGATTTTTTTTTTTTAATCTGAAGGAGAAAGTTTTATTTGTAAAAACGCTCGTCGAATATCCGAAATCACTCCATATTTTCCCTGTCGTAATCTATTTAGTAACCTGGAAATCAACTCAAAATAATTATGCCCTTTTTCTATACAATCATTCAAGGACACGGAATTTTTTTCTTTGGCTGGCAATTCGAATACCGGACGGATTTTAGTGGTGGAGTATTCCTTTAAAACGGGTCGATGGTTCAAAAAATGACCTTTTTCCCTAACCAGTACCTCTGGTTCAACAGGTTCAATCATTTTTTCGAATACCCATTCCTTGAATATATTTTCATATTCTTGGAGACAGTTTCTTTTCTGTGGCGCTTTTATGCAGGACTTTAACAGCCTTTCCGCAAGATATCTATTATCTGATAATTCAGGATGAACCTCTAACCATGGGAGAGACACCTGATATCTGCCCTCTTCATCTCTTTTTAATGAACGAGTAAAATGGTCTTTAAGGGCTTCTTGGATTTCCGACCTTGTCTGAGAAATCCTCTGTTCCCTAACTCCCAGTGAGTTAAGCGACCATAGGTCACTTATTTTCACATCACTAACATGAAGGGATAAAAGTACTTCATTAGTACTACAGCTTTGCCCCGTTCTCCTTGTGGCTACTAAACGATCAGACGATAGTTCGATCCGTATTCAAAGAAGATGTTGGACAAATAAATGAACACATTGCAAATTGAGCTTGTATGAGTTTAATGACGACTGAAAAAGGAATGCTACAATGCGGCTTACATCGTTACGATTTCAACTATAGTTTCAGTTTTCATTCCAAACTATGGCGCGCGTAGCAACGCCTCTTTTGATCAATTATTTCAGCACACTCCCCATTATTGTCCATCCGAAATATGTATTCATTGCAACTAGTCCACTTGACAAATTTTTGACTTCCCCTGTGAAAGTTTCCCTGTACCTATCAATCCGTGGATTTCATTAACGTTACTATCGAATAAACAGCTTTCATTTACAGTTAAATCACTAGGAAAATTTTCACAGCTCTTGATTTCTTGTATAAGTTTTCTATTTTCCAGTTTTGGAATCGGCGCACAAATAGTTTTTTTGTTCTATTATATTAACTGTATAATCGAAGCTACTATCTACATTACTCAGATTAAGAACATATTTTTTATGCTTCTCTTTTTTCTGTAACCTCCAAATTATACATGCACAACAATTTCCTGTCCTATATCTTTTAATTTTAATTTACGCTCTGCAAATCCTGAAATATAGCTGTAAGAACTACCAAGTATCAATTATTATTCTAATAAAATGTTTCTGGGTAGATCCCGTTATATTAACAATAAACGTTTGTAACATAATTCTTCTCTATTAGAAGTATTGCTTAAGACGCTATCTCTATTTTTTTTGTTTCCGATAAATTTCTCTTGAAGTGTTTCTTTTACCCATACATATTATAGTTACGTGCCTGCCGAAACATATATCACATTTAATGTTAGCTATGCGAGCCGAAGAATGATGTCTTTTTTTTTTTTTAATTTTATCATTTAAACATCTAAATCAGTGATTCCCAAAGTGGTCTATATCGACCCCTAGGGGTCTATGACAACCTTCAAGGGGTCTAAGTCAGCGGGAAAAAAATTTGGGGGTCCATGAAATGAAAATGGGGATCCACGATAGTAAATCTCAACACATACACTGATAGTACCTATTTACTCACATCATACTATCTTATAATATCAAAACATTTACATTATTCATAAAAGTACCTATGAACTAAAAAATTTTTTTAATATGTTTATAAAATTGTGTGAGCTGTAAGCTTATTAAAAAAATTTTATTTTGCCCATAGATGATTGATGCCATGTCCGAATCTAAATATTGACTTTTTGCTTATGTTAGTTTATTTTATGTTTATTTCATGTTACATAGATTTTACATAACAGATACGAAATTTTATTTTGAGTAGTATAAATTTAAATTCAATTAATAAATGTATAAATTAACATGTGTTTTTACTTTAAGTTTTTAACAGTAAACTTCACTACAGTTAAAAATTTACAGGAAATCAATATCAGGTAAGTAGGGGGTCTATTTAATATGGAAAAACATGGCAAGGGGTCTACGACACAAAAAAAGTTTGGGAAACTCTGATCTAAATCAAGAGCCAGATCGCTTACAAATTTCTATCTTCTCCTCCAAACTTAATTTATTATTCGTACAGGAAATAGTGCTATGCCTATTAGACTTCTATACTTATAGTAAAGCTCAATGTGTGTGCGTTGGCCCTCTACAGGTCAGGTTGTAGGACCTACAGCTACCAAATTTGGTGCATGTATGCCTTGGAGGTTTGGAATGTGCACCTTGGAGCCCTTTTTTCGAATTTTTAATTAGAATTTGAATTAATTAAAATTTAAGCGAAATTTAGACGTTTTTCCGCTATAACTTCCGAAAATATTATCGCACAAACATGATTTTTATATCAAGTTAAAGATAAAAAAATTGGCTTTCTAATGGTATCAGTGTTTTAATGTACAACTTAAGCCTCTATTTTTAAGAAAAGAAATGTTTTAACCATTTTTTTGAACACGTGACTGGATAAAATAAAACAATGACGGAAGTTCAAATTAAAAAAAAAAAAAAACTATCATCGTAAATGAAGTCTAAAGTAATGCAACTTTTAGCTCGCAACTGGATAAAATAAAAGAAACATAAAATGTGATAGTTTCTAAAAAAATAAATGCAAAGCCAAGGTTTCTATAATCGCTTGCAACATCTAAATCATTTATTCCATAATTTTTTTTCTTTTTTCGCTTTCTTTAAAAAAAACATATTTAATATTTTGGCAACATCACAGAAAAAAAACATTTTTAATTTCAGACAATCTATGCCCGGAATTACTTCAAGGCTAATGAATAAGTGACTTCATTGAAAATTTTAGAACGCATTACTCATGGCGAACCAGGTGGTCGCCAAAGGCGGCTAGTAAAAAAATTTAAAAATCTGGTCGTATTCGCTTTTTTTATTATGAACATACTCATTAATCAACGCTGAAGTGGTTGAGGGGTGCCTGTAATCTGGATGATTCATTCTAGTGGATGGTTTTGGTTCCGAAACAGGATTGTTTATTATTAAGAAAGTTCGCTCTCAAGCCACGAGTTGTGAAGATAAGAGCTCTAATAACTTATCTATTTCGCAATCGGAAGTATCATTTTTTTCGTTTATTATATTCCATAAGTAGGTCACGCGGCAACAATTTTGTTAAAATAGGAACCAAAATACTTGAATAGCTATCCTTTATCACAGATAAACTTTCTTAACTTCTAATATTTTGTACGTGATTAAAAAGGTTACGAAAATTTTCCCATCATTAGTTTTTTAATGGACTTGTTTGAAGTAATTTTTCGACGTGTGCTTTGATTAAAATATTATCTCTAATTCTTTATGACCACTTATTTGATACTTTGAAACAATGTTCCGTGTCAATTCTAATAAATCGATTGAGCTAAAAAGCTGAACCTCCCAAAAATGATCTTCTATACTTATAATAAAGTTCAATATGTGTGTGTGTGTGCGTGTGTGTGTTGGCGCTCTACAGGCCATACCGTTGGACCCACAGCTACCAAATTTGGTACATGTATACCTTGGAGGTCGGGAATGTGCACCTCGGAGCCCTTTTTTCGAATTTTTAATTAGAATTTGAATTAATTAAAATTTAAGCGAAATTTCGACGTTTTTCCGCTATTACTTTCGAAAATATGATCACACAAACATGATTTTTACATCAATTTAAAGATAAAAAAAATAAGCTTTCTAACGGTATCAGTTTTTTTAATTTATAAGGTAAACTTTTATTTTTAACGAATTTTTAAAGAAATATTTTAACCATGTTTTTTTTGAGCACGTGACTGGATAAAATAAAATAAAACAATGACGGAAGTTCAAATAATAAAAAAAATACTATCATCGTAAATCAAGTCTAAAGAAATGATACTTTTTGCACGTGACTGGATAAAATAAAAGAAATATAATATGTGATATTTTCTAAAAAAAATAAATGCAACGCAAAGGTTTCTATAATCGTTTGCATTATCTAAATCATTTATTTAACAAATCTTTCTTTATTTATAGTAAACCTGATTGAATTTAGACAGGTTATGCATTGAAATCTCGACTTAATGGCATATTTCTATAATCGTTTGCAATATCTGTATCATTAATTCAATAATTTTTTTCCATTATAAAATGTGATAGTTTCTAAAAAAATAAATGCAAAGCCAAGGTTTCTATAATCCTTTGCAACATCTAAATCATTTATTCAATATTTTTTTTTCTTTTTCGCTTTAAAAAAAAACACACATTAAATATTTTGGCAGCATCATGGAAAAAAAAACATTTTTAATTTCAGGCCAATCAATGCCCGGAATTACTTCAAGGCTAATGAATATGCGACTTAATTTAAAAACTTAGAACGCATTACTCATGGCGAATCAGCTGGTCGCCAAAGGCGGCTAGTAAATAATTAATTTATCAATAATACTCAAATTTTCAGTCTCATGAATGGCAGATTTAAACGAATTCCAAAAATTTAACCATTCGCTTCTTACTTCACCAAAGCATTTCGGGATAGTTAATTTTGGCAATTTTATGCTTTCTTTTTCATTCCTTTGAGTATCGTTCTGGTTCGAGCTGTTCAGAGTGACATTGAATCCTACCAAAAATTATTAGATTCGGATTCGTTATTTAATTTCCGAATTAATCAATGTTTTGAATCGCGTTTTTGTTATTTCTTCTTTATACTCTTCTACACTTTCGAATTCTTCTATTTCATCAATTTTAATCAGACTTTCAATTTGTGAATTATTTTTAATTCCTCGCCTTTTTCTTTTAAAAGTTTGATTGATTTTTCTAGCTCTTCGACTTTCACATCTGGTTTTAAAACGTCATTTTCGATTTTTAGTTATTTGCTTTGTCACTGCACCTCGTAAACCACCACGTTTATGTTTTAATCTATTTAGCTCTTCACGCATTTTCAATTGTCAATTTATTTCTATTATAGTAAAGTTATCATATAGATTCAACTATTAATATGTCTGAGAGTATTTATACTTTCATTTTCAATTATGCAAAATATTTTAAGTTTACTCTTTTGCACATATGAAACAAAATTTTCGTGAATACTTCTTACTCTTTAGTGGCGGTTCCTGTTCGGGCTCCAGATGTCATATTATCAGCAAAAAATGAAGAAAAAATAATTGAAATAAGGTAATCAGCCTTACCTTATCTTCCAGGACCGCCATTATAGTTGAATAATAAATTCACTTGATACAAATAATCCATAATCTTGCAGACGAAACATTTATTTTCACTTCACGCACCCAAAACAAACACAAAATAACACTTAAAATCAAATGCTTTTCAATTAAGTATCGATATCATCTAGTGATGCTTTCCCAAGCAGGTTTCGGTTTTAATTGAGGTAAGGTGGCGCTGCTGTCGAATTCCAGAGTTCCAAGATAGGAGGAGTTTGTGACCACCTTAATCTCAATATTTGCCTCGACATTATCCCATTATCTTTTTACTGTGTCAGAGCACACCATAAAGTCTAATGTATTATATAAATATGATACAAAATAATGTATTATATAAATAGCTAAACGAGATATTTTTTGATTTTCGCAGTGTTTACATAGAAGCGTCCTCACCAAAGCTTAGGCAAATTAACTTGGTATTAACTTATTAGCAGTCACTGCTCTATGTTTATAAGACTTGTTTTAAATTGCATAGAGTAATGTTCAACTGATTGGTAACATTGATTTAAAATCGATTTCTTTGTTTACCTCTACTGCCAATGGGCTAGTTCATAGCAAATTGTAGAGTCACTTTCATAGAAAAATGTAGAGTCACTTTCATAGCAAATTGGGGAGTCACTTTCATAGCAAATTGG
>JAPMOQ010024050.1:0-36471 GCA_026543055.1 Argiope trifasciata | reverse complement strand
GCTGATGGACGGCAATGCTGATGAGATTGACGATGAGAGTGTCGCTGGCAAAAATAATAATTAATTGCTTCAAATTAGGATGAAATAATGATGCTGCAAAATGAGAACAAGACCGTGATTGGATGCAGTTAGAGAACCACGGCCGATATACTCATTTTTAATTGCAGTTGTTTGCATAGAATAATAAAGAAAAAATTCCTTAACATTAAAAAATTTATTTTAATCAATCGCTAATTATAATCACAAAGTGTGGTTTTCTATAACTGTTTGTTGCAATACGGATCGAAGTTTTGCTCATGTATGGCAAATTTTCGTAACGTTTGCAGTAATAATGAATCCAGAAATAATTTTTGATTGCATAATGTGCTTCGTTATTGTGTTATTAAACGTTACACATTTGAATAGTATTTTATGTCTTTCAAGAGTTAAAAAAATATCTTTGATTTACGCAGGAAACAAAGAATATTTAAATTTCTAATCCTAGGTATAGTATGGATTCGATTTTATTTTTAATATGTGCTTAAAATTTATACTTGCGGATATCATAACTTCTAAAAGATGTTCTCGGGCTAAAACTCAAATATTTTTAATGGTTCATTCTGAAAACCTGCTCTTTTAAATTCGCAAAACTCTCGTATTACTTCTACGATAATTAGAAAAGTAATTTAAGGTATTTTCACAGAATTTTCCAACTGTAAGTGAAACTATAAACAGCTTTATAAATAAGCATTTTTTTTCTTTTTATTTAGACTATTTAAAAGTCACTTTATTTCCTTTGCTATGTATGAAATATTATTTTGGGATATCTTGAGTACGAATTTATCTCGCGATACTATTGCAATATACGCGATTTATGTTCGGGAACATTGCGGTTTATATATCGCGATACTGTACCCTTATACTGTAATATCTGATGATAAAAGCATGAGAAACAATTAAATAGTACTTCAGAGAAATAAATTGATAAATAGCTTTCGTTTAACTAATGTGCAACTTTCAAATTAACCGACAGCATCAACAGAAAGATATTTTGCTAATCTGGAGAGTCTTCATTACAAAGATCCTTTAAAATAAAAAATAAAAACTGACTAAAATATAGCTTTAGACTACAATATTTTTTTAATTCATCTGCTAATGATGAGTTTAATTCTATTGTTCTAATATTGTCGAAAGTAATTTTTTTAAATTATCCATAACTATTGGCTATCTTTCTGCCTTTGATATATTTGCTTATTTTTATCCTAATAATTTAACCTTAAAAATTATTTTAAGGACTTGATAAATGCAATATTATTTAATCAGTTACATCAATAGTTAAGGTTACAATAAATTACGAATATTTAATTTAACGATTATTTAATTTTAATTCAATGCAAATGGATATTTTAGCCCTAATATTTTATAATTAACGTTTCTTTTTTTATAAACTTGGTTATTTTGTGATCAGGATGTTTTAATTGACCCGTCCATTATCACTCTTCAGCCTAGTGGTCCAAAGAAGATGTCTTACCGAAAATCTGCTACTGGTTGTGCATATATACTATTTGCTTGGCTGCTGAGCTAAAGGAAAAAAAAATCCGAAAAGAGAAAATTTTAAATAATGAATTATGTTCAAATAATTTAAATGGGAGGGAGAAATAACTTAATGCATGTAATTACAAATATCAATCCATTTTCATTTCTCTGAAAATTAAAACGTTAATTTTAAGCCAGTTTTTCTCGAAATTTCATTTTTCCATAATTTTTTACTTTCTTAACACTATCATTAAGACTCAAAGTATCTTATCAAAACTAAATTCTGCTTTCTTTTTTGTTTAGTCTAGGAATTAAACTGAAATCGAAGTGCAGTAAAGAAACATTGAAATATTTCGCGGGTTTTAAGTCTCGAAACTAGTGGGAGTCCTCAAGAAGCTTCTTGCTTATTTTCAAATGGAGGTATTATCCCCCCTTCTATCCATAACATTATGGTCCTTGGCTAAGACATGAATGGCGTCGACGAACAGTAGTTATGATGGGAATTTAACATGCGATTTTCATTGCTTATTGCATTTCAAAAGTATCCGGAAATTGAATGTTCGCTGGACGTCCTTTTTTTTCCCTAGCGACTGAAACGAAAATTCACCATCGGATTACAATTTTGACATATGGTTGTGCGTATTCGATGGTTCGGGCAATAATAGTTGCGTATTGTGAGCGAATTCTGCCTCCTATAGCTCCATTTTTAGAGACGGTATGTGATTATTCTTATATCGATAGTCGGGAGAAGTTTAATAATGCAATACTCATACAAATATAGGTATAAAACTTTAATTCCTTTATTGCTGTATCAGACTAAAATGTAAATAAAATCACAATTCTTTTGGGATTTTTCAAACTGTTTGTAAAAAGACATCACTAATTCTAATCACTTTTGGCGACACAAACGGCAAAATAAAGATAAAATGCACCTTTCGAAATGCAGATGCGATGCAATCGCGATTTTTCTCGTACGAAGCATATTAAGTATTGTGAAGAGCCGCCGCGGCCTGGTGGTAAGGTCTCGGCTTCGGAACCGGAGGGTTTCAGCTTCGAGCATCAGTTCAACCGAAGAACCCTGTAGGCAGGCCTAGTGTTGTGGAAGTTTCGAGAGAGGTATGCCAACTCCATTATCCTCGTCTGACTGCGGTTCAAAATTTCGAGATTCGTCCCAAGACTATGGAAAATATTGCCTTAAAACAGCTTAATATAACTAAACTAACGAGAAAGTATTGTAATAGTCAAAAAAATTCAATCTCGAGATTTTGATAAATCTCTACATTTTAAATATCCCCGAGTTTGAAAAAAATGAATATTCAGAACATATTTGTATTCCTTTTGAAAGAAAATTCGAATGTTTTGAGCTAGACGAACGAAATTACTTTTGATCTTTCAAACACTCTTTTTTTATAGCCAAATAAAGAGCTGGTAAATACATACTCGACAGATTCAGTATAACTGCTTAATTGAAGCCCAAGATTTCGCACTTATTGTTTATCAATGCCATGCAAGGCATTCGTGGCTTTGCCCAAGATTGGCGTGGGTAGATGTGTTAAGACCTTTCTTTATTGGATAGTATGCGAGAAAGACTTGGAGAGACCACTGCTGTTAATTTTTGTCTAGTTCAATCGTGAAACAAGCTAAAATCAATGAAAGCTTCATTAATTCAAGTTAAAATTGATTCTTCCAAAGCAAGCTTTTCAAAATTGTAGAAATGTTTTGAATGTATCAAATTTTGAACTAATTACGGAAATGTGTAACAAAGTACTACTTCCCTTCCAAATACTAAAAATTACCCTATAGTATTGCTACCATAATTTTGAGAATATTGAGCAATGTTGTATTACATCCGAGTTGATTAGTTTTATATGTATAGTTTTTCATCAAAACTGTTTAGTGGTTTTATGGAGTTAGGAGTCAACGTATTGGCTATACTTTTCAAAGCAAACTCTATAAGATCGCCCGAATACAAATTCTATTATACTTAACTCAGAAGAGGAAATATCAAGAAAGGCAACGATGCTTAAAGGAGTTTCAGAGTTTAAAGTGACGCAAAATATGGAAAGGCCATTCTAAAATTTCATAAATTTGGAAATATAGATCCTAAAAAGACAGAAATATGAGCATGCCTTTGTGTACGAAGTAACATCTGCAGTGGCATTGTTTTCTAGAAATAATGCATTTTTTGAGTGTTTAAATGTTAACGTTTAGTGAGAATGTAAATATTTTTGCAATACTTTTATGGAACGAAAGTATTTGTTCATGTAACTGTTATTTGTTCGTATCTTGAATCCTTCATGTGCATAATTTAAAGTCGGTATATTCAAAGTGCATCTTGAACACATTCTTTGCCATGAATGCCTGTGATTCGGACCACTATCTAATAAAATGCATACTTTCTGCGAGGTGCGTCTAAAAAGTATGTGCAATCGGAACAAAACATCTTTATTCTACTTCAAAGTAACGTCCATTGACCACTACGCGTTGATAGCGTTGATAAAAGGCCGCGGTGGCCTGGTGGTAAGGTCTTGGCTTCGGAACTGGAGAGTTTCAGGTTCGAGACTCGATTTCACCGAAAAACCGTCGTGTCAGGGGGGGGGGTCTCTTGTATGTTAAATCTGTCAGGCCAAACGTCCACCCGCTGGTGTGGCGTGGTGCGGAGAATCGGGGAGCCAGTTCAGGTGTCGTCCTCGTCATCTGAACATGGTTCAAAATTACTAGGTTCGTCCCAAAATATCATTCGTGATGCTTTAAAACGGGACGTTAATATAACTAAACTAAAACTAGCGTTGATAAAGCTGTCAACGAAGGCCTCTTTTGGAATGTAGTGAGGCAAGTATATCAAACGTAGTCGGTTTTCTTCAAAACGTGTATCAGGATCCCCTTGAGGTGTTGAAGTTCGCAAGCGCCAAATCAGGTGAGTATGGTGGATGTGCGTGGATAGTATATTGTGACATTTAGCTAAAAAATTTACACGGATCTCGGTAGGAGGGTTATTGTTGTAAGGCAACGAACTCCACTTGCCAGTCTTTCAAACTATGAGCGAACATGTTGGATGCTTAGTAGTAATTTTCCCAATTTGTAATAACTTCATGTTGCTTCATTTCAATTTGACTTCAGTCTTCACACACGCGTCGTAGCAGAATATGCTTTAATTTCTTTTCTATCAGGATCCCCTACATGGTGATTGTCCTTTCTTGTGAATTATCTCCCTGCGCATGCGCCTAATCGCATTTCTCACTAGCATGGCTGAATCTCAAAAGCAAATCGCTTATCTTTTCAGACCTCGTATTTTTTAACTGTAGTAAAGAATAAAATTTTTATTAGGCAGGAATATGAATTGGAAGGCAATTCACACCGATGAACAATGGGATAAAAACGTAAATTAACACGTTCTTTACCAAGCTGTAACTAGGAACTTCATTTGGTAGCGTGTTTAACAATGAATGTGTTAACTGGTAGTGTTCTGTTTCAGATTCAAATGAGGTGGCTTCTTGTCCAATTCGACCAGTTGCAGAGGTGAACGATGCACAGCCTTTTCTGAGAGAAGCTGATGCAGTTTTGAATTTTGGCGGCATTCGATCGTCCACGATCATAGATGCGGGTTGTGGTACGGGCAATTCCAGCTTCACTCTCGCCACTATGTTTCCGAATATAAATCACATTATCGGAGTGGATATCGAAGATTGGTGTCTCACCATAGCTAGACAGAACTGTCCGCCAAAAAGGAGCCATTGCGATACATTTCAGTTCATCAAAGGAAATATTGAAACCGGGTTTGTTTATCATTTTTTATCTATATTCGGAACTGTTGATACATAAATATTGTCTGTATTGGTAATGCCCAATAAACAGAATTGGGTATCAAATGCACTTGATTAATGAACGATACATTATCTTTAATGTAAAATTCTAGAATTTGCTGTTTTAACCGTGTTCTGAAAATAGATCAGATATAACTCCAGAAAATTACAATAAGCGCTATTTTAATATTTTTAATTGTTGGGATTGTATTGTCCGAGATGTATAAATGTTACCGTGAATATCCGAAATTGGAGAATGTCGACTTCCGCCGGTGAATGTCGACATATACCGATCTCGGTAAAAGACCGAATATTTATATATTTTTACTATCACCGATGTTTGTCGACCATCACGGATGTGCTCTGATGGAGAAGGAAGCGAGTCACCGATGTCCACGGTAAGGCGACACTACCGTGCGAATGCAAGTCTTCGAATCCAATCGTGGTCATACAGATGTCCGAAATGTGGTTGCGGTTTTTGTTGGAATACAAGATTCCGACTTTTATAAATTAGCAAACCAAAATGGTACCCTCAAGCAGTTTTATACCCGTAATCAATTTGTAATTTATAAAGAAAGGTAACTTTCCATGGATGAGATTTCTTCTTAAGAAATATCGCAGAGATAAGCCGCTACATCCAATTTGAGAAATAAATGGCAAGGCTATGTACACTGTCATTGCAAAAAGAAATGCTTCACTACTAAATGCAATTGTAAATCCAAGGGATTTTCTGCAATTCAAAATGCCATAACAATTTAAATTGTTGTAACAAGATAATATAGCATCAATCGCATAAAGTTTCATACTGTAACTTTAATTAGTTTTTTAAGTTTAGCAGTTTAATTACTAAAGCTTTCTCCTTTTTTGACATTCATAATGTTTTATTAATAAAATGATTTAAAAACGTAAATGGTTTTCAACATTTACTATTAGTGCATGGTGACTGTCGACATAATCGGAGATAGTCTGAATATAATTAATAAAATATTCGGTCTCTTACCGAGGCATATAGTAGATACTGACATTCACCAGTGAACGTCGACCCTCGCCAGCTTTCAGTCTTTCAACGTAACATAGCATTATTTTTATAACTAATTTTTAAAACTTGACTTTTTATACATCTTTTAAGCTCTCTCGTACTTTTATATAGAATGCTTTAATTATTTGATTATACATCGACTGCTGAATAGCTTTATTACAAAATGTAAAATACTTGGTCGTATATTCCAAAATATATTTATATATTTCTTCAATTTTAATATTTCTAGAACTTAATTATTAGATAATTGATGGACTTTTATTAAATTTCACTGTGTGAAAGACGCATCTAGTCTTGATGTTGTAAAAACAAAATTGATATCGTGATAATTTTATAATCTTATACTATAATACGAGGAATGGTTGCCAAGTCGAAAATCGCCCCAGAATTAATAAACTCCGGTAAACTTGGGGGTCTGGGGTTTTTGGCCACGAAGAATCGATTGGCGCCGGTTTTGAAGCGCTACGGTCGAGCAGTTCGGAGTTACAGATAGGATATTTTCAAACTTTATTAGTTCGCCATAATGGCTAATAGGTTTCAAGCGGTAACGTGCTGCCATCTATAGCCAATATGGCGAAGTAATAAAGTTTCCAGAAGATGATCCGGAACTCATGGAATTGATCTTGAAATGGATTATCCATAACCCGTGTGGTGATATGAACCCAAGCGCTCCGTGCATGGTCAGCAAACATGGAAGAGACCAGTGCAGATGGGGATTTCCAATGGAACATCAAGACATGACATCGCTGGTGGACGATGAAAAGCCGAGGTTTAACCGGTTATCTTTTCACCAATTTTCTTATGGCATGTATTGTTTTGATAAATCACAATGGAAAATTTAAATCTTCGAGTTAGCTTCGATACCTGTTTTCTCCGAGCGGAGCTCGGTCCCCCGCTGGTAAAGAAAAATAAGACATTATTATAGATGGGAAGAAAAAAACACGGAACTTATTTAAAAAAATTACTAACGTATTAAAAGAACTAATAAAAATTCAACTGATAGAACAAGAGAATTTCAATTTTTTTACTTAATTTGAAGGTGAAAAAATATTGCAAGTCATCGAAAAATTTGAGGAAATTATTTTGTTAAACTTCAATAATATTCTCATTAGGAAAATTCAAATTCGAAGTTAAAGTATGTTTTAAAGTTAATGATTCATGTTCTTCGAATGGACCACGATGGCCTAGTGGTTATGTCTCGGCACGTGAACTTTAGGATTTCAGGTTCGAGACCAGCTTCCACGGAAAAACGTCGTATAAGGAGATTTGTTGCACATTAAATATGTCGAATCCAACCGTTCTCCAGCTAGTGTAGTGTGTATACAGGGAAAGCGTGCTGTCTCGGGTGTCCTAATCGTCATCTGAGCTAGGTTCAAAATTACGAGGTCCATCCCAAAATAGCCCTAGTGTTACTTTATAAGGGTACGTAAATATAACCAAACTAATACAGTTTCTTTATGTGCGTTCGTAATCAATAGCTAAAGGTGCGACATGTCCCTCAGCGAACTATCAGTCATTTCCTCGTATGTGATCATGAATGTTTTAATTCTGCAGCCTTATCATTGGTTGTATAAGTTGTGTAATGTATACTCACTAATGTATACTTAAAAGGATGATAGACAACCATTTCTAACAATGAATTTTTTATATAACATGTTTTCTCTAAATGCCATTTGGAACCACGGAAGATCGACTGATAATCCGATGAAGTATTTTTCCTATTGGATTTTTGTTCCCTCCTATTTGTAACAATAATCAAAATATAACTTTACTATCTAAGCATGAGCAAAATATGAAGAGCTTATTTTCTGAGCACATTTTGCATACGGATTTTTTGTTTTCCAGTAAGACTGGGTATATTCTGTGCCAAAAACTGTCAATTTTTTTTATACCATTAGGTTCTGAGCATGCCTCCCATTACTAAGCAGCATTCACACGACGCTATGTATACCAAATTATTGCGCATTAATTTGTTGACATTTATATAGATTTAAATATTAACCATTACCATTCTGTTATACCGAAAGCGTCCAGAGTTCAATTTAGTTTTACTGTACTGTAAGATGCCTCTATGGGTACTACTAATCCGAAGTGTCCAGTCGCATGACCATAAGCTAGTAAAGTGAACTATTAGCCATTTCTCGAATAAGGATTTTCGTCACTGTAACGAAGAGTGTTTATTAATCTTGCGTTATAGCGACGCATAGTTTTTAGGTACAGACATGTTAAGTTTCACTCTATGGTGCCCTCTAAGTATTTTAACTATTTCTCACTTTAATGCAAATAAAGTTTCTTGTTTTATTTGTTAATGTCCATTAAATTTATTTACTCTAAATGTTTTTTAAACGTTGCTCTTCTTAATCGTTACCCTAGACACTTATCCTAATCAGATTGAATGGGCATTTTGTACCAGCCTTTTATACTGTTACGAATTTGTCTTCGGTTATTCTAAGTTTAATGACCAAACTCGAATCTTTTTACAGAGAAGGTCTGTTTCAATTTCGAGGAATAAGGCATATTATCTCCATCCACTGCTTCAGTTGTCTGAAGCAGCAAAAGAAAGCTTTCGAGACGGTGCACACCTTGCTATGTCCTGGAGGTGGTGCAGCTTTTCTCTTTGCAGTGGAAATGGACTACTATGATTTACTGAACGATTTACTTAATCACCCCGAATGGGGGCAATACATGCAGGTACAGTATAAAAGTTTATTGTTAAAAATATCGCACATTTTCTCTGAGAATAAAATGTATAGGGTGACTAGCAAGTGGGGTGGCAGATTTCAATTTAGGCAATTGCTTAGGACTGGGGTCGGCAATCTGTGTCTCACTAGCCGTATGCGGCTCTTTTAATGTATAGCTGCGGCTCTCCGGTTTCATACGAAAAATTAATCAACTTCTAAAGAAAATATATTAATGATATCAACAAATACAAATGAATCAGTAGAAAACCATTTGAAATTGTTGCTGGGTCGCTTCGATCAATTGCTAGATTTGAAAATGAGATTTCTTGAGCGACAAGTTCGCAGAACTCGAACAAATTGGAAGAGCTGGATCAGAAATCCATATACATCGTGCAACACAAGAGGACAGTTCTAAAAGAAATTCCGCGAGTTAAGGCCCTCATATTCGACGCAGGGAATAGTCTTCCATAATGCTACGGGTGAATAAGTTGGCATATTCGTGTGAACAAGTGTTTTCTTGCGTGAATATAGTAAAAAAATATAGAAAACTAACAAATAAAAATCTAGGCATGCTTTAAATTTAAAACTAGCTATAAGCCCGATTTAATCAATTTCAAAAGGCATGCGAAGTCAAGCTCCCATTGATGCAACTATCTATATTTGTGTTTTTATATGAATAAATTATGCCGTATTTAAAGCCGTTTATTTGAAATCAAATATATAAACAAATACTTATATACTTATAAGTTTTATATTAATATAATAAATTAAATCTTTAGTGCCTCGTTAAAAACGGGAAAATTTTGAAAATTACTTTTGCTACTCCCGTTTATTAGGTTGCCGACCTCTGACCTAGGATCGTCAAAATTGGGGAACGAAGCTAAGGCTAATCTATTAACCCTTTCATAGGCCATTTATTTCTGTTCAATTTCTTATGTTTTATCAACAATTAAACAATAGCATTTAAGGAAATGTATTTTATTTTACTGAATTTTATGTTATTAAACTTTCAGAGTCGGATGTATAATTTACCAAAGAACCATTTGCAGTATAAAATTACTTGGCATGAAAAGATGAAAATCATGTTGCAATGTACAAGAGTGCATCACATACTGTACACGAGAAGCAGGCCCTATTCTTCAGTTCTTTTTTCCCTCTTTGTATTACCCATATGTGTATTTTGTAAGATCATGTCAGTGGGAAGTAATCTTTCCTAGGCCCATGAAAGGGGTAAAGTGATGTTATTAGCCTGATTGTCAAAAAAATTTCCAAAACATATAAATTCTATGAATTACAAGATAATTACACTATCAAATATTGGTCACTATATTGGCTATGAATTATTTATAAATACCATATGCTTTTTAAAAGTTCTGTGAGCAAATATGGATGTTGTGCAGTCATGAGAAATGAATTTTCATAAAGGTAAGATTAAATAATTGAAATCTGTTATCGCGAATTTTGAGTTATTTTTTTGGAATATTTTTTATCAATTCAACACAATAAAAGGCTGCAAGGTTGGCTCGGAGCTGATTTTACAATACTTATCCAGCAAAAGTTCTTTTATATATTTACAGAAAATTGTCTGAATTTTTCTCCAAGACATAATTTTTTCGTGTAAAAACCGGTTTGAAAGTATCATGCGATTACGCATGGCTGTTTTCATCTTAAAATCTCCATGTCCTTTTTCCTCTCGGCAAGAATTTTGTGGTATTCCGATTTAAACTGTTTTAGAATGATCACTTTCAGAAAAAATTTTTCACTTCAATTGTTCGAGTTTCAAAACCTTTTTTGCCAGCTGAAAAAATTGAAAATGTGAAATAATTGTATAATTCCTTTCAATACCTCTCCATGATTCGCGTCGATTCCGGTTTTTTTTTTTTTTTTTGTTTGTTTCTACAGACAGTAACTCCTAACAATTTATGCCCTTTATCTTCTGTCTATGCATTTTGAGGCTTCGAAAACATGTTCCCACGTGTTAAAAAGATTAGTCTCTAAAATTAGATAAATTGTATTGATATACAGTGAAATATATAATTCATATTTTTTCTAGGATAAAGAAGATATTATTCCTGAATCGCATGAAAAACGATATGACGAGAATCATTACAGACAACTACTGACTGAAATAGGCTTTGAGATTCATACTTGTAAAAAGGAGGAACGTTTCAGCTCATATCCTGATGCAAATAATGTCCAAAGTAAGTCGATTTAATTTAAAAATGCAACCGCTTCTTGGGATTAAAAAAAATTTAATTCCCCATACATAGCACACAGGAGTGTCTGTGCCATACAATATGCATAGCTTATTATAACTGGTAAGAAAGTTCCAATACGTGTTGCATTTAACCCGAGAGGTTTGTCAGTATCTTCAAAGAATATATCACAAGTGTTTGTTATTGTGGAAAATATTGTTATTTTATTCTTTACTTATAACTTCCGGCTTATGTATAAGTAAAGATAATTGTGATAACTATCCATTTTAATTTATTGCAGTAATGTAGGTGTAATGGGTTTTAATGCATCAGTTCACAAATTTATATTATTGGTTTATTGAATGATTAAAACAGAGGTGTCCAAACTACGGCCCGCGGGCCAAACCCGGCCCTCCAAGTGATTTCATCCGGCCCGCGGAGGGTTTAAAAACATGTTTTCGCCCAAACCTAGAAATTATTGATCTTTAAGTAAACGAACAAATCAAGGACAAATACAAGGAAGGAAACTTAATAGATTTTTATAAATATTTGGATGCGAAAGAGTTTCCAAATTTGAAGAAATTTGCTCGTAAATTCATTTCAATGTTTGGGACTACTTACGTGTGCGAACAAACTTTTTCTCGAATGAAGTATCACAAATCAAAATATAGAGCAAATTTATCTGATGTTCATTTGCAGTCATTGCTTATGATTGGTGTAACAAATTTTGATCCCAACTATAAAGACATTCTTCAATAACAAAAAAAAACAGTTTCATCATTCGCATTAGAAGTTGCATGAAAATATTTCAATTTATATAAAATAATTATATAATTATACTTTGTTTGTTTAGTATTTTGTATTTTCAAGTTACATTAAAATAGTATTAATTAATAGTATTTAATGCTACTTTACTCATAATGATATTTTTCAATTTGTATATATATGTGGCCCGTTTAATGTGGGTCTAATTTCGATCCGGCCCGTGCCGCGAAAAGTTTGGACACCTCTGGATTAAAATGATTTTTACAAATGAAGTTTCATCGACGAAGAATTAATTGCGATGTCATGGAAATGAACAGTATATATGTTCAGCTGCTCTTTTCCACCTACGCGTGCCACCTTGAGCATTTCCAGATTAATTCAACAAAAGAATCCAGTTTCGGCTCTTTTAAGAGGATCTTGTCTCAACGGTTTCCGGTCACGACCCTTCTCGGCAGACGGACGTCTCCTCTTGTTCTAGGGAACTCTCTGCACTCTCCTCTCTCTGACTGCTGATTAACACCGGAAGAAGTGCTGAGCGCCCTCTCGTGGAATTAATTTACCAAAGTAATTAATATAAACACGTATTTCATTAATATTCTTTTATTACGAATAAGCGCCTTCACATTTCGAATCCGCTATATTGTCTTAATGACGTAATGGCACCATCAAAGTTGAAGTTATACCGCTACAGCAAAGGCATAATTTAGTAAATCCATTCTCTAGAAAATGTTATTACTTCAGACGCTTCATATAAGTGAAGACAAATAATGAATACAAAGAGAATGGGAAACAAATAAAAAAAATATCCCTTTATTGTTCAATATTCTTAGTATCCCTCCGAACGATAGATTTAAGGTATCCGACTACGTTGAAAACATTGGTATTCGACCACATTGGCGATGTTTTCAAAAGTGTTATTTCCGGTAATTCAGACTTTTCTCTTTCCAAAGCAGTTTGTTTCTTAGAAAAGGAAGGTCTAACCCATTATCCAGAGGAAATTTTAAGAAATTTATTTTTCAGCTAAAATTTGTCTAACTTCAATTTTAATTTTCATAGTTATCCACCATTAACATGATATCCCCAAAACTAACAGAGGTATTTACATAAAATTTCAGCGTGTTTTAAATAATATAAGCAATGAAATGAACCAAAAGTTTTATTGTTGGTGAAATACTTTCTGTTATGGATGTTTTTAGAAAAATTAAGCATGGAATTTATGGAAAAAATGTGTATATACGTATAATTTTACCCATAACTTTGTATCTCAACATGTTTCTTAGATTTTGGTTCATTTCATTCATCATTATATTCTATCGCTTGTGTACAAAGAAAAAGAGGACTGTTGCATTATAATTTCGTGTAGAATGTTAACCGTTTTGGTTAAATTTCACTAAAATTTACCACGTTCTTGCACGTTAAATCTGTCGGGCCAAATATCCTCCCATTGGTGTGGAGAGGGTGGTTCCAGGTCAGGTCGTCATCTGACCGTGGTTCAAAATGACGAGGTCCGTCCCCCAAAAAAGCCCTAGTGTTGCTTTACAACGGGACGCTAAAATAACTAAACTAATCCATTTGTTCTGTGTAGCCACTCTTAACTTCTTAATTTTGGTGTTCGTGAATTCTGTTGCCTAAAAGGCTGACATAGTCCGAGAATTTAAAGCATTTATGCTAGCCTTCCATGTGTTAAAAAGTGCACTTATAAATCTAAAAGCATTTTCGATTTTTAAAAATTTACAATTAAGATTCAATCTGTATTTAACGTAGAATTTTTCCGATTTCTTTTCCAGAATGGGTGCTTGCATCCTTACCCTTCAGATACCCACTGCCACAAAGCCTGCTTGCTAGGTTCCAGCAAGAGCTCCCGAATCTGCTCAAGTTGCGTGTAGTTGAAGGCGACAAGAAGACCCATAGATTGTATTACAAAATCATGAAACTAATTGTGTGTAAAAGAGAGGAACTGGAGCATAAAGGCCCCGGATCGCCACTTGATTCACAACAACTGACCACAAATAACTTTGAAAGAGATCAGTAGCTTATCGCAGTTGGAATTTGAATTAACCTGCTACCTTGAAATAATTTTAAAACGGTATTACCAAGGACTCGAAACATTTTATTAATCAGAGTAAGATTGCAATAACGTAATCATCGTTCCCATTTTATTAACGTGGATTTCAGCAAGTACCTTCAAAGACAATGTCTTTTGTTTTAGAAAACATAGGACAACTATTTTATTTATAGTGCTTGCTGACGTCTGTTTACTGCATGATTTAGTAAATGCTTCATTTCTAGCCATTCACTAAAGATCTCATTTTTTCCTATCTTTTGCCATATTTAAATATTTTGAAGCTGCTGTTGTGTTAGTGGGGTTGTAGTTTTTTAAATAAAATTTTAACTGCTGATTCTTGTTTTATATGTATATAATTATATAAACGAATTTATTGATAAATGAATATTCCATTGATTTAAATGAATTTATTTTAAATTTGTAGTAATATTCAAATTTCAGCATAATATAAATGCATTGGATCTTATTATATATTTAAATAGTTCCAAACAGAATTTTGACATCGGAAACCTTATGTATTTTTACATAATGGAAATTGAATTATATTTAACCATAACCGTGATTTTCCATAATTGTTTCATGTAAATTTGTTTTATGCTTTGTATATAAAATTTAAAGTGGATTCAGTTAAATTCCTTTATTAAAGTAGGAATTGGATGGGACAAAATGCCCATTCAACCTCATTTTGATCAGTGTCTAGGGGCACTGATTGAAGAAAATAATTTTCTTATTCAAAAGCTTCAATTTATTTATAGTAAAGAATAAAGATGTCATTAACAATTAACAATAAGGACAGGCTATTTACAATAGGGATTACCTTTTGATGCCACCAAGGATGAAGATTAATCAAGCGTTTCATGTCAAAACTACGTTGCGTACTAAACATTATTCGGAGCAAATGACCCTCCCTCTCTCCATCTGCCGAGCGAATGCTTACAGTTCCCTTTTTGAAAGCTGACGTCACGCCACATAGATTTTGAATCAAGGGCACTTTAGTAAAATCCCTGGTGCCATCTATTACAATAAAACTAAATGTGGAATGGTAATGGCCACTAATTAAATCTCTACATTAATGCCCTATTTTTGAAGCAACGCTTAAGCTGTTTTGGGACGAACCTTGTGATTTTGAGCCGCAGTCGGATGACGAGGTCAACACCTAAACTGGTAATCAGCTCTCAAACTTCCGCACCATGAAAGGGGTAGGAAGTTTGACCAAAAGGATTTAAAGTGCTCCAAACTCGTTTACATGAGTTTTTTTGTGGAATCGGGTCGCGAACCTGAAACACTACCGTTCGGAAACGTTACTACCTGGCCAACTCGGCTCGTAAAAATCTGGTTTACTATCAACAGAATTATCGTAAGCATCCTATATGAAAGACTAATTTAGTATATCTAATATAAATATCGTCACGGTATCTCGTTCTTATAAGAATTTTCAATATATCTATACAAATAGTAAGGAATATCGTAAATTGTGCTCAATTTTATAACTTGAGACATTAAAGAGTAAAGAATACAAAATGTGGTTATTCACGTTTTTCAAACTAAGAATCAAAATATAGCTGAAAAATGTTCTTAATGTACTAAATATCAACTTTTTTACTTTTCAATCTACAAAGCTATTAATTTTATAAAAAGAAAAAATGCTTCCTTATACTCTTCGTATCACATACATAAACTAATAATTCAATAGTATCGGTGGCACAGACTTAAATATCCAGAAGAATAAAGGAATGTTCAAAAACGGCTAGTTATTGTTGCGCAACAGATCACCAGACCTACCCTGTAGAGATCACGTGACATCGATGGAAGAGTGGCATATAATTTTCCTGATAGTAGCGTTGCAAGATGGGGTGAGTACGGCAAAGGTACTTCTTGTTCTTGCATGCAGCCGACCACCTCGCCACCACTAAACGTAGCAGTATCGGCAGGATTTGTTCTGGTCGATTGCTGAATAAGTATTGTCCAACCTTACATTCACCGAACAGTCAAACTAACATTCCTTTCGGGGGTAGTAAATAGATCTTTCTCCCCATCTGCACTCTCAAACAGTTGGAATGAAACTTTCGATCTCAAACATCATATCCTTCAGGGTTTTGAGATTACCCGATACCATCAGTACTGTACTTAAATCATTATTGGTAAGGGCAGAGGTACTAGGCGCAAAATTATAGAATTGAATTAATTTTTTTAATTCAACTATCTCGCAGAATTATAAGTTCTGATACACAAAACTGGAGAGTTCTCTCATTTTAATAGTTCGATATATTTAGTTAACTAGATTAATTGTCGAAATTGAATCCCTCTTTATGATCTGCAAGCCAATATTTTTTCCGATATTGAAAAGCGAATCATGAAAGTGTGAAATCAAGTCTTGATTAATGATTGAAGGTGAATAAAACAGATTCATGGAGTAAACTTTGAACTTCACCGAATGTGAAATAGGACTTTATAAGTTCGGTATGCCATATTCCTACTCGCCAAACTTTCCTATAAATCAAAATAAAGCCTGGGGAAAAAATATAAAAGAACATTAACAATGACGCCACGTGATATTTACATGATTGGTAAATAGCTACGCTCAGAAAGGCCAGGTGGCTAACTGAATTCTTAATATTATCACATAAGAACTGAAAATAAATTTCATTAATAATGGAAGTGCCGACTATAAAAAAACATTTGCAAAAGAAATGTGGATAAAATGAACTATTGGATATTTTTACAAATTTTTTGAGGCTGGATTGAATTTATTTCGTTAAAATTTTGCATTAAAACAATAGAAATTTTGTCACTTTTTGTTTGTCCATAATAGTACTTCATTTGAAAAAGAATCATTTAAAATAGCTTTGAGATGAATTTTTTTTCAACATTCGGAAACTTTTTTTTTATGGAATTAAAGAAATTGCTCTGTAAACATTACCACAATCGATGAAAAAAATTAAAAATAAAATACTGATTAAATTTTTTACTTTTATAAGAAGTCAAATGCAATTTTTTAAAATTAAAACACGCACGCAACTTTAGTTCTAAAAAAAGACAATCGGTTAAAACGTTGCATTAACACTTTAAAAAATTGAAAATTTTGACCAGTTTTATAAATGAAAATATTTTTAAGAACTTTGATATTGAGAAATTGTTTGATTAATTATTCAATATCGGATATTGTATACGCAAAATTAAAAATACTTGTAGCTTATGAAAATCTGAATAATTTATGCATGTTTAATACGTGTGAAATGAAAAACGTAATCCTGAAATAAGCATTGCCTTATGCCTAAGATCGTAGAAAGAGAGACATAAAATAAAATTTTCAAGCTATAAAATCCCTTACTAATTTTTAAGATGCTTTAAGTGATGAAATAAAATCCGTAACTTAAAACGTTATTTGAGATGCAATCTTTTTTAATTTTGACGGGTTTTTTTCTTTTATTGAAACAAACTAAAAGGAAGAAATACGTTAGACTAAAATTTCAATAAATAAAAACTCCTGTAACAAATCATACACAGAAATATTTTATAAAATCTTTAAAAAAAATAAAAATCGGAAAAATATTAAATTTAATTGTGCTTTTATTCCAAATTCATCATTATAAGAAGGCCAGCGTTTGAATTTCAAATTTTGTAACGTTATCTATTCTTATAATCAAGCTCAATGTGTGCCTGTGTGTATTGGCGCTCTATAGGCCAAACCGTTGGATCTACATCTATCAAATTAAAAATCTTGGAGGTTGCACCTTGGAGCGAGTTTTTCTGGTTTTTAATTATAATTAAATAAAAATTAAGGGAAATTTCGAAATTTTCCCACCATATCTTTCGAAAATATTAACCTAGATTAGGACAAATTGTTCTTATGTACATACAATGCTGTAAATAAACGAATTGTTTGAAATTCTATTCTCTTATTTTATCGGTCAAGATCGAGACATTATAGTACCAGCTGCATGGTGGAAAGGCTACATGTTCGAAACCCATCTCTAGATCCGTTCTCTGTAAGGATTACATTTGGCACCATGGGCTAAATGCCCACCTGTTAATGTTTAACTTTGTAGAAGGCAAAATCGTCTATATAACCTATCAAATATCGTCTTTTCAAGTTTATGAATATCTTTTATTGACTATGAAAATATCTTTCAAAATAAAACATGTTGACTCACTTTAAATGTTCTTATTGCATCTTTATTATTATTTTTTTAAGATTTCAAACTACACCAAATAATAAAAAAAAATGCTGTAATCTTTTCTTTAAAATTGAAGCGAAAAATTCACAAGAATTCAAACATGAGTAAATGTTTTCGATTTTTCATCATGCAGGGAGCGATTTTATTTCCGAATTTCTCATTTCACAGGACTCAAACCATAAAACAGCAAGGTATAGGTCAATATATTTCCAACCAAGCCAATAACAAAACTTCTGTTGATGGGAGTGATTCCCCATACAGTGAAATAAATCCCTTTTTCCGTAAATTGCGCCAAGATCAGGCGTGAGCATTTTGATTTTATCTTCATCTCGTTCACTAACAAAGCTTTGGAAGCTACCTCTTTGGATGCATCGACAACAGAAGCTGCAGAAAGAGTCATCAATAACAGGAACAGAAAAGTATTACAAAATGCACAAAACAACGATATTTTTTGAATAATGCTCTTATAAGTATAAGCGTCCAATCCTACATATAGCCACAAGCACATTATTGCAGAATCATAGATGATCGCCATAAACATCAAGAAACCTGCTTCTTGATCAATTTTCTCGACGACAGATTTAATTAAAATGTATGAACGCCAGTGTCTGTCCATCTGTTGGTTGGAATTACTTCTTGAAATAGATTTGGCAACCTGCTTTATAACTCTTCTGATGTCGAAGCACATTATAGAACAAAACGTTTCAAATACAATTACCGGCATGATAGCGAATAAGACAAAACATGATTCGATAAATGATACCGCTAATTTATTATATACCCCATTATGAATGGTATAGCCGAAACAATATGCAGAAATATCGATATTCAGGTTCATTATGAAGTTTTTATAAATGTAAATGAGAACTAAAATAGAAATGCTTGAAATTGCAAGATTTAGCCATACTGCTTGTGTTCTCTTTTTGCTGACTTCAAAGCGTTCGAGAAGTTTTGAAATATTTTTCAATTTATGAACTTTTAGAGCCAGAGCACAGCGAAACAGAAATGACACAGTACATATTGTTACCATGGTTAGTAAAAGAACTGGATTTTCATGGTATAATGTTGATGATATTGCTGGCAGAATCAGAATGGCGGATGCCGTGATGTTTAAAATCACTATCAAAATATTTTGTATTTTCTTAATTCCAATCGCATTTTTCCTATTTCTATAGGGAAAAATTCCTCCCAAATAGAATGACATAAATATGTATTTATAAAGCGAATTCATTTTCTATATAAGTAAGCTGCACTGAAATTAAAGTTTTTGCTTTCCTAAAGAAGGATTCTGAAATTATTGAAATTTTTCTAAACTTTGAATCAATCGATGATAAAGATAAGTTCCTTTAACCAATTTTAAAACCTCAATGATATTTGCAAAATATCTGAACTACGATAAAATATCAAGAACAATAAAAGTCCATCTTATCTACTTCTTTATAAAAGAAGATTAAAAAATATTTCACCAATTCTTGAAAAGTATTTTAAGCCTTCACTTTATCCATAACATTAAGAAAGAAATCAAAATTCCATTAAACTTGAAAAAAACTTCATACGATAATTTTACATAAAATCAAATGGCTTCCACGGCTCGAATTTTCAAAATAATTAAGCTCTACACATGAAATGTGATATTAATGCCACATTTATAATATTTTAAATTATTCATACAAAAATAACAAATCTTTTAATCAAATGATAACATCAGACTATTTTACTTGATATATAGATTTCTGATTTGTTAACACTTAAATTCAGATATAGATCATTTCATTTTCTGACCCTTTTATGAAAATGGAAGCACTTCATTTGATTGCTGTAATCAATTTATGCCCTTCTGACGAATGTGGACAACTAAATGTAACCAAACATTTTGGAATTTTGTGACATTTCTTAATCCAAAATATTTACTACATAGTTTTGTAATGTATTGACTGTAAAAACATTAAATTTAGAAATAACATCCTGCAAGTATCAATTGTTTTTATATGTTTTCAATGCTGTATTAAAGAAAGGCGAGTTTCAATAATGACTCCGATTGCAGCATATGACTAACCAAAATTGATTTCAGAAGAAAAAAACTTTAAAATGTTTATCAAAGCAGAATTATTACTGAGTTTTGTAATATGTTGCCGACAGGAGCATGATATTTAAAAATGATATCGTTTCTTTAATCTACCAAATGATTTTACGATGTCATTCTAATGTTGCATTGAAGAAGGTAAAATTCGATCATTGATTTCGATTATAACCTGTGACTAAACAAGACTGATTCGGAAAAGCACATTAGTAATTCGTTTTCAAAATAGAGATTGGTTTTCAAAACAACTGTTTTTAGGAAATTGTTTTTCAAAATAAAATTAAGAAAACAAAACAAACTTTAAAATTGCCAGACCCCTTAAAAATTTATATGTTCTTTTTATATATGATATAAAAATATGTATGTTCTTTTTATATATTAAAATAAATTTTCATTCCTTTCAAGATTGCTCTGAAAATTATAGTTTCTGCATAACAAATTAACGAATAATATTCAGAATGTTCGAATACAAATTCGCTCAAATGTTATTATTTATCAAAGAAGGGAAAATGCTTTTAAGCAAATTAAATCTCAAGAACAATATTTTTGGAAAAAGATATGATTTTTTAGAATTCATCCTTAAGTTATTTTTTATTATTGTGTATAACTTAGAATAATTTGTTAGTGAATGAGTTCCTAATCATAAAGATTGAAACACCAAAACTGTGAAGCATTTATCAATATATTTGTGATAATTTGTTTGAAATAATCTATATAAGTCTTATATATTTGAAAGTCTTTACTGAAAAGGAAGTAAATTTTTCATACATAAAAAAATAAAAAAGATGAAATTTTATACATACATTTTGAAAAATTATTTTAATCTTATATGCATATATATTAACACAAACAGTATCAACATTAGCAAAATAACAGCAATCACTTTAACAATTAAACTCTAATAATTGAAAAAGACACGTGCAACTAAATAAAAATGAGGTTTGGAAATTTATTGTTATTATTAAACAATCAATCTGAATAGTTTTATAATTCTGTAAATACTAAAAAACGTAAATACAGAACATTAGAAACCATTATTATTCCATTCCTAATTCTTTTGATACAGACGATTTGTAAGTACACAATGAATTCATTATTGTTTATGTTTAATTATTTTGATGGCAATGATTTGTAAGCGTGCAAAGAATTTATTATTTTTTTTTATATTTAATTCTTCTGCTACCTCTTTTGATGCATCGGCTACAAAATCTGCAGAAAGAATCATCAATAAGAGAAACAGAAAAATGTTGCAAAATACATAAAACAATGATATCTTTTGAATTATGCTATTATATGGGTCCAATCCTACATATAGCCACAAGCACATTATTGTAGAATCATAGGTGATCGCCATAAAGTGCTTCTTGATCAATTTGCTCGACGACAGATTTAATTAAAATGTATTAACGCCAGTGTCTGTCCATCTGTTGGTTAGAATTACTACTTGAAATAGATTTGGCAACCTCCTTTATAACTCTTCTGATGTCGAAGTACATTATAGCCATGAACATTAGGAAGCATGTTTCTTGATCAATTTGTTCGACGACATATTTGATATAAATATATGAATGCAAGTATTTCTGTTGGTTGGAATTACTTTTTGAAATAGATTTGTCAAATTGATTGATTATTCCTCTAATGCCGAGGCACATTATGGGGCAAAATATTTCATATGTCATTATTGGCATAATAGCGAATGAGATAAACGATAATTCTATAAATGACACTGCTATCATCTTGTATACACCATTATGAATGGTATAGCCAAATGAGTAGAATGATATATCGAAATTCAGAGTGTTTATGAAGTGCTTATAAATTAAAGTGAGAATCAAAATAGAAAACGCTTGTAATTATAAAAATATTTAACCACATACCTGTGGCTTTCTTGCCGACTCTAAAGCGTTCGAGAAGTTTTGAAATATTTTTTAGTTTATTAACTTTTAGAGCGAAACAGAAATGACACAATACATATTGTGAACATAGTTAATAAAAGAACTGGGTTTTCATGGTATAATGTTGAAGATATTGTTGACAGAGTCAGAATGGCGGATGCCATGAAATTTAAAATCGTCATTAAAATATTTTGTATATTCAAAATTCCAGATGCATTTTTGCAATTTATGTAGGAAAAAATTCCTCCAAAATAGAATGAGATAAATATGTATTTATAAAACTAATTCATTTTCCAAAGAAGTAAACTGCGCAAAAAATAAATGATTTACTACTTTTTAGAGAATTCTAAATTTCGATTTAATTCATCAAACAAAAATAAAATTACGTTCCGTTAATAAATCTTTCAGTGAAAACTCTTTTTGATAAAAAAAAAATTGCGAAGAATAATAACAATGTATCTTTGGTTTTCTTTATTATAAAAGAGTCGTGTAAAATGCTACATCAATTGTTTATTGGTACTTTAAGTCTTTGCTTTCCATAATAATAAGAAACAAATAAAAATTACAATAAAATAATAGAAATTCATACGAAAATTTTACATAAGACCGGACGAATTTTTATGACTGGTATTTCCGATCGTTATTAAACTCTATATAATAACATTGCCATACATATAATTTAAAATTTTACCACTTTTATAACAATTTAAATAATTCACGCCAAAGTAATACTTTTTACCGCAACTATAGCATTAAACTATTTTACAGTGTACACACATTGCTGATTTCTTAATATTTAAACACAAAACAGGCCATTCCATCTTCTAATACTTACGAATATAAACGAATTTCAATTCTTTAGCTTAACCAGTACATTTTTGTTAGATACGGAAGACTAAATACAACAAAGCATTTAGAATTTCTGAAACATAGCTTACCGAAAAAAATTATTTCACAGTTTTGTAATATATTGGTTATAGTAACACGAATTGAAAAAATAACATCGCTTTTTTAATCTACCACTCGATTTTAAAATATCTTTCGAATGCTGTATTGAGGAAAATTGAGTTCGATCAATGGTTGCGAAAAGATATTTAGTCTTAACACATTGATTTCTGAAGAAAGAATTCGAATAAATTGTTTATCAAAACAGAATGGCTACATGACTTTGTGACATATTGAGAATAGAAACGTAAATTAAAAAATACCTTTCCTTTACCATTAGATTTTGCAACGTCTTTCAAAGGATATGTTGAAAGAAACTGAGTTCGATCAACGATTGCGAATACATCATATGCTTAAATAAGATTAGTTTTATAAGCAGTCATTGTAATATAGAAAATTCTTTTCAAAGGACAAGAGGGAAAGTATTAAAAATATTAAAAATTTCCAAATTACGTAAATAATTTAGATTTTTCCATACGTGAACAAGATTTTGAATTTCAAATTGAACTGTCATTCTTTTCAAAATAACACTGAAAATTATCGTTTTCAGATAACCGACAAACGAATAACTATTTCACATTCATCTGAACGTTTTCATCAAAGAAGGGACAGACTTTTAAGCAGTCTAAATATAACAAACAGAGTTTAAAAATTATGAAATTTCATTATTGATAGTGTTATGTATAATTTTTAAAAAAACTTTGGTAGTAATTGATTGACTCGTCAAGTACAGAAGAAAAAATTGTGAGATTCGTATTTATATTTTATATTGTCTGAATAATCTATGTTATATTTTTATATATTTAGAGAAGTGTATTGATTATTGGAAAGAAACGAAAGCATTTTATGAATGAAAAAATAAAATCCAAATGGAATACTACATAGGCATTTTACTAAATGATTTAATTCTTCTGCTCCAACTTATTCAGAGCGCCGCGATGGCCTGGTGGTAAGGTCTCGACTTCGGAACTGAAGGGTTTCAGGTTCGAGACTCGATTCCACCGATGATCCGTCGTATGAGGGGGCCTCTTGCACGTTAAATCTGTCAGTCCTCCCGCTGGTGTGGAGAGGAGGGTGCCACTTCAGGTGTCGTCATCTGACTGTGGTTCAAAATTACGAGGTCCGTCCCAAAATAGCCCTCGTGTTGCTTTAAAACGGGACGTTAATATAAATTAATAACTAAACTAAACTAAACCTACTTATTCAGACAAACAATATTACACTATCAAAATAATGACAACAATTTCAATAACCGAAATGCGATGTTTCAAAAAATCTCTAACGACTTAAAATAAAAAGAACGAGAGGGAATGGTCTCCTCAAAATTTTCTCGTATACTCTCTAATAAACTTGTGATTCCAGAGAATATATTACATGGGGTTGGCGCACTATAGTTATGAAATATTAACTTTTGGAGAATATTAAGCCTTTTTACTTAATGTATAGTGCCATCTTTGGCGAGTTATTTGGCAATTAATTCCAGACATGTTTTTAATTGTATCAGAAAATTGAATTTGAGTTTCAGACATATTTTTCTTAATTACTTGAAACAAAAATTTGATGCTGAACTACGCTAATGGTCACAAAATCTCGCATCATATTTGGGGTATAAAAGTCCTTGCGTTTCTGAATTAATCACTTTTATAAGCTATTTAAAGAGCTTTAATATGAGGCCTACAGAAGAAAAACTTCTTGTTTGATCTGGCTCAAATTTTGATATGTGTCTACACTACAGATGTGAAATCTGTGTGTCTCGAATTTTTTCTACGTAATCTCTCTCTTCGTTTTGCAATTATCGCGTTTATTTATATTCAAAAGGATGGACAAACGAGCTTTTTCCAAACGGATTTAGCTCAAAAATCTGATAGAAATCTTCAAATTTGGGGTTAAAACCTGTGATAGGCGTTGTTGACTAGGAGTAGAACTCAGGGCCTTTTGATTAGAAGCCTCGTAGCATAGTCACTAGACAAAAGAAATTGCTAGTGTCCTGTAGATGTTATTTGGTTTATGAACTTTCCACCGCATTACTCCCCGTCCAGTGTGTCGTATGTGAGACAAACGATGTTATTGTACCAAATGTTTTTGGAGGGCAACGAGCGTTTTAATCGCGCCAAGTGTTAAGTCGGGCGAAGAACGTTTGTTATGGTGATTTTTGCTACCGGTAGAGGGAGCCACGAAGATTGAGTTTTGAAGGTTGAAAGTTCATTGTCCGTGGTCACCAATGTGGTATCTTGGTGTTGGCTTGGAATAGAACTCGGGACCTTTTGATTAGAAGTCTCGTAACATAGCCACTAGACAAAAGCAATCGCTCGTGTCCCGTACATGTTATCTGGCTTATAAATTTATCAACGCAAATCATACACCAAATTTCAACCGTCTAGCTCGAAGCGTTTATAAGTTATCTTTGTCACAGACAAGCGGAAATTTTTCAAAAATGCGTTTTTTTAAACCGAAACTGGTCTGAAATAGGGAGATTTTTTAAAATTTTGAGTTATAATTATTATCAAGTAGTTGAATCTTCCAAGAATCTGGAGCATTACATGAAACGTTAGGGCAAACATGAAGCGTTAGAATTTACTAATATTTAATTTCTTTTTAATTCCTTTGATAGCAACAATTTTTTTTCCAAAACTTACTGTTATACGAAATATATATAGAGAAAGAAACTTGAATCTTTATATTTTAAACTTCCCCAAGTTCAAGAAAGATGTTTCTAAATCATATCTGTCTGAAAACATTATAATTTAAAATTTAACTAACTATTGTATACCTGGGACTAACTAATTTATACCTGAGAATAGTAATTTTCCCAAGCTTAATCAATTAAATCAATCCAAAAAGTATCCACAATCTAATACTTTATTGTAAATCCCTAAATTCTTTGAATTTCACCTTCTTTTAGAATCTACATAGAATTAATCATGGAAGAAACATGGAATTCTGAGTTTTATAGCAGCATTTTTATGAGGTTACCTTTTTACTCAAAAGATTAATAAGATCAAGAAACGGCAAAATCGTTTCAGCTCAGATACTCAATAGTTTATTTTTGTTATTAAAATCTAGTGATTGGGATTGTAACATTCCCCGTCCCGCTTTAGTGAGAAAATAGTTCCTCCAGCTCTGTGTGTTTGCTAGACACCTTGAGATAACCAGATGTTGCAGATGGTCTCCCTTCGGGACCTGAGGCATCTATAGCTGAAAAAGCCCACGTGGAAATTCCTCGTCCAGAAGATTGTGATAGTGCTTTCAGAGACAATGGAACATCCAAACATCTAGATGCCTAATTTCCCTATTGTAAGTGGACCCATGTGCCAGATTTTTCGGCGAGCCTTAATTACCTTCCGATAACAGACTGCCGCCGTTGAAAAAGGCCCTTTTGCTGGACATGATTGGCCGGAAGAGAGGACCAGTAGCCACTGAGGAAGAGGAGATGGAAACTGTTGCTGAGATAAAATATGCAGAGTGTTTTGGAAAGTGGAGAGAAGAATTTTTGGGAGACAGCTGGTGTACGCCCTCGAGTCCGGGAAATTTGCAGCGCCGCCTGAAATTATCACTGACTGGTCAGCCCGTGAATTCCCAGTGGTGTTGTATTTACTGTTTATTGGAGAACTGATCTTCAAGTAAAACCCTTCAACTTGAACTGTTGTCGTGTAAATAGCAACTATTTACTTAAGATAAGAACGACTTGTTCTTTGTATATATATAGGGCTATAAAATAAAGAAGTGTCTAAAAATTATGAGTATTCTTTGATCTATCGAGATCAAGGCATTCCAGGATCTTGAGCAAAAACGATTGTCCTCCATTATGATTGTCATTACCATAATTACTAGAAGGAAGGGTCTCGCCAAAAACTTCTTACACAATCTTTAACAAAAGTTTTAAAATTAGATAAGAAGTTACATTTTAAATAAATCTGTGTATCAAATTTTATACATTATCTCTCTTTGTTTTGCAGATATCGTGTTATCATATATTCTGAAAGCCGGACAGATAGACTTTCTCTGATGGATCTCGCTCAGACTTTGCCAGAAATATACAAATTTGGTCCAAAAATCAAATACAAAATTTCAGCCGTCTTGCTCAACGCATTTTGCGTTTTCTTAGTCAAAGACAGATATGGTACCTAAAATTGTTTTTTTGAACTCAGATAATTCTGAAACTTGGAGATTTGTCAAAATCTTGAGTTTAACTATTTTGATAATTAAAAAGTTTTTTCTATGCTTCGTCCACCAGAAAGTGAAATTTATTTTTAACTGAGCAAAGGAAATACTGCCAATATATCATATAAATGATTATAAATAGTATGGCATAACAATATAAAGATATAACGACATAAACATAATTTATGTACTTAAGAATAAAACCGAAATGCTTGTAATTGTAAGAAGATTCAACTATATGTTTTTTATTGACTTTAAATCATTCGGTATGCATGACAATATTTTTAAGTTGTTTGACCTTTACATCAAGACGACAAAGATACAGAAATGACATAATAGATGTTAATATAGTTAAAGATTAAGCCAAATTATGGAAGTACAATGCTGATGATGGTTGAATAAGGTTGATGGTTCATTGTGTAGTTAGAAATCACTATTAAAATATTATTTGTTCGTAGCATTCCGGAAACATCATGATATTTTTGAAAAGGAATATGTTAAAAATTTGCGTTTAGAATGAAATTTCATTTTCCCCAGGACAAAGGCCCCAGGCATAATGCACGTAACGTCAAAATGCGGGGTTTTTTTTATTTTTTTTTTTCATTAAAAGCTGCATTTACACACACAGTTCCACAGTACTCTGACATCAATATTATTGAATAGATGTAAACCGCACTCAAAATAGTGGTTCAAAAATACAAAATTTAAAACAAAACCAATTTAAAACAAGACCTGCAATTAAATATTGACACTTTCTTTCTTCGTAATATATTACAAAAATTTCGTTGGTGTATTCTCCTTTTTTGAGGCAAAAATCTAAGAATTATATAAATGCTTCTAAAATTTTTTTTTGATTTTTTTTTTTTTGCTTTAAACTAAACCATTTGTAATGTCTAAAAACAAGAAGATGTTTGCACTTCTCGGTAATGTGTTATTTATATTTAAAAAAATGGATTTATGAAGTAAAAATAAGATGTACTGTCCGTCCATCACAAGAACTCTGCTAGACGATCTCTATGCTTACGGCGGGCTTCATAGAAACAAGTTACTGTAGGAAGAGTTCATTTCGAGGAGGCAGAAATTCATTCTTTCTCAAACTGGCACGTTTAGCGCCAAACTGGCGATATTATGTGTTATACCATTTAATTTTTGAAAACAAATTTTTAAAAAAATCACAAAGATGAAATTTATTTGCGTACTCGGAGTATTGAAAATATCTAATATTTCTGTAATAAATTTACAGAGAGAAAAGCAAATCAAATAGAAAAACTGAATAATTATTCGTAAGTCTAACGACAGCACAAGAAGAAAAATTAAGAAGTAAAATCATGCAAGATAAAAAATTAATCGTCATCATTTCATTTGATTTAAATTTATATGTTATTAATATAAAATTATACGCTGCAAGCGCATCTAATTTAACATAAAAGCAGTAATATAATTAATCGCAATTATTTCATTTGATTTAAATTTATATGTTATTAAATATGCAGTATATAATTATATGCAGTTAAATATTTTATGCAGTTAAATATTGACCAAGGAAAAGATTAATAAAACATAAAAGAAGTAAGCTAAGCGAATATAAAGACAATGCAACTGCGACTAAAGCGAGAAGACGAAGGTGGAACAAGTTTTTCTTATCTCTACAATTGACGATAAGAACAAGAATACCCCATAAGACTTCCGTCCGATTCCACCCATTCAAAATGGATCTTCCCTAACAAAGCCGGTTTCTATGACGCCCGCCATAAACATAGACAATCGTCTAGCAGAGTTCTTGTGATGGACAGGCAGTACTTTCAATTGTTTAAATCACTGTACTTAGAAAATGGATAGTTGTTACTTCATAAAATGTTTCTGACTAAACTGAAATTTTCGCTGAATTCAAGTTGGTCAGAACCATTTATCAACCAAACTAGAAAATGAATAGTATTATTCTTAAATCTTTGAATAATGTCCGTAAAATCTGTCTACAAATGATAATAAATTCATAAAGGTAATAAATATTAATCATATTCTTTCATATATAATAAGTGATGGTAAAAATTTCATGTTCATGTTAATTTTCTGAAACATGCAGATAAAAAAAAGAATTTTCATTATACAAAGTTACAAATGCAATTTACCTATGTATAATTGTAAAATCAATAAAAAAAATGAATTGCAATTCCATTATGTAATAACGCAAATGAATTTTTAAATGAATTCGTTATTCTTTTTGACTTTTTTTTTCTAAAAATTATCGTTGCAGAAAATAAATTACATGAATAACAACATTGCTTTCATTTCAAAACTATCAATCGGAGTAATTTAAAAATTATCATTCAACAGAAAAATGTTAAAAAATTTAAATCTTTAACAAAAAAAAATTAACATTACTTTCTTATAGTGCTGTTTTCATGTGTTATTTAGAAAATTTTGTTAATAATTGAATCAGAGACTTACGATAAATATATCGATAAATTCCAACAATCAAATTGAAATAATAGAAATAATTTATTTAAAAGTTATCATTCAACAGAAAAACGTTAAAAAATTTAAATCTTTAACAAAAAAAATTTAACATTATTTTCTTATAGTGCTGTTTTCATGTGTTATTTAGAAAATTTTATCAATAATTGAATCAGAGACTTACGATAAATATATCGATAAATTCCAACAATCAAATTGAAATAATAGAAATAATTTATGAGAGTTTTGTAAGCTTGTAACGGTTAAATGATTATTGCAAAAATGCAAAGACTATCTTGGAACGAAAAGTATTAAGGATGATTAGAAAAGGATTTAAAAATACTTTCTTCTAATACTACTTTATATATTCTCCTAAAAGATGCAAAATGAAAAAAAAAATCCATCAACCAATTTGATTCTTCCGAGTAACTAAACAAATATAAGCATGACACATTAGAATGAATTAATATATATATATTTTTTTCCTTCATAAAGCAACGATCTGTGAAGCTTCTGTAATCTTTTTTTATTTAGTGAGTTTATATTACTTGTCTTCTATATGAACTCGTCATATTCCTTTTTATGGAAAACTAGTTGAAATCAAGTGGGTAAAGACGTTTGGTCTTATGAGATGGAACGACCTTGAACATATAAGGAGATTTTCATTTGTTTAATTCTTGGTCAAGGAATTATAATCGACTAATTCTTTAAAATGCAAAATAAAGATTTTATACATACTTTTATTAGTGATCTAAAAGATAGAAAATGCGATATATATATATGTGGGTATCTATATATATATGTGTATCTATCTATCTATCTATCTATATCTATATCTATATATATATATATATATATATATGCTTGTGTGTGTGTGTGTGTACAAATAGAAAGTAAATTTCTACCTAACTTTCTAAATCATTAGATATGTTCATATATTTCGAAATTGAAGAACACTCTAAATGATGCAAAGAACCGCATTTTATGTTATTTGAGTCAATTAATGCACTTGCGACGTATACATTTTTATTTAATTTCTTTATCTTAGAGTAATTAACGATTTCCGTGATGAGTTGTCGAGTTTAACAAACGATCAATCGTCAAAGATGAAGAGATCATCATTGGAATGATTTGAAATAAAGATAATCAATCTTTTATAACTCGACTAACTTTTATCGATGATGTATGGAAATTTCTTTATTTAAAACTGGTCTAGGCGGGAATATTTAAAATCTAGTTAAATCATTTATACATATATTCATGTCATTTGGAACTTAAAGAGGTCTAAAACCCAGAGATTCGTCAAAATATTGAGTTCAAGTTTTTTCATGATTGCGATACTTTCTCTATACTTTGTAAACGCGAAAGTAATAAATATAATAGAGAAAAATGTAATTTGTAATTTTTCGCTGTAAATTTTTTATGTTCTTCATTCATCTATCTTCCATGCCACAGGACTGGGGTGCTTCTAACCCCAATGGATTTAAAATTTATAAGGCAGTTTTTCAATGGAATCTGCTGTCAAATCTAGAACTATTCGGGTTTGAATCTGGAATCAAACCACTTAACCACCATTTCCATTGACGGCTTTAGAAGAATAATATTAATATATAATTGCACACATTTATAATGATGATGATGATGTCGTGTCCGTGTTAACATGGAAAGGGATGTAGTGGCTTCTGGGGGTAAAGAGCCACACACACACACAGTCTCCTGCATGAAGATGACACACACGCATTCACTTGCACAACCTCTTTTTACGGGGGGGGGGGTGCGAGGCTCATTCCCACATCTTACAGATAGAACAGAAGGGAAGAAAAACCAGAATTCGAACACGGGAAGCCCAGATCAAGGGGAAAACTCTCTACCATTAAGCCAGAACGCCGGCACACATTTATTATAGTTAAATATAACATCAAACTGTAAAACAATCACATCTGAAAATCGAACCCTTTATAAAAGGAATGGTCATTAGAAAGCTAAATTTAAATATAACATGTTCTGACTTTCAGTATTTGTTTAGTAAGCAAGAGTGGTTTTGCAATCATTTGATAAATTTGGTTCATCTAAAAGTACAAGATTAAAAAATTTTGCATCAACTTCCATCGCCCACACTTAAGTCAAATTTACTGTTTATTTTAATATAAATAGAATAGCACTTTCCGATAATTATACTTCATAAGAAGTGGTAACCAAAAAGATAAGCGTTTATTACACTTAAAATTCTGTGATAATCTAGATTTCCCTCTACTGCTAAACGTAAAAATATTCTTCTGTCCTCCCTCCCCTATTTTGATTAAATAAACGTATCCTGACGCATGCGCAAAAGTGTGGGGGAGTATGAATCATACTATAATCACCAACTTGTATAAGAACTTGTTGAATTTACGAGTTTGGAGAATCTGATCTGCGTATAAATTGGGTAAATGCTTTTGTATTTCATTTCTTTTTTGACAGTGGTTTTTATGATTATTATTTTAAGTCCTACATGGTAATTCAATAGTTGAATTTAGCTATCTGAAATCCTGTTTAGCCGGACCTCTAAATAGAAAATGTGGTATTAAAATTTTGGTTTAAAAATCTTGAAGGTGTACCGAAAATTAAATAATAGTACCAGTTTTTTTGTAAGCCTATCATTAAAAGTTTTGATAAATATTCTTTTCTATAATAATTTTCATTAAAACCTATCTATAGTATCTACCTATATATGTTTGCTTATTTTCGAACTTCATCTTGTTATGATGTATTTAATAATATTTTCTAATAATCAATTAATAACATTAACCATAATTAATTGATAATATAGTGATTTTTTTTCTCTGGCAAGATCATCATTAACTGATATCGTATTTATAGGATAAGAACATTCTAATTTGAGCAAATTTCAACCAAAAAATTGCATTAGTATGGATCTTAAGCCATTCAAATATTGTTCGGAATGAAAGATCGGTTATCTCTCAAAAAATATTCATTGAGTCGTAGCCATACAAAGAGTGAATTGTTGTTGAAGATACAATATCTTGCTATCAAAATTTCTGGCTTCAAAATATGCACCATATACCAAGAATTATTAGAAGATAATCCATCCATTCTTTCTCTTACCATATAGTTTAAAAATAGAATGTAATAACAGCACATAATAATGCTATTGTAATGTAATAATACGTAATAACGCAATGTAATAATGCTATTTCTCGCTCAATAGTAAAACTATAATTGACTAATAATGTAATATATTATTTCTTATTAATAAGACGTTCAAGTTGCAGTAACTGGAGTTAATGAGTAAATACCCGCAGATAAAACTGATCACAATTTCACTATTTCTGGAATAATCGGAAAGTATTGTATGTGTGGTAAATCCCAATGAAATAATACAGCTTGATTTTAAAATTATACTCTAATATTTACATAATATTTAAAAAATTTTCGTGATTAAATTGGACAGTAATAAACACCCGTTGAGTGTTACGAGAGTATAATAATCAAAAACTAAGAGTGAACTCGAAAAAGAAAAAAAAAACGATATTGACGGGATTCTTGATGTCGCAAGATTATTTAAAAAGAACGATAAACGAATTAGTAGTCGCCGAAAGTGACGTAACTTCATAAAATCGCCGAACAAGTATCATAATTATCTGGCATTATAATACAATTCACTGATATTGTAATGTTTCTATTCATTGGCAAGAAAATAATTCATATCGTAATAGTTTTCTTCTAACAAAAATGATTAATAGAATTTAAAACAATAGCTACTTACCTGTTTACATGTAATGATTTATTTGAAAAGAAGCTTCGCTGTAAATTGCTTTGATTTTCTGAAGGATTGAATTTTTTTATTTACGATAGCTTAATATTGTGAAAACGTATCGAAAACAATCGAAAGCAAAAGCTTCATTTATAGTGAAATAGGAGGCAAGTCTAAGTGAGACTTGGGAGACATTGGATGGTAATTATAAGTACAGATGCTACTAATGTTATACTCTTCTAAGTTGAAATATGACCTTCATCCTAAAGATTTTATAAGAGAAGGCATCGTACTATTTAGTTAGCCCAATGAATGACAGCATCGATATGCCTGAAAATAAAATGAGCTATACTAAGTATATGCCATTGCTCAAATTAATATTGCTACAATCCATGAACTATCGAGTTTTCTTAAATGTGTTTTCTAGTTTAAAATAAAACAAATATAATTTCTTGTAAATGTTCAAAACTTAAACTAGAATCACTTTAGAGAAAAATGTAATTGCGTTACATTTTATTTTTTTGGGGAAAAAAATTGACTTTTTTGCTATCTTTACCTAGGTCAGGGATGGTGAGTTTATGGATCCAAGTGCAATTTTTTTCTAAAGAAATGTCTGAGATACGAACGTGCCATCAAATAATATTGACCTGTGATTGTTGGGAAGATAATGAAACTAAATACTAACATCTCAGAACTCTTTATTCACTAAGAAAAAAATGTATATATTGCACTGTATAGAAGTAAATGTTTTAGTTATACGTATAATTCAAATTAAAGTAACAGTGTGATTACTGTTATTGCAGATTAGATGACAAATAACTTATATTAAATTTGTAAGATGTTCAGAATGCATACTGAATCTGGGTCATCTGCCAAGCAGTTTCTAAGCAAGTTTGAAAATAACTCACGGGCATAGATTGAAATAGCATGAGCCAGCTTTTTCAAAAAGATGTTTAAATCGAATTTCGTTTTTCCAAAAACTTCGTAACTGACATTCTTGCTTATTTTGCTTGTTAACCTTTCTGTTTCAATCCATTTCAACATTTTTCTTGTTTTAATAAATGTTTGAATCCATATTGCACTTGACTGGAAACCAATAGTTTTATTTCAAATTTTTCGATTTCCTATCAATCGAATGGGGAAAAATTCAGTTTATCAAATGAAGTCGCATGCAAGCTGTTTTGTTAACCGTAAAATGCAAAAAGTTTTGATAGGCAGAGTTCAAAAATATTGACCCTGTGCCGTACTTAAAGGCACGCGTGCTACTGGTTCACCATCCCTGACCTAGGTTAACTCATTGGGAAAAACACTAACTCATTCACTCCTAATTCTTCTGGTAGTTCAAGTTTCAAATCATTTATTGTTAATTCAGTGTCAGCAGTTCAACTAATTTTTTTGAACAGCTCTAAAAAAACAATGCCTGAATTTTATTTTTTGAATAACACATTTAAGGTTTTTTTCATTGTAAAGAAACCGAATATAGGTTTGGACACCATTTTTCCAAAGGAATTTAACTTAAGTAGAAATTCGGCAGAAATAATAATTTTAGTAACATAACAAATTATTGGGTCGTTCGGAAAGTCATTTCGTATTTTTGTGTCAAAATGAAAAGAAATTTTCGTTTAATGAATAAATTATTTATTAAATTATAAAATTGCCATTCTGGTCTAATGCCTTTTGCCATTCTGGTCTAATACCTTTTGGTAGTAACATGATTACACGCTCATAAAAGTTTTGGTCTTTGCTGTAAAAAAAACGGATCGAGGTGGTTTTTGGCCTCCTCATTTGAAGGAAAATTTTTGCAAATCAGTTCTGGTACTGATGTACTGTTAACACATCTTCTCCACACATATTGGCTAATTTATTTCTGGCTTGAACAGCATTTTTACCTTTTATAGCAAAAAAGAAAAAAATGACGAAAATGCTGTTTATTGCTCTCCATATTTAAAAGGGCACCATCCAAAAACTACTGCGAAAAATCAGCTGCACTTTTTCACACTCAAGCCTTGCTATATCAGCTCTTAAAACATAAAATGATTTTGCGGTTTAAGTATGAAATTGGGTGCGAAAAATGCAATTAAATCCTTTGTCAGGAAAAAACGAAATTACTTTCCGAACAACCTAATACATTTAATTTTCATTTATTCTACAGTAATAAAATTATATTTAATTTTTGTTTTTGACTTATTACAATTACATGAACGAAATCCGGCAGATAGACGGATTTAACTTTAAATTTGTTACAAGTCTACATTTTATATAAAACTGTAACCAAATTTAGTCCAGTTCTGTCCATTTTGTAATTATAGCAAGTGGTGTCAATCTTACAGACGGAGAAACAGTAAAACTTAGGGAGTATTCAGCAAAGTTTACTATAGTGTACTACTAGGCACACAACCCTCCAGTGAGGGAAATGAATACTTGTGGCATTCTTGGATGATCATTGAATTTCAAGTTACACCAAGATCCACAATTTTATCGATATATTGATATAATTTTTCTTTTAATGTTACATAAAGGCGTATAATTTTATATAGGATTGGAGAGGTGGAAATTTTATTTACGCGTTGATTACTGCACGATCTTTATTTTCTACTTCAGATCTGAAATGGCATTTGGCACCAAGCCCGTCAACAAAGTGAGCGATGCTCTGTGGTTCCTCAAAGAAGCTTCGGCGAAGCTCGGCTGGGAAGATCTTTCCGAAGACGTTGTTCTGGACATTGGATGTGGCACCGGAAACGCGAGTACCACCCTTCTCCAACTGTTCCCCAATGTCAAGAAAATCATTGCCATTGATCTCTATCAGAAGACTGTCGAAGAAGCCCAAGCGAATAATCCACATGAAAAATTGCAATACGAAGTCGCTGATATAGAGGACAGGTTTGCTTATTGTGTTTTGTAAACTTATAAATTTAGTTCAACGTTTTCAAATTTGCTTTTT
>JAPMOQ010024049.1:0-49761 GCA_026543055.1 Argiope trifasciata | reverse complement strand
CATATATACCTTTCAAGGCCAAAGAAATATCAGAAGTCTTCCAGCATCCTGTTATATTCTCAAGATTTCCATCAAATGTACAATAATCGATGGTGAACTTTCTACCATTATGACTAAAAAGTTAAGAATAATAAACAGATTTCTATCCCGATTCTAATAAAAGTATATTTTATTGTTTTGAAATGTAATTTCAGCAATTTAGTGCACTAGTAATATTTCAACAAATAATAGTTGCCTTCGGTGACCAGTTCTTCAATCACCATACTAACAATAATTCAATATTCTAGTCATCAGTCGCTAATATTTTAAGACATGGTTGCACATGATATATGTATAAATATGATAACAGTAATTAAAAATAAAATAGTGACATTTTATTTCATGGTACTTTTTCCAGGGTGCATAGTGTTAAACTGTTGCAAAAATTAAGTATTTTTAAGCACCTTAGTCCTCAACATTAAGCACTTTTGTGTAAATATGCATACCCAAACAGTGTATTTTTAAAGCATAGTATTTTTTTCTGTTCTATAATGATGCATAATTTTTACTGAAAAAAAATATCTTAAAAAATTAATTTTAAATGCTCATTTTTTAATTTTAATATTTATTTCTGTATTTGTGCACCTTTTATAGTAAAAATATATCTTTTTGGATTTGACAAAAGCATAGGAATGAAAAAAAAAATAATAAAATAAAGGGAGGGCTAATAATACCCCCCAAAAATTAAGTCAAATGTATAAGGTTAACAATAAAGATTTGTGAGCTTTTACAACATTTCTTAAAATAAAGAAATAAAATATCAGACGGATACATCATTTCTGAAAACGCCGACAAAGATGTAGAAGCTCAACATGACTACAAATTTTACATTTGATTTTTATATAACAACAATTGAGATCCAAGATGGCTGGCGCTAGAATGAGTATTAAGTAATCATTTTAAGTACTCATTCTATTAAGGAATTTTTTTGCAATCTTACAAAGCTAAAAATTAAAGCATTCCTATGGCTATCAGCATACAAAAGGCCAAAATGATATAAAACTGGTGATAGAAAAATGCCATATTCTAAATAAGTTTTAAAAATAATTTTTCAATAGAAAATAACAGCAGCGTTCACGAATGATTATACTAAACACAAATTGTCTTAAAGTTTATATTTCTAAAGTGCAGTAAAAGTATTTTTTGAACGTTTAATGTTCTTAAAATACAATGAAAACTTGTTTTTTAATCTACAAGCAAAAATTCTTTAAAAAATTGCAGAAGAAACGATTTATATATATATATATACAGTTTCCAAAGAAATAGAAATACTTTGAGAAATTCTAGTTTTCATAAATAACCAAAATAAGAATAAAAATAATTAATAAATTCAGTTCTGTAGTTAGAAGTAAAATAGGAATAAAGCAGCCAGAGTGTCTCCCCAAAACTTTCCCGATTATTGCAGAAATGCCTTGTTCGGCATTGGCGTACGTTACGGAATATTTACAGTAAGCCTGAATTAAATATTTTTACTGATTCTATTGTGTGATCGTTGGAAAGTGTAATGGGATTATTCTATGGCATGCGGTTGAAAGTACCCGAAAGCTAAATTTGGGTTTTAGAAGCATTCTTCCCAAATGACTAAAACAAAAATTTGATTCAAAACTACACTTATATAGTCACAAAATTACATACCGAATTTGCTATATTTAAGTCGTTATATTTTTTAGCAATCGCGTTTACATTTTTTTGTAAGTACAGACAGACATGTGGCGAAACCCTTGTTGGATTCTGCTCAAAATTTTACAAGTGTTTATATAATGGATACTAAATCTGTGTACTGAATTTTAAGTATCTAGCTCTCTTCGTTTTGAAGTTATAATGCTAACTTATATTCGAACAGCCAGACAGACAAAGAGATTTCCTCCAAACGAATGTTGCTGAAAATTTAATTGAAATCTACAAGTTAGGTATGAAGACCGTATACTAAATTTCATCCATCCATCCACCTCAGTGTTTGTGTGTTATCTTTATCATCTCGTAATTAGGATGAGATGTTTCCGCAAATCCTGTGTGCACATTAATGGTGGGGATCTCCCATCGATGACGAGACGTACTTCCTACGGGGAGGATTGTACCGTGGCCGGTGATAACTCTTAGTATTCAATCACAGTTTCCGCCAGTGTTGTAGTGGGGAGGATTGTACCGTGGCCGGTGATAACTCTTAGTATTCAATCACAGTTTCCGCCAGTGTTGTAGTAATGGCGATCCGGTCATTCAGTATTTATTTCTGAGTGCCATTCGGTGAGACGGAGAGTCAGTAGTATGGCTTACCAGAGACAGACATTTTTCGAAAATGTGGAAAGGGAGGCGGAAAAAAGAAATAAGTGTTATCTTAATGTATGCTGGAACCCCTGGAATACTTCTTAGAATTCTTTTGTTGGTTTCCTTTTTTGATACATCCGGTAAACAAACCTTTACGACCAGGATTTTAATTTATGGGGAAATAAAACAAAACGAAAGGCTTTCTTCATCTTCATGAGAAAATTAAGCACTTTTTAAGGACCTTTTCTAAAAATTAAGCACTTCTTAAGGAGCTTAAAAAGGGTTTTCAAATTTAAGCACTTTTCATAACGCTATGCACCCTGTTTTCAAACTACGTGCTAACATTTTATTGAAAAAATCTAATTAATACAAATTACTGAAAGAAATTAAGTAGTAATTATTTCAGTAATTACTACTTAATTACTGAAAAAAATTTGTCTGTGCAAAAGCAGAAAAACTATATGTGTTAGATGGAAAATTTTCAGCACTAGATTTCCAAATACATTTTTTATAGATGAATATATAGATCATATTACTGTTTTAAACATCAATCAATTTCTTTCAATTAAATTATATTTAAGTCCCACTTTAAAGCTAGGACTATTTTGGAACATATCTCATAATTTTGAGCCGTGATCAGATCACGAAGTCGGCATATAAGCTGTATCCCTCTCTCCAACCTTCCACACCACACCAGCGGAAGGACGTTTGGCCCCAATGGTTTTAACGTGCATCAGACCTACCACGAAGATTCTTCGATGGAATGGGTCTCGAACCAAGAGAAAACATTAGGAAAGAGAGAATGGTGCATTTCCTCACATTGACTTTGATGTAAAGTAATTGCTAAGTGAGCATTTCATAAATTCAAAGATGATCAGATGTGATTTTCTGATAACAAAGTCTCCTCTTTTGCCAGATATCATTCCTTACAATTTTTGGTTGAGAGATTTCTTGAAAGACAATATCTACCGTCAAATTTAGTTTGGTTACATTAACATTCAGTTTCAAAACTAAGGCTATTTGGAGACAGCCCTCGTAATTTTGAGCCGTTATCAGTTGACGAAGACAACACTAAGCTGAAGTCCCTACTTCAAGCTTCCTCACCGTATTAGAGGGCGGAATTTTGGCCCTAATGGATTTAATTTGAATCACACCTACCACGAAGATTCTTCGATGGAATGGGTCTCGAACCAAAAGAAAACATAAGAAAAGAGAGAATGGTGCATTTCCTCACACTGACCTTGTTGTAAAGTAATTGCTAAGTGAGCATTTCATAAATTCAAAGATGATTAGATGTCATTTTCTGATAACAAAGTCTCCTCTTTTGCCAGATATCATTCCTTACAATTTTTGGTTGAGGGATTTCTTGAAAGACAATATCTACCCTCAAATTTCGTTTAGTTATTAGGGTTTTAGTTTTTTTTAGGGCTATCCCAAAAACTAGAGCTTTTTTGGGACAGCCCTCGTAATTTTGAGTTGCGATCAGATGACGAAAACAACACCTAAGCTGTAGTCCCCACTTCAAGCTTCCACACTATATTAGAGGGCAGCTTTTTGGCACTAATGGATTTAATGTGCACTAGACCCACATACACGACGATTTTTCGATGGAATCGGGTCTCGAACTTGAATCCTCCGGTACCGATGTTAAGATCTTACAATCTACAATACCTATAAATTCTTTCAAATCGATTTATGTCAAGATGCCTAATCAATACGATTAGTTGGTTAAGAATGATACTGTTGCTAAATATAAGAATTAAAGGGAAAATGTATTCGTATTCATACTGAAAAACCAAATACTGACTAAACAAAATAAGTTAATATTTTTTTAATATCTAAGCAATTTTCACAACGAAAATGTATTAATGTAATTAAATTAATTATATAAAGAATTTTTAAATACTGACAATATTTTGAAAAGTATACGCATCACTTGATGTACCAAAATGGATAAAATTGGACAAATTTTCGATTATTTAAATTCATCAAATTTTATTTTTAATAACTGTTAATAGATAACTTCTATACCAACTCTATTGGCAACCACAGATAACACTAATTATCCGGAACAATAGGTTAAGATGGCTGGACCATATCTGGAGAAGCCCTGAGAACAGTGTTCTCAAAATATCCATTTTTAAAAATCCTACGAGATTCTGTACCAGAGGAAAACCTCCAGTTAGATGGCTGAATGATTTGGAAACAAACCTGAGTGTTCTGAGGATAAAGAACTGGAAAGGAGTTACGGATAGGGATTGCAATATCGAACCAAAAATTCAATACCAATATTCGATATTCTAAGGTTTCGATATAAGGTAAGGATCTTAATACAGGAATACCAGTTTTAATACCGGCAGTAAATATTTTAGAAAAAAAAAGAAAGGTAAATTCCTATTTTAGCCCACCTCTGGCGACTTTTTCAAAATCTCGCCAAATTGAAAGTATTTGAAGTATTCACTTCAAATGTTGTCAGGGTTGCCATTTTGAAATCATTATCGCTGATTATTTGGCGAGATATAGAAAAAGTCGCCAAAGGTGGGCTAAAATAAGATCGACGCAAAAGAAAAAAAGAAAGAAGGTGTTTATTTATTTTATTTGCCAGTTTTATAAGAGAGTGTAAATATCACAGAAAATAATTTGTTATTTATAAATTATAATAATTTATAAAAATCAAAAATAAAAGTAAAGGGACATCATAAATCCCCAAAAGCGTAAATATCACTATTCAGTCTGTGGTGTTATTACAAATTTTTAAAATGTGATCTTGTAAAACATAATGTATCAATGGTACTGCCATTAAGTCAGAAACGTAATTTTGTACAAAAATTTCCAGCTGTCGAAAACGCTCCTTCAGCATATACGCTAGATGGTGGTATTGCTAAATATCTAAAAAATATCGTAATATTACGCACTTTCTTTACAACTACAACCTTATTTTCAGATACGAATATCATACAAATCCTACGCATGCGCAATACCAATCGGAGCTGTAGTAGGAATAGTTTTGACTCGCCTCCTTGGACGATTCACATATTTTATCACTTCTCTTGCTTGAACGATGTAACTTTGTATTCACAGTCTAATTAATTTCGTTTGTTCGACAGATATAAAAACAAAAACATACACTATTTTTATATGTTGGTTGGTTTGTGAATTTTAGTGGCGCAAGAGCCAACCTTGGCTAAACTGGGCCAGTCGTATGGTTAGACTATTAAACAAATGTGGAATACATACAACGTTAAAATAGCAGCATCAAAAGATTTTTTGAAGAACTACATTAAAAAATTTAATTACACATGATAAAAAGTTTAAAATGTTATTTGTAAGAATGGTAAAACCTAGGATTAATGGACTGTTAGGTTAAAAGTGGTAAAACCTAGATATAAACGTAGAAGCCAATGGCCTTTAAAAATTGAAAGATTTAAATGGGGATGTACTCCCACTATGTCTGGCATTGTCAGTGATGAAGTTCTTTAAAAAATGAATTCGCTGAGTATGTTTATATGTTGGAGATCCTTGAATATATAGTGGAGACAATTAAAGGTGACAAAAGACAAGTTCTACCTTAAAAAACGGTATTTAAACTTGTGAATACCGGTATTATAAAATTGTACAAAGGGCACGAAATACAAATTCAGTATTACAATCCCTCGTTACGGGGTACAGAAAATGCTGAAAAGTGCGCGTGGTTGCGACAGCCAAGGCCTGCAAGACATTGTTGTACTCATGAAGAAGAATAGAGAATTTTTTCAAAAGTATTATGCATTTAAATTTTTCAAAGGCTTTTACGTTCAAAATAATAAAAGTTATTTCTTTTTATATAGCATAATCGGAAATAAGAAGCGAAATGAAAGTTTATTGATCAGTAATAAGAAATGCCTTAATTTTTATTTATCTATATACTCCCACCATTGATATATTCGAGTATTTCTGCAAAGTTATCAATGGGTTAATGAAATCATTCATTAATGAAATGCACAAACATTTTTACACACTTATGAATTAAAAGGATACTTGTTAATAAATGTCCTTTTGAAAGTATCTAATGCCTCTATTTTTTCAGCAATACTGCAAGAGAGTTCATCAGTTTCACTAATGTCAATCAAGGTGATGTTATACTGTACTCCACTTCTGTACATATTAAATATTCTGTCGCATTGCTTGATTATATTGTCATGAATTATTTCTACATCATTCCTAAAAAAAAGGGAAGAAGGTAAAGAAATATAATTCCTATTTTTATAAGTTCAAAGAAAGTTTCATAAATCATATTTTTAAAAATCAAACTTCAAAAAGATAACAGAATATGTTTTATAAACAATTCCCAAAAAACAGTAACACTTATTATTAGAGAGGAAAATTCATAACTTTAAACATTTAAATATCATCAAGAACTGAATCAACAAAGAAACCAGCGGAAGTGGTCTCCCCAAAACTTTCTCGCATATTCTCTCACATTTCCGTTTTAGGCGCATTTTCGCAAATGATTAAAATAAAAATTTGACACAAAACTGCACCTGCAGTTTTTTCACACAAAATTTTACATGTTTAAGTCATTGAGTTTTTGAGCTATCGCTTTTATATGTTTTTTTAAAAAAACAGACTGACTGATGGTCATCCCGAGAGAAATTTGGCACAAAATTTGACAGGTATCTACATTATAGATATTAAATCTGTGTACGGAATATTATCTATAAAGCTCTCTTCTTCTTGTAGTTATTGTGCTAACTTATATTCGCAGATCTGAACAAACGGATTTTCTCAGAACAGATTTTATTCAAAATTTCATAGTAATCTGCAAATTTGGTATAAAGATCGCAGACTAAATTCCATCCATCTAGCTTAAAGTGTTTTTGAATTATTTTTGTGAAAGACAAACGAATATTTTTCGAAATCAGGGAGGCCTAAAATATGCAAATTCGACAAAATCCCGAGTTCCAATTTTTTGAATTTAGTACCCTTCCTCTATACGAGAAAATAAAAAGCGATATTTCAAAAATTACTTTTCCGCTTTTGAGCACTTTACCATATTCAGCGTATTATCATTATAAAAAAACTTAAATTACTTTAAAAACATAAAAAATAACATTAAAAAATATTTTCTTCCAAGAGCATTCAATATATTTATTGCTTCATCATCTATGAATCTTAAATCTGTAATATACTTACAGAATTTTTTGAATAGCTGATTTTTCTATCAAAATTTCTTTCCTGATACAGTTCTGAAGTTTTCTTTTGGCATCGGGATCTGTTTCATAAAAACACGTATCTTCAATATATGAATCTTTAATTTTCTTAAGAGTCGTCAAATGAGCAACCAATAATTTAACATGACTTAAGCCTTCATCAACAGATGTCGAATAACTTTTACAGTCTTCTGTTATCAATTTCAGACACTGAGTAATGTTTGAATGAAGTTTTTCCATAATTCATTTCTAAAATAAAGAAAAATATATTAATGAAAAGTCAAAAAATTTGTTTTTAAAAATCAATCCCCATTTGGCTTTAAATAATGTAACTTAAAAAATTATCAGATAACATTAATGAAATCAGAAACCATGTCACTTTGCTACCGACGTTAAAATTACTTCGATGAAGCCTTCCAAGTGTAATAATGTGGCACCTCTGAGCAAAGCAAAGCTTGGGCACACAGATCGCTTGGGAAGTCGGAAACAAACTCGTCAATGTTGCCGCTGTAGGTGCTTTAGCTCGTTGAGCAACACTCTAAGCCAGAGGTTCCCAACCTTTTTTGAGCTGGCGTCTCCTTTTCTAGTGAATATTTCAATACCGCCCCCCCCCCCTCCAATCCAGATAAATAAGAGCGTATATAACGCATGGTGAAAACTAATTAAATATAAAAAAATAATAGATAGAAAAATGCTGGAATTGAAATGCTACTGAATTTCTTCATTAATTGAAAAGGTTTTACCTGTTATAAGGACAGACAGGAGTTTTGATGATTCGGAATAATTCATAATAAAATATTGCTTTCAAAATAAATAAATTGACATTTCAGAGAACAATCAAAACGCATATTTAATTATATTAAAATGTATTTTTATTAAAATTTAAAGACATCGAATTTCTAACTTAACTAATGAGAAGGCTAAATTTGATGCGTTTTAAGGAGCTTGTTAATATCAAGCTCAATTTCACTTAAAAACAATCGTAAGTCGCTGCGTTCAGTAACATGGAACCGATTTCTCTTTTTGGTTACCAATGTTGCTACAGCATCAAATCCATGTTCTGCTAAATAGGAAGATGGGGATGCTATCAGAAGTCCTCATTTGTCGTCAGTTCTATTAATCCTTCATCTAAGTGAGATGATCCTGCTGTGTTGACATTGGAAAAAGGATCTAAAACAAAGTCTGGTAGGTCCACGTTTAAAATGGCCTGGAATCGTTCCTTTAAGTTGTTGTAGACTATATCTGATTAATCTTCTCGCACCCCTCTATGCCATATCAACGCCCCCTAAATTTTCTCTGGATCTTTTATAGCCCCCCTAAAAGCCTCAAACACCCACAAGGGGCGTTATCGCCAATGTTGGGAACCTATGCTCTACGCGGTGAAATACTAAATACTCGCTGCCCATTCTCTAGATGCACCACCAAATCTACAACAATGGGATGACGTTCGCGTTTAGGGAATGAGAACAAAATCGCCTCATTGCAGTTCACATATCGACCAACTTGATAGCAATTATTTTCAAAGTTGATATCGATGATATGGTTTGGATGCCGAAAACCGCCATATCGCTTCTTTTCGAAACATACTTTGTGACTTTCCAATATTGATTCAAATAATATTAGAGTTTCTCTAAAACCAATATATGAGACATGACATGAAAAATTAATCATCAACTTTTAAAAAATGATACTTCACTGGCTACCATCGATATTTTAGAATCTGTATAAATATTGTTACAAATCTACAATGTTGCTTCCCATCGTAGTAAGTTCAATCACTGGAAAGACCGTTTTCCGATTAGCTCTGTTGATTTAACTAATAATAATAATAGAAAGGCGGTGTTCTTACTATTTTCCTAAAAATTTTTAAGTTGTTTTATTTTTTCTTTCTATAAGAACCTTTCTTATGCCTTAAGGAAAATATGGAAACAAAAATTTGCCGAATTGGTCAAGTCGTTCTCGAGTTTTGCACTTAGCAAAGCCTTTGGCGGTTCATTTTTATTTATATGAATGTAAATTATCAAACTATATGCTAGACATGATATCGCTAAGTATTGTACTTTAATATTTATTAAAATGAAAAATTATTTATACATAATTAAACATGATTATGAATTAAAATCTAGTATAGTTAAATCATAAAAAAAATTATATAATTCTGCACCTTATAAGAGAAAAAAGAAATGTGTAACAAAACAGAAATCTTTTGTAAACAATAAAAACAAGAACACAATGAGAATCACACAGAGTTTTGATTTAAAATTAAGTTATCTTTTAGAATGTGATTAAGAAAATATTTATAATATAAAATAAAGGTTTCAGTGAAGATAAAAAAAAAAAAAAACGTTTCCTTCATTTTCAAGGAAGTGGTAGACAGATTTACACTTAGTTATGTATGGAATTACTAATTCTTGTTTAACAATGAAAAGGTCATCAGATATCTGTTGTGACTATAAGATATGTAATATAATCCCCCGCTGCTGTCTGTACCACTGGAAATGTTTAAAATATCACCAAATCTTTTTATTTATACCATTATTGAAAGCAAAATCCAAATTTTTGATTTGGTATCTAACAACTGAAACATTTGTGTGTATGTGTGTGTGTATTTAAACAGATAAATTTATTGGTAAGGGAATAAAATCTAAATATAAATAAATAGCAAAGGTAATCAGTTGAAAACTGTAATTATTATTATTTTATATTTAAGTTGATTATTCATATTCTCTCTTCTTGACCTAAATTGCTGGTTACTGCTAATACTTTTTAAATTTTGCTATGATTATTGCAATTTTTTTCTTCTATTAGTGGATCAATGTTTATTTCAATCCAAATTTAATTATTTATTGTTATGCATGTTTGTGAATGTTATGGATATGAAAAATCCCACAATAATAATAAAACTAACAAATGTTATTATGTATTTACATCTAAAGCATACCACAAATAATCTATTATTTTAAAATTTCAAAAATACTGCCAATTTAGATAATAATTCCCCCAATAACTTTTGTAAGCTAAACTGTGACAATCAGATCTGAGAAATTATTAAAAGGATCTATTGATCATCCAGATGGGCACATCTTTTAATAAGAAAATAACTTATTAGACATTAGGTCATATTATACAGGGTGTCATATATTACACAAATTCCTATATATTAAAACAGGGTTACTGGTAGATCAATTGTATAAGCTGTGTAGATAAAAGAAGCAGAGTTCAGCTGTTAGAGCACTATGTAGATATAAAATTTAAAAAAATTAGATATACAAGGGGATTCCGATACTGTGGCTATAAATGAAGACTTTATTCAAAGTATACAGCATAGGCTTGAGCACAACAATTCCATTGATTAGCGAGCAGGATTCCTTATTCCCAGGATTCATGTGGTAGTGACGAAACCAATCTCTTCACAGTGTCCTTCAGTTCGCCATCCGAGTTGAAGCGCTTCACTTTCAGATATTTTTTCAGGGTACCATACACATGAAAATTGTAAGGCGACAAATCAATAAATGTCAGAAGTTCAACACTAGTCACAGGGATGGATAGAACAGGAGCATCTTTCCATGCCTCTTCCACTTCATGCTCATTACACTGTTTAAATAACCAGAGGGTTATAGTTTCAGGGGCATGAAGTGGTGTTGTGTGTAAATTGAATGGTCGAGCAACTCCCACTTGAACTTGGCTAATTTGGCGTGTGTAACCTTGGAGAACTGTGGACACGCATTATCAGGGTGAAAAACCACATCCTCCCCGGTTTTTCTTTTTTGTGGTTCTTGGTGGATGTACGTAGTCTTCGGAGTGCCTCACAGTACACATCAGAGTTGATAGTTCTATACTCGAGGAATTCAACAAGTAGCCATACTTGAACAGCGCTCTTCTACGCCAGAAACCACAATTGAATACCTAGATGTCTCACTACGTTTCCTCAAAGCAGCATAGGCAAATATGTTAACGGCATTTCGCATTTTTTCGTTTGAACACTCCTTGTATCTTTTGGTCTAATCCTACTTTTTACTTTAATTTTGAAATATCTGAAAATTTAATGTTAATCAAATTTCCTCTATTGCAAAGTGTTTTTGTTTTTTTTCCAGTATAAAAAAATCATATTGACCATTCATAGTGAAGCAAATGTTTAAAATACTTTAGTACAATCTATTCATCAAATTAGATTTGAAACAGAACATTTTTAATTAGAATCATCAATATCAGAACTGATATCATTAAAAAAATATTATGGTGAATATTTAAAGCTGTTCAAGTGAATTAAAACGTAACAAGTATAGATGGAATTCAAGAAGTAGAAAACACACTGCAATATTCACTATAAAGTACATTCATTCCCACAATATTCCAAAATCAATTGAAGATTGGAAATGAATCAGCAGGACTAGTTTCTACAAACTGTTCTCGCACACTCTCAAACTAAGATATTTCCCATCTCCTACTTGAGATGACAGAGAATGCCTTGTATGGCACTGATGTACAATAGTTATGAAATATTAACTTTTGGCATGAATTCAGCAATTTTACTGACTCTATTATGTAATCCTGGGCAATTTTTTTTTTTTTTTGAAATCAGTCCCTGTCATGCAATTAATAGTATCTGAAAGTCAAATTTGCAGTTTAGGTGCATTTTCACCAGTCAAATGAAACTAAAATCAATACAAAACTACAATTGCAATTATAAAATCACATACCTAATTTGAAATATTTAAGTTATTGCATTTATATGCTTCTGAAAGTAAAGACTGATAGACCTGCAATGCACTTGCTGCATAAGGTTAAAATTTTGATAGGTATCTACAATACAGATGTTAAATCTGTGAACTAAAATTATTCCATGTGGACCCTTTTGTTTTGTAACTGTCAAGTTAGCTTGTATTTGAACAGCAGTACAGACAGGCTTTTCTGATTAGATTTTACTCCAAATTTGATTGAAATCTACAAATTGATGAAACCCCATTTACTAAACTTCATCAACATGCCTCAAAACATTTTTCAACTATTTTAGTTACAGACAGATGGATAAACATATTCCAAAAATATATTTTTCAGAGAGGCAGGTCTAACATGCAGATATGTCAAAATCTTGATTTTTTGTTTGTTTGTTTTTTGATGATTGCAATATTTTTTTCAACTTTTTATAAGAGAAAGTAAACATAGTAAAAGCCAACATTTAAATATTATTAAGAATAAAAAATATGTTCCAAGCCAATTTTGGTGTTTAAGATGTTTTTGAAATAAGCACTTCTTATCTCATTATCATTGCTTATCCTTTGATCTGTGTAAATATGCATAATCTTTATTGCCTTTAAGATTTTTTTTAAAGATACAATGTGATTATTTCAATACACAATTTATAATACCCTGAATATAACATAGTAAATCAAACAATTAATAATATGATTGTGGTCATGAGGATAATCAAACATTTACCACATCTTCCAAACCATTCATTAGAATATTCAAGATAGCGGACAAGACAATTGTGTGTGTTTTTATTGTTATTTTGAACTTATAATCAACTATATAATATATGTACTTCCCTTCAGTTTAAAATGTCTTGGTATTGTCTCCAATTCCTGGAAAAAACAAGATAAAATTCTAATTGATTCATTCTATAACTTAAACCAGATCTGTATATGATTACAGATAGCAATACATATAGTAATAAACACCATCTTTATGAATTATATACATATAGGGACTTCAATACAATACTAATAGAAGTTAATATACAAAGAAGACTTGAAAGAAAAACAAATATATAGTAAAATAAATAACAATTTAAGAATTATAGATATGACCACAGTTCTGGTGGGTAGGGGTTCAGCATCATAAAATAATTATGGCATATATGAACATATGATGTGGAAAGAAATTGAACAATAATAAATTTACTTGAATAGCATTTGACATAATTTTAAAAAAATGTAGAATTATTACATAAAAGAAATTAAAATCCAAACTGATTTCCTTCAATTTTGAAATCTATGTTTCCACAAAAATGTGTCACATCTTAAATTATTTCCTAAAAATTCTTTTTGAATATAATCTTAAATTCTATTAAGATTAAGAGCACTTAAAATTGTTAAAATTAAAAAATAGTTTTTAAAGTACAAGGTATACTTTATAATATTGAGCCTGTAATATACCGATTTATGCTAATGTAATACCTATAAATAAAAATTTTGTAAAATAATAAATAATTTGTTTTTCGTTGGAATCTGTTTAGAATGACATAAATATGTGCTTTAAAATATTAAATAATAGTATGGTCTATTTCAGCAGCTTGATTCATAGCAACATGTTTGTTATAAAATCTACATAAAATAGAATGCCATTTCAGTCACTTTAATCGAGAAGAAATAAATTTTGTTACTGAATATTTATATTTTATGAACAGAAAATTACAAACTACTAATTAACAGATGCTATTTTTATAATGCAACACATGGCGTTTTTTCTGTTTTATAACAATATAATATTACTTTTACGATGTATGAAGTATCACTGGTTATTTGTTTTATCTGGGTTTTTTTCCCATTAAATGCCAAAATAAATAAATAAATAACCTTATTTTATCATTGTCTTCAACTGGTATGGCATCAGGAGAAACAAAAATTCTCTATAAATTTCAAGTTTCACTGTTGGGAATTTTTTTTTATCGTTTGTTTTTTACTAAAGCGTGGGAAAAAAAAAATCTAAAACAAGTTTCATTAATTTAAAACTACGACAAATCATATGATGGATAATTTTAATAAATAGCTGATCAATATTTTAAAAAAGCTTTTTCATTTTACTTACATTCAGTATTTTAAATAAACATAGTTAAAAGACTCCTACTATTTAAAATATTTTTGGTTTAGAGAGTTACGTATATAAATAAACCGCCATTCTGTCAAAATGTAAACAAATTCATCTGCTTATTGATTGTTTACAATTAACATTTCATTTCATTACAATATCTTTCTCAATTGTATAAAACTAATATTGAAATGATCTGATGTCTATCAGATATTGAACAGAAAAAATAAAATAAATTTTTATTCGCATTCCTAAAAAATATTTTCTTTGCAAGATTTACATTTTTTTTACTCAATAATAATTGATTTTTAAATGTTGTGAAGAGCAAACACGGTATATTTCTATAATTATATTTATTCTATAACCATTGTATTTTCCAATAAAAATATGTTGAAATTTTATAGCAATTTGTTGTAACTTCAAAACAATTTAATAATGTATTTTGCAAATGAAAAAATAGCTTTGGTTGAGCCTCCTGATGTTCGAGAACAGATGTAGTGAAAACGAAAAATGGTTTGTTTTGTTTATCGATTGTCTAATCTGATGCATTGTTTCGGTTTTTGTTTGCATTGAAAATTTGTAAAGTAATTACATTTTAAATGGCCAATTTTAAATTGGCTCCCCAGGGCTTGAAAGCCATCCAGCCGTATTTAAAAATAGCCGAGGAACATGAGAAAAGAGATCCTTCAATTACTTATTGGTGTAAGTATATGTTTACTGAAAGTGGTGTCGGATAGTTTGTCTTATACTCTCAATCGATTGACTATAATTAAAGACTTACTAAGTCTTACAAAATAGCTTTGAAATTATTTTTATTTACATGAGAAAGGGGTTAGAAGTTTTGATAGAAAGTTGATACATATTTAAAATATTTTACAATATGTTTAATTTTAATGGACTTTATGATCTTCGCAATTGTTTATAATACATGATGTGATTTTATTGATATGCAAATTTTCTTTGCTTAGGGATTTTAATGTATGGCTAATGTAGATTTCTGTCTCAAAACTTTTGTGTAATAAATTATGAATGGGGGAGTGGGGAGTTACTACAGAAAGTTTGGATGGTCACAGAAAGTTAATGTCGAATAGTAAACAAAGCAGAGTAAAATTGATAAATAACATTAAAAAGTGAAATCTGCTAATTTGTAAGTCTGCCATCGAAATTTCAAGTTATCAAGGGTATTTTGATTTTGCAGAATAGATTTTGATTACCAAGAGTTGGATTTTAAAACCATTGTTCATCACATGAAATTCATTCCTGATGCAGACTATTCAAAATCTTTTGGAAAAAATTTAATTGATCATTATAACAGAATTCTCTCATAAAAATATTTTCACTCACATATTTTGCTTTAAAAGTAGATGGTGTAATTCAGAATTTAAATTCAAATATTTTGTAGTTTTGCAAGTTAATATATATATATATTTAGCATTTTCTACAGTTCCATCACCTATTAGCAATCAGTGATGATCTATAATCTTTGCATCTGGACATGTTTTTGATTCTTGATATCACATATAACAACATATATGTAACATTTCTTGATATCACATATAGCATTTACAAAATAGCATTAATTTCTCATATATTTAAAATAAGTTTAATATTTCTTTGTTCAAAAAACATTAATATTTTTTAACATTTTTATTTACTTTTTTACATGCTGATATAATGAGGTTTTAAATAAGGATTGTTTATCAGAAATTTTCAGGATTATCTGTATTTGTGTTTAAGTGAATGTTTTTGTCACAGTTTTGCTAAATAATGCTTGTGATCTGCATTATATAGTATATACAAGAATGGCTCTTTACCAACAAAACCATCCAATTAACTTGATTAGAAATTATTATTTTATTAATGCTTAATATATTGGTTTTAATCAACTATGTACAAAACCATAGTTTACAGTTTGCGTTATTGGTCTGCTAGCTTAAATCAGTATGGACATTTATCATGAAATCAAATATATCTATTATAATCAATGTTGTCCATTTTTAAAGATGAAGTTTGATGATTATTTTTATATCATGGATCCACATCATCAGATTAATCAAAAAATTAAAATGCCTTTTATCTTCCCAAATGTAAAAATATTAATCTTAAAAGGATGTGTATAAGTATTGCCTAATACTAATAAAACCATTGCTGAAAGTTTTAAATTGTTATCTTTTATTTTTTTAAACTTGAATTCAGCTTATAGGGTGATACTTCTCTTTTATATCTTTTTTTTTCAGTCTGTTTTAGAAATTTAATTAAGGGAGTATATTATAAGAGGATAATAGTATCTTACTCTTTAACTTTTATATTTCTAAAATAGTAATCCATGAAAGCTATCTGAATATAATGGTAATTATTGTCAATTAGTATCTATTTTATCTGCTTTAAAAAAATTATCTAAATTCTAACAAAAGTGGGAGAAAAAGTCTAAAATTGTAGAGATTGCTCCATAAGAAGAATAAAAATTTCTAAATTAACTGAAATAAAGGGAAATCTCTACAAAATTTTACACATGGAAAATAAGCTATTTTTATAGACTAAAAAATATAAAAGTTCACCATTTTACTGCTTGCTTTGCTTATTAATGATATCGTTGGAAAAAAAATACAAAAGACTTTAAAATTCCCAGAATAATTACCATCTATAATCTGTTCAAATGGGCTGTTCATATCTTGGATGAAATAGTAGTAATATTTAAACAGTCTGTAAGAATTTTTTTCACCTATAAATACTGTTACCATATATTCTAATATGCTATTTCTTTCTAGAAAAGTCCCTTTCCCAACTGATTTAGTAAACATATGCATATATTTATTTAGTGTAATTAAACACTTTTTGTTGACAGAACCAGGCCAATCAAAGGCTATCATGAAAGTCTCTGATACTGTGGGTTTCAAATATAAAGAATAATGTAATGTAAGCAGAATTACTTAAATTTTTCTATTTCAGAAATGTATTTCATCAGAATTATTTTCATGGATTATTTAGAGTAGATAACGATTTTTTTTAAAAACGAAGATAAGGTATCATAAATAATGAAATAATTGATTGGTATGCAATTTAAATCCCAGGAACCCTTTTCTCATTACTCATCATAGCATTTATTTTCTAAAGTTAAATTTGATTTTTTTATTTCTAAAAATTTCTGTCATTTTATTTTATTTTATGAAGAGACTAAGCATCAATTCAATTCATTTCTATGTTTAAGATGCTTACCTTTTCATTTGTTTTAGGTCGTTTTTATGCAGTTCAGAATGGGCTGAAGATCAATGATAAGTCTCCAGAAAATACAAATTTCTTCATCAAGCTTATGGATTGGTTAGAAAATGTTAGTATATTTATAGTTACTTGAATGTGTATAATTTTAATGTATAAAATTTCTTTGAAGTAATATTCTGCTGTAAAAAAAAACATAATTAATTTTTTCATTAACCATAACCATTCTATTTATATTTTAATATAGCTTCTCTTTTTAGCTTGTTTTGCAATAATTGCAAATTTCTAAAAAGGTCCCTGGGATCAGAGTGATAATTTCTTAGCTGTGAGACTGAAATGTTTTGGGTTCAGGACATGATTCCACCAATAAACTGTGGTGTAAGTGAGTCTGGTGCAAGTTAAATATGTCAGATGCAAACGTCCTCCTGCTGGAATGGTGTAGAAGTTTCCAGGGGGAGGGGACAGCCCAGGTGTCATCCTTGTCATTTGATCATGCTTCAAAATTGTGAAGGCTATTTCTTAATTGTTCAGTTTTTGTTTTAAAATGGGATGTTAGTATAACTAAGCTGAACTAGCAAATTTTGAAATCCATTAATGTTTAACATCCTATTAATAGTTTATGACTCTTCCCTCAAATTCCTCAGAAAATTTCCATTGCCAAGATTATATTTTTGATCATGACCTCTTCCCCCCTCCAAAAATTAAATTGCTTCTGCTCTGGTGTTAATTTGCATCTTTTTTTTTTTTTTACTTCAAATTCTTAATAAATGATTTGTATGTTACAATTTAAGGGCTTTAATAAATGATCAGTATTTTCTGACATCTTTTGTTAATATATATTGACAATTTTTTTAAATGATTGGATTAATTAATTACTTATCTGATAGCACTTTTTTTTTCATTATAGAATTGTCTTTCTTTTAGGAAAAGAAATCAAGGCGTGAGGATGAAACTATATCAAATGAGGTTGTTGCACAAGCTCATATTGAGAATTATGCTTTGAAATTGTTCTTGTGGGCTGATAACGAAGATAGAGCTGGAAGATTTAACAAGTAAAATCTATATAGCACCTTTTTTTGTAGCATTGCATGAGATTTCCAAATAAGTTAAGAATTTGATTAGAATCTTTGTGAAATATTAGAATTTTGCTGTTTCATGAAAGTCTGAAAGTTTATCTGTTTAGTTTTAAATATATTTTTATACCTTGGGATTTAAATAACATGCACCTTTTTTTAATTGTTTTCAATTATTCTTAACCTGGGTGGAATGTACATTGGGTAACCGAATCCTAAGTAATTTAACAATATATTACAGAAAAATTTTCTTCATTGCAGTGATCCCATTTTACAATAGCTACTTCAAGAAAGAGTGACTGCATGCATTTTGAGAATATTTCCCAATTTTCTAATTTTAGAAAATAAATATTTAGGCCTCTAAAGATTAGAAGAAAGTCACAATGAAATTTTATTTTGAATTTAATAATATAAATTTGTTTGGTAATTAAAAGTAATAATTTCAGTTCCCTTTATATGTTTTTTAGACATGATTCCATCAATAAACTGTTTAAATGGGTTTGGTGCAAGTTAAATCCATGGTGGATTTAACTTGGACTTAATGGATTTAACCTTAACATTCTTTTAAAAAGTCTTATTGCTTCAAGCATTTTTTATATTACAGTTTGTTTTTTTCGCACACAATGGTCCTTAACACTCTTTTAAAAAATCTTATTACTTCAAGCATTTTTTATATTTGAAATAATAATAAATCTGATATTTATGAAAAAATAATTATTTTGCATTTTATATATTATGCTTTCATGACTTAATGTAATCTAAGTTGTTTCATTATTTGCTAACTGGAAAAAAAGTTATGTGAGCTTACAAAGGCTGAATAAGACAAGAAATTCATGTGTTTGTGAGATAAATCAACAACAACAAAATTTAAATAAAATTAAGCCTATATATTCCTTTTATACTATAAAAGCTTTACCTATTCAAATGTAAATAGTTATTTCATGAATACAACATTAGACTGGAAAATTATGTAACCACAACAGATGGAAACTGTTGACTTGTGAAGTTTGTTGCTAAATTCGTTTGTTAAGTTTTGAAAACCAGGGTGTCAAATTGCCAGAATTAATACCATTGATATTATTTTTATTATTTTGTATTTCCAAATACTTATATTGACTGTTTAATTAAGTTTGATTTTAAAGTATTAAATGAAAATTAATACTTCGGTTACATTGCACTAAAATTGCTTTAAATTTAATTGCTTTGTTTAGTGTGAAATTTTTTTTTCTTCATTCTAAAAACTTCCTTACTCCTGTATCTTGGATCCATTCTTTATAATATATACTAAATATAGTAATTTTATTATATATATAACTGCACAGTAGTATAGCAATATACAGTAAAATTAATTTTGCACTGTTGAAATTAAATAATAACCAAGCAGCTTACTGTTTTTTATTCTGTACTATTCTAAGACCATCAGATTGTCAGCAAAAGATCTAATGTGATACAGATCTACATGTTCATTTAAATTTTCTCTTGAATCTCGATCCTTAAGTTTCCTCTTAAATGCATCCAGATTTGTATTTTAGATTTTTAAAAATAACTTATCTTTACTCCTTATACATTGTAAAAATCTACCAATTTTGATTTCTCAAGATCACTGAAAATTAGTTGATTCCATGTACAAAGACTTTCAAGTCCTTTACCATTATTCAACTTCTAATTAGCATATATACCATACTAAGATATTTATACTATACTAAGAAATACTATATATATATTAAGATTATTGTACTTTGTCGATAAGACAGCTTTTATTAAAAAGGTTTTTATACATTTAAATTGATTAATCAATTTTTAAGGAATGTGGTCAAAGCCTTCTATACTGCTGGTTTTATTTATGATGTAGTGAATACATTTGGAGAACCAAGTGAAGAGGTAAGCTATTTTAGAAATACTTCTTATAGTTTCAGTGTTAATATGTTTTGTGACATCATATAAAACAAACACAGACTGTAAACAACTGAAGCTAACATGATTTATAGCTAGGATGACCAAGGAAGATAAATACATGTAATGTCATGTAATAATTTATTATTAGCATATGACTTTTAAAGTTAACATTTGTTGTGTATTTAAATTTCTTCTTTCATGTTTGTTTAACAGTTTAAATTATTTCTATTTTCTGTGAATCTTGCACTTGTTTGGATAGAAAAGAATATGTAGGAAATTATTTCTGTCCTCTATTAATAATCGCATTAGAAGACCTAAACAAATATATTATTGATAACAGGAAACATGTTCCTAATCAATTTTTATCATGTCCTATTTTAGGGCTAACATGGAAAATATTATTATAAATTAATATTGCAATTCATATACAAGATTTGTATATGAATTGACAATAGGTTTGTGGAATGTCCATCCTATACGAGAGATTGATGTAAAGTTGACTCGCCTACGCATAGGACATACTCGTTTTACACACAAGCATCTCCTTTTTGGTCATGTAACCCCAAAGTGCCCCACATGTCGTGTGGACTTTACCATCAAGCATATTTTAATTTAGTGCACAGCTTTTAAATCATTTCGTTTACACTTTTTCAAATCATCGTCACTGCATTTACAAGATTTGTTGGGTGAGAATTTCCATCCAAACATTTTTAATTTTTAAAAAATCATTGGTTTTTATAGTTGTATTTAACTTTTTAAAGTTCAGACTAGACATTTTAAAAGAGTTTCATTATGACGTTTGTTTTTTGAATCATTAACTCATTTGTAGATTCATTAACATTATAAATTCGTGCAATTTTACTTTTTATATTTTTTGATACCTATTGCTTTTGTATTTTAAAATATGTGGTTTTGAAGATTCTTTTATTTTTTACCATATGCTTGGCGCAGTATGGCCAAAAATGGCTCTTGCGCTAAAAAAACTAAACAACCTAAACCTCATATACAAGAATTAACACTTAATGTGATAGCAGATAATGTTATCATTTATATTGTCAAAATATTCTGGTTTTTAATCAACATGCTCAATGTATCTAAAAATACTCTTTTAGTATGATTGCTACATTGTTTAATGTTTTGTATCAATTTTGAAACATCTAATTAAGAATAAATAATTAAATGATACTACAGTTATAACTAGAATGTTAACAATTGACATTCCCCAATTATTTGCTTCCCTTGAAACATTTGGGAAGGGACAACATTCTCCCTTATAAGAAAACATTTGGGAGTTATTTCCATTCAGCGAGACTTGCATTTTATTGTCTAAACTAGAGCACTCTAGATTGTTTAAATGGTCAGCTAAGCTGCCAGATTCGGCTTAAAATCTGTTTAAACAGCCATTATGATCACATTTTCCTGTCGTAATCACAGGTAACAATTGTTGCCTGTGATTATGATGGCTAAAGGGTTTAAATATAGAAAAAATTGAATTTTAAAGACAAAAATTGAAGCCCTTAATAGGTATCAAATTTTAACTAAAGTGAGTCAATGCACCACAGGTGGGATTTTTATTATTTGCTCTTTGTAAAATCATGAATTTTTTGTAAGCAAAATCAAATTATATATCAGTTACATAAGTCTTCTCTTCTCTTTTGGATACTAGATGGTGATGCCTGATAGGCTATCCCATAATACATTCTGAGTGTAAAAATAATGTTATGTGATACTGTACTGTTAAGATGTGTGCATGAAGGTTTTGTTATATCTTGTCTTTGTTTGCTTGTGAATGTGGTTATTAAAGAAATATTCCAGAAAACATAAGTCCTGTTGCTTCCTGCACAGATCATAATAATCTACATTCCACCACAATAATAAATATTGATAATTCTTATAGGGATTAATATATATGGAAGAAAGCTATTCGATGAATCCTGGACTAAGTTAAGCATTTTATATTTTTAAATCTTTGTACCGAAGCAATCAGCAAATTAAATAATAATCGTAATATGCATATGAATAATATCTGTGTATTTAAATGGTTAAACAATAATTCTTCATAAATAACACATATCACATATTTTTGTTATTTTTGCGAAAAAAAAATCTAAACAGTCTGGAGGTAATTGCTCCCCCCCACACCTCAGATATGATAAAAACATATTTATATTTTTATCCCAACCCAATCTATTTATTATTATCAAAATTTACTGAAATGACCACATTTAGAGGCCTTTAGTATAATTTAAAATTTAATAGAGATTTCTATAATAGAAATGTCACTTCATTTTTAACTTACACTTTTGAACCACTTAGCAATTAGAGTTAATAAGAAATATAGACAAAACCTTTTAATTTTAAAATTAATTTTCATCAGTCACAACTGCAATTTAGAAATTAATTCTCTACTGCAATGTAAAATGTCATATTTTATGCATTTGCAGTAAAACATTTATCCATGTGTTAATTTGCATTTTTTCATTATTTATTTTTCTACATTAGTGGCAAAAGTGTCTTAAAAGTTAAGATTTGTACATTTTACTTTATGATATGAAATAAAATGATCCATATTCATTTTTTTTTGAAATGCAAAAATTTACATTTTATATAGTTTTCATGTTGAAAGAAATAGCAATAAAATAAACTTTAGCAAATATTTTTAGGTATTGCACCACAGGAAATATGCAAAATGGAAATCCACTTATATTCACAATTGTTTGAAAAATGGGGAAACTCCTATTCCAGGACCCATGGCCATGGAAGGTGAAGGAGGTATATATATTTTTAATTTATCATCTTAATTAATTTTTTTGTTAGAAAAATCTTTTAAAATTATTAAATTTTATGACTAAATACATCCTAAAGATATATTTCTCATGATAGTCAGAATCTCATGATTTTAGATGAAAGCAATGCTGTGAAATATATATTTTTGAAATTATCCTTTAGCATCCATTAATTGAAAAGTTTTATATTATGCCTGAATTAAAACTTTTACTCATTTCAGCCAAATTAAATGACCAATTTTAATTTAATGTATGTTTAATTTTTGTTCCCAATTTTGCTGAAACTATTGTAGATAAAAATATACTTAAAAGTATTTTTATTTCTCAAAATAATTATCTGTATAATTGGTTATAAGATAAATAAATAAAAAAATATTTAAATAATATAACTATTTAGCAGAAGGTCATCTGAATATTGGAGCAAAATGTTAAAATTAAACTACCTTTCCATAAAAAAATAATTTTGAAGAAATGAAGATGATTGGGAGAATACTTATTTATAAATTTTGCATGAGGTGTTATGGAAAATTTTGATTTTCTCGAGATATTATATAATTTCTCAAACTATTGGGGTAATATTAATTTTGTTGGTTATATCATTTTGATATAAAGTGGAGTTGTTATTATAAATCATAAAAATTAAAATATCACGGGAAAATCAATGTCGGAAAGGAATAGGAGTAGCTCTGTACAGTTTATTCTGCAAAAATGTATTAGGATTAATGTCTTTCATCCTACTAAATATTTCATTTATTAAAGCAATAGATTTTAAATGGCATATAATCTGTTTTTATGCAAGCAATACAAAAATTTATTATTTTTATTTACAAAAAAATGCATTGTAATTTTTTTACATATGGTGCCAGGGAATATATATATTAAAAATTAGGGAACAGCTTATTATTAAACTCTGTACTGATCATTTAACAAATAAACAATTCTATAGAAAATAGGAAAAAAAAATCACCAAATGTTATTTTCCTTTTTTTCACTGTGAATAGAATTGATTTTTCCATAAATCTCTTAGCTTAAAAATAATGTCATAGTTTATGTTCAAATAAGAAGGAAGGCTTTTACATTTTCCTTAATTCTAGTATACCTACAAAGATCTGCTGATTAGTACATTTGATTCTCCGCATACATTACATTTATAAAAAGCTCATTAAAAGTTCACAAACAACTGGAATTATAGAAGAAATTGCAAAATGTGAAAATTGCCATTACTTTAATTAAATTCTGTAAAATTTTCTCTCACTTTTAAACATATTTTCGTTATATATTCTTTTATTTCCTCTACCTTCTGATCTGCTTAAATTTATTTTTTAAGACATTTGAATCATCCCCTCCCCCCAGTAATAATAATTCAGGAAATATCATTCTCAAAGCCTTTATTGGCAATTATCATGACAGTATTTTTTGCAATTTTAGGTCAAAGATTTTTCAAGGTTTATCAATTGGTGTTAGTAAGATTTCATGTGATTCTGATTTCATTACTTACAAATAATACAATTAGATGACTCTGTTCTTCTAAAGAAACTAAATCAAGTCATTGCTAACGCATTACACATGACAAATTTGTAAATAAATATATATATTCTTGCATATGTTGGCTACATTCTTTTTTATTGAAGCCATTGTATTAATACGTAGTAAAATTGTATAGTTTAGTAATCCCAGTACCAGCTATCTTGGTTGAGAATGGATTTATTTAATTTCTTCAGTACTCAAGCAACTGTCATGATATTTTTTACTTTTAATTGTTCCTATACTTCATTTCCAAACTTTTAAGCTGTTTAGGGCATTTTATTTTTCTTAGAGTAAAATATTTGCTTTTGATTTTCAAAAGCAAATGGTGAGTCATTCATATTACTCTCTGCCAGTGATAAACAAACTATGGCCCTGTTTAGATTTTAAAATAATGTAATAGATACATCTCAAATCATAACTGAATTTTATAAATGCATTCTTACCTTCCTTCATTGTGTATATTTGATATTCTTTTTAAAAAATCCTTTTTGATTATTGGTAAAATTATTTTGGAATGCTATTTGTCAAATAAATTTGGATATTTCTTCATAGTTTGATGTTGCTACTAAACAGTTGATATGTTTATTTCTGTGTTTTTTAAATAATTAAATGTTCTTTCCAGATGAAGAAGAAGATGAATTGGCCAGGTTACTGTCAGTATCGGGGAACCAACCAGCTTACAATCCTCCACCACCTTCTCAAGCTCCTTACCCAACTGGAGGGTTATTTAACATGTCTACTTCTCAACCTGAAGCTTTCAATTTGCCAGTGCCTGGAGCACATGCTCCACCATCTACTCCAAATGGAACAAATCAATTGTCACCATCCACTTCTATTGCTAATATGTGTCCTGAACCGGAAAATAAAGGTAAGCCGAGTGTTTAGAGGGCAGGATTAAGAATTTTAGAAGTGCTTCTGTTTTATGGTATTTTCTTAATACTTTTCATTCATTCTAATTTATTATTTCATTACAGTTATCAAATATTTAAATATTTTGATTGGCAATTTTTTTAAATTGTAATTTCAGTATCCTTAAGGTTCCCACAAGTTTTTTTTTATATGCATGTCTTACGTCTATAATATAACATGACAGTTTTCACCCAATAAATAGAACTAGAAAAAGAGCATTTAATTTGTATCCAAGAATTTTGAATGTACTATTCTGCAACATAATTTGTTTCTTAAATATGAGTAAAAAAATGGTGGTCGAAATATTTTTAGAAAGAAAATTTTCAGTCATCTTATTTTAACCCTTAAATGTCGGTTCATGCATCATAATTTTCGATTTAAGATAATTTATGTACAAACATCTTCTCTGTGAATTCTAAATTGCATCAGTAAGACAATACATTTCTGAATTGTAAGATTTAAATAATTTTTACATTATTAATATATAAAAGTTACACTTTCCCAATTTCTGTCTCTGAAAAGTAGTCCTGTTTTTGTTTTAAGGTATGGTTATGAAGATAATGATACTTAGGTTTTTATTATAATTTAATAGTTTCTTTTGAATTTCATATAGAAAAAAGTTATAGAAGTATATTAAGAAAATATAACAACTTTCTTCTTAATATTAGTAATACTATTTGGTATGAAAATGCATTTGTTAAGCTTTAAGGATACCACAATTTTAATACAATGTAATAGTACTCAAATATTACAATCTTTTGTGAATAAATGTACTAAATCCCTAACATGAATATGATAAATAATTTGTTTAATTTAAATTTTAATGCTTATTTTTTTATCTTAGGTGGTATAAGGCTAACACCAGAAGACTATCATAAAGCCCAAAAATACTGCAAATTTGCTGGCAGTGCACTCACGTATGAAGATGCACCCACTGCAATTGAAAATCTGCAGAAAGCATTAAGGCTGCTTACAACTGGCCAGGATTCATAAGAATTATTTTTAAATAATGCTTAAGATGCTATTGAAGAAATCTTAATTTTTGAATATGTAAAGATATAATTATTAAACATGTATATATTTTGCTTGCTCAATTTGTTATTGCATGCGTGTTTATAGCTGACGGAAACATTCACAGAGAAAATTGACTTAGAAAATTTTATTCAATAAAAAGACTAGAACTGAAATTTAACAATATGAAGTAATTAGAAATCAAAATGAATTCAATTTGAATTCTCAATCTTTGTTCAGAATAATACTGGAATATAATACAAATGATAGTCTCTTCATGCTACAAGCATTTCACAATAATTGTGATATTAGAGATGGATGAGCAAAAATATAAAAAAATTAGTCGAACAAACCTGAAAAGAAAAAAAGAAATCAATTTTAATAAATGAAACCAGAATTATATGCTTTAAAAGAAGCTGAAAATTATACAGTCATTTTTAGATGAAGATTCAATATATATTAGAAATATATCTTTAAGAAACATTAAAATCCTAAACCATAATAACCAATCAATTAGGGGATTGGGTTGGGTTAACTGCTACTTATTTTGGTAAGATTTATAATTTTAAATATTTTTTCAATCATAATTAATAATAATATTTTCCATGCAGAAAAACTTAGACAATGTTTATTTGTATATACTGTTCTTATCTCACATTAATTTGATTAAACAGAAAATAAAAATATTAAATAGAAAGAAAAAAATAACTTATTGCTCAGTTAATAAATGTTAACTGCAAGTTCACAGAAGTATCATTTCTTTTGGGAAGAATAAACTTCAAATTTTGTACTGTCTGCAATTGTATGCAAGTGATCAATGATTGCTAATAAATCCATGAATCAATGCAACTGATTTGATCAATTTAACTATTCCAATTTTATAAGAGAAAAATTTAACTTTTTATCTTAATAGCAATTACCATTAGAATATTTTTTATAATTATTTAATTATGTTTGCTTATTCTGCAAATAGGTAAGTTATCAATCATGTTAATTAACGGCCATCTCTTAAGCAACATTTTACCAGTACAGTAAAAGCTCTTTATCCGCGGGGTATATGCTGCGAATACAGAAACCGTGAATATGGAATGGTAATTTATATGGTATTATAAGGGATACATTCCTAGGTGAAAAAATTAATATATATATATATCAATTTAATTGAAGATTTTGATTAATTATCTTAAGGCTTAGGCAATGGTTTGGCAAAAGAATTTTGTCATTTTCTCTTGCTCGGCAAGCTTCTTCAATTCAGACTGATACGTAAAAGTCGCATAAGCAATTTGCCTTTTAAAAATAAGACTTGCTCATTTGCAATTCTTAAACCTTCACTAAGATTTTTCAAATTAAATGTCACGTTTCCAGTGCATGTTGAAACCCTTTCTTCAATGGGCTGTGAATTTAACATTTCCTCCAAGTTGGTTTCAAGCAATTCCTGAATGTCACTTGATTCTATCTGCTCGAACCCATATCGTCCTATTCCATTCGCAATTTTGGCTATGCTTGCAGTTTGCATTTAGCAACATACTTTAGACAAAGTTGTAATAAGATCTATTTTACTTTTTTTATTAGTCCATTTGATGGCATTTACAAAGGGTATTGGACTGGATACCTATTGGAATCCTTTTATTGTTATGTATGTACATATTAGATCCGCAAATAAAGAAAATTTTAGCCGCGAATATAGGAATTAGGTCACATTTTTTAAATCCGTGAATAGTGAAAACGCGAATAAGGAGCTTTTAATATATATAAATTGTCATTTCTTGAAAAGAATCCCCAATTTTCAATGAAATTTGGGATTATTTTCAAGGAATCGATTTGCCCTTATGCTTGTATATTTTAATAAGGAAGCATTACTAATATATAGTCTTCACCCCAAGTTGAATTTTCCTACCCTTGTCTTCCCTTTGTATAATTGTAGTAATATAAATTAATAATAATAAATTAGCTGTAGTTACTGTACATTTATGAATCCACTTTTACTGAGTTTGATTTCAATAAGTGGAAAACAATAAAAATATAACTTCATTTCTTTCGATGAGAATTGTAGTATTAGTCTTAAAAACATGATGTACAAAAAAAAAAAAAAAATTAGTAGTTTACCAAAACCCATGTCTTCATCTGATTCTTCACTTTCCTCTTTCTTCTCTTCTTTCTTTGGTTCTATAAACAGAAAGAAAATTACATAAAAAACTAATAAAACACAATTTTTGCAAAAAAAGTAACAATATTACAACTATTTAATCTCGATATAAAAGAAAAAAAATTGACATTAGAGCCCACATTTTTATTATTGTAACAATTTACTTCATTTTACAAATAAGAAATGCAGCTAAACATAAAAGTCCTTGGAACTACTTTGATAAACCCCCACAAATCGGAAATTTGGCGATTTTTTTCTCTCGCCAAGATGGATTCTCGCTAAATACAAATAAGAAACAGCAACCCTAAAAAGTCCGTAGGAAGTGCCAGATTTGGCGCGTAATTTTTGGGGATATATATCAAAGTTGTACCAAGTTCTATGCAAAATCCCAATGAATTTTGATATTTAACATTTCTAATATAGGTCTGGACTGCAAAATTAGAATTTTCAGAGAAATGTTTTAATTAGTTGATTTATGTCCAATCTATTTAAAAAAATATTAATAAATGAAAGTAAATAAAATTCACATGTAATTAAAAATGTGCTATCCTTGCATCCATTTTTAAATAAAATATTTAGGCCAATAAAATTTTTTAAAAGGCTTCTCTTTAAAATTAAACTGTCATTCTCAATATTTTCTGAAACTAAACTGCAAAAATATCAATTAAAAAAATAACTGGGAATAATTAGAAAAAAGCACTTTCTTATTGGAAACATTTATATTTAACAAATAAGAATTTTGAATTAATGACATATATTAGATATATTATGAGCAAATTTGACAAGTATTTCTTATACAGCCCTTTTTTATAAAATCAGAATCTTATGAAACAGTTTGGAAAATATTTCAAAAACGAAAATAGAAATTTATATTAAGTGGTTTTTAGAAACCAATTCATCAAGTGCTAATTCTTTTTGTTTATATTTCTAATTTATTATTATTAATATTGTGGAATCCTCAGAAAATTTTTATTAAATAATGAGTCTTTCTATTAACTCGAACCTTCGACAAAAATTGCCACGTTCTAGCATCTAATCACCAAAAGCTTGTAATAGCTTTTTTCACTGACAAAAGAGAACAAGGTAAATATCTTTGTTTAGGGTTCAGTTACTGAAAAAAGAAACCAATATCAATTTATTAACTGATAATCAAGTTCTGAAAATATCAAAAATCAATTTATCACAAAAAATATACAATTATATAGAATATTGGAGCCAATACTTTAAGAAAGCAGGAATTACAAAATTTTGTATTTAAAAATATGTATATGACATAAATCTGTTAATGACATCAGCAAGAACTGTAAAATATAAGTTATTTCTCCCAAACAAAAGCTATAAGAATCAATTTTATAAAATTTATACAAGTACTAAAGTAACGGTAACTTACCTTCTTTAGCTGCAGCTGTTTCTCCTGCTGCTGCTGGTGCACCAGTAGTAACACCAGGAGCTCCACCTGCTCCTCCTACTCCAGCACCAACATTAGTTATTAGCTGCCTCAAATCAACTCCTTCCAAGGCTTTAGCAAACAAAGCTAGGAAAGATATAGAAAAAAAATGGGTTCCTTTTTAGAATTCATATGTATTATAAACTAAATAATTTAATTTCGGCATAAGTTAAATATTTAAATATTCAGAATTGCCTGAACAGAAATACTATTAGAAATAAAAGTATCAATTACACCAAAAAACTAAAAGATTTTAATTTGTAAGATAGCTTGATGATATTGACTACTATCTGTAAATAAAATAAATATGTTATTTAGGAAACTAAAAATTGCAAGGAAAGCAGATATAAAAGACAAAATCTAAATTTCAAAACAAATAGTCATCCTCAACAATATCACAAGAAATGAAGCTTATCACAAGCTTTTGAAACATTATTAATTTTTTTAATTCTTTTTGAAATACAAAACAATATATATAAGGGATATTATACCTTGCATTAGCTAATACTTATTATAAAAGTAAAATATAAGAACCAAATTACTGCAGGTATTTAATGAAGTCGAATTTTGAAATTTATGTATGAAAAAATTTCTTAAGAAGTATAATTAAAAATTTAAGGATATTGTAAATATATGCTAAGATTTAAAATTTTGGAAGCATATGGCAGGTTTAACGATATTGAAGAAGACTTCATTTTTAAGTTACCCAGCCTCTCTCTCATTTACAAACGGCGCAGGCAAGCAGAACTGGCGAAAAAAGACAAAAATTAATTTTATATTGTCTTGTATACCATATTCTGATAGGGAATATATTGTTTATAATGCTAATATGCTATTAAAATTCTCATAGGGATTTCTGCATATGTTAATTTCAAAGCAGGGGAAACGCAAGGATCTTTTCAAAAACCTATTTGTTTGAGTCAGCAACTTTTATCAATCACTTACAGCATGGAAATCACTGATTAAATAATTTTACCAAACTTCTCTAGAATTAATTATGTAGATAAAGTGGAACTGAATCAGGAAATAAGAAAATATTTTTAGAATGAAGTTACTATGGGCTAAATTAAGATAAAACTTTTGAAATTAATATGAATTTAAATTAGATGTTATATCATTACATACACATATATTATATTACACAAAACTATAATAAATTCTTTTTCAGAAGCTTTGCATGTGATAAGGGTTGCATATTGCCCGAAAGTATACATATTTACATAATTAAATATAAAAATAATTTCATGTCCAATATAAAAATAATTTAAAATTACTGAAAAAAAAAAAGAAATTTAAAACTGAATAAAAATATTTTTTCATTTCATAATCAGTATTTCCAAACAAATACCAAGCCATAATAACCGAAATTTTTTTTTTCATTTCATAATCAGTATTTCCAAGCAAATACCATGCCATAATAACCTAAATTTTTTTTTTCATTTCATTATCAGTATTTCCAAACAAATACCATGACATAATAACCACCACCAATTACCAAAATATGAACTCACTCTACCAACTTGATTTCATATCTCGATAGAAGCATTCGGTCTTGTTCAGCAGTTAGAATATACTATACTAAGGAAAGATGTGGGATATAGGAATATAAGAGTTAGTAACAGGGAAAGAAATTAATACAACTAAATCAGGATTTGGATTTCATTAAAGCAATACAAAATCTCAGCATGTAAAAAAACGTACAACAAAATTGTCAAATTAATTCGTGAAACATTATATACATCAAATACATATACAGTCACATTCTCTTAGCTCCTTTAAATTTTAAGCCAATTAATTTAAAAGATTACCCTGATGGCCCAATTATTGACATGATAATATTTTAAAATTAGCACAGCTAAATTCTTTAGAAGAATTTAAAGACTAATTCCTATTTTGTCAATTTCTTGCATTTAGATTTAAACACTCTGCCATTTGAACTAAATGAATTACCAAACATAGACTATTTAGTTATAAAACCATGTCTTTAAATGATGTTCATAATTACATTTTTGTTAGCAATAATTCAAATTAACAAAAAATTACTAGTCAAATTCATCAAGGTTTAGTTTAATTTGTACAAACCTTTTTCTAGAATATCTACTCCAACAAGCATATGAGCAAGATCTTTTATCAATGTTATTCTTTCCAAAGTTAATTTCTTATGAATTTCTAAAACTTAATAGTTACTAAGCACTGTTTACACAAGGACAACTACTGCATGCAATAGAATGCATGTCTACTTTGGGATCATTCGATTACAACAGGACAATAGTAAACAGTCGCAATGCTGAGAGAATTATATGCCATTTCGGTCAAGTGATGTTCATGAGATAGGGATGGCCAGTTGCACATAATAGTTGGCCTTGCATACATGCTAATTTACTCCTAGTATCTTCATGGGGTATTTAAGAGGAGACAATTGGAGAAACAAATATCAAAAAATTAAAGTTTCAGATTCATTTTATCTTTAAGTTAGCCAAAATATTTAGCAAATGCTCCCATGTATAACGAAAATGACTTAAATCTATAAAATTACCATTTATATCTGAAATACAACTTATTTACACAAATAATTCTTATCAAATACATTTGATCTTCCCACACAGAATATTTATACATTACACACACACACAAAAATATGGAGTCAAAATAACCCAATGCATATGATAATGTTTTAAAAATGGATAAATGTGTTAGAAGGTTAAGATAAATTACTGGGAACAACTGATATGTCTAAAATTAATTACGTAATAAAATCTTCCAATTATGATTAAAACTTACTTGGCCAATATGGTTCTACATCTACTCCAGCAGCTTTCAAGATAGTATTAATTTTTTCAGCCTATAAAAAATAAATATTCAAGTGATTTGTTTCAGCATATTATTTTTGTTATCAAAAAACATTTTGTTAAGCATATCACAGAAATCTACACAAATGGAATAAAGTAAAATGAAATATTTTATATCCAATAAGATAAGAAATTATCAATTTGTCAAACTATGGTTTCATTATTTTTAACAGCATAAATTTTAAATTAAAAAAAAAATTAAATGAAAAAATGTACTAGAAGAAGGCAATTAAAAAATTATACATGGAAAATGACCCTTAAACAAATTTTGGAACCCCAATGGGAGGGGAGGAACCTTAAGGAACGAAAGAAATACTTGAAAAAAATTGATAAATGTTTCATTTAACATTGAAATAGATATATACAATTCAAGCATAAAAACCTGGTATGAAAAATTATTCAAATTACCTTCTCAAAATGGAAAGATTCCAAAATTTATCTTTTGAATGTGAACATAATATATAAAAATAGAAAAGATATAACAGACAATATTTATTAAAATAATTAAATTTCCCTTTAAATCTTAAGACAATAAAACTAACACACACATAATGATTACTTTTATTTGAAATCTAGAAGCTAATTTTGAAGTTTAATATAAAATTATTACATTGCCAGACTAGGTCTTTACTAAATCCATCTTAATATTTGATAAGATCTTCAATTATTGTTTGTACCATGATGCAATTCCTCAACTAGAGGCAATATTCATATATGCTTCAGCTATTCAAAAGAATTCAACTTGCAAAAAATATTGCATTTTATGATATCTGTGGCTATGTAAAAAAAATAAGGCACTTTATAATATCTATGGCTATGTAAAAAAGCACTTACTCTGCCAGATGAGCGGTATAAATCAGGAGATTCAAGGATCTCACGATTTATACCCCTGATCAATTTTGTCAGATGCTGAATGTGTTAATATTTTCTCTTATTTAAAAATTTTTTCAATATGAGTCAGGTTTTCATAGGAAAGCATTTGGAAAGTTGAATTCCGTGCATTTATCTTTTACATATTGTACTTTTCTAACATCATTCGTAATATCTTTATTAATATGGAGATAATCACTTTAAATGCTACAGCCAAGCGAAATAAAATCTTTCATACATAGATTATCAAACACATTTTGCTTGATAATATTACATCCAATAAGTGCAACTACATGACTAAGTAATTGTGTAGGTGCAAATAATTACAGGCTTCTTAGTTAATACAAAATTAAACTTGATTTTCCTCAAAGATCTGGAAAATCAGAATTAGTATTATATATATACAGATATATTTTTACATATATATATATATATATGAAAAAACAACTGCATAAAAAGTATTTATAGCTGTTTTTAAAAACAAACATTGTAATTTAATAATTATTAAAACTGAATATTGATTTACAAAATGTTAAAGAATTCATAATTAAGTTTATATACTATTCTTGAGACATTTAAGGCCAATAAATCTGCCAAATGAAAATTATTAAAATATTGTCCAAGAAATAAATACAAGGAAATTAAATAATTCCATTAACTGATGGCTGAAATATAACCACGTTTATTATAACAAGACCACGTGCTTTTCTGAAAAGATCATGGCTGAGAACTGATTATTACAACTCATGAAGTACACCTTAATTTCAAAACTATTGCGACAGTTTCTATACATAATTATCGTGACAAAATTTAGCGACACAATAGAAGCTTCTTTAACAGAAAATATTATAAAATTGATGATTAAAGAATCTTACAGTAATTGCAATATCATCATCTTGTAAGATGAGAGCAGAATAAACGCAGGCAACTTCATCGGAGGACAACATTTTCAATCAAAATAGTAGCAATACTACAAGAGTAAAAAAAAAAAAATCAGAAATTTGAACTCAGTAAACGGCTTACTAGAAACTACCGATAAAAATGCCGGTATGACGAAGAATTGAACTCTTACTTACAATTACGTAGCTTTTTAAAACTTAAAATAGACACAATTCGAACTACTTTCCGTTTACACCACTACGTTCTTATTGTAGACTGTTGCCAAAATTACTTCTAATAGCTTATTGCCAAAAGATAAAACAGTGCTGAAAAATGGCATGAGTAGTAGTCAAGAAATTGTTGAAGCAAATTTCTTACTAAAAAGATTTGTGTTACATTCACATATTCTATGAATGTAGTGCCTTGAAGTATCAGTGTATAATGTTTCAAAAAGGGGAGGTGGGGAGTCGGTTTTGAGAGAGAACCGAGTAGCACGACTTTTAGTTTCTGTTTTTGTCTGCTGACGAGTTTGTTTCCCTTTCTACCTCATCAACTAAAAGCTGTAGGAGGTGTCGCTGACTCTGCGGAATAGAGGCGGTACTATAAAGCATGCATTTGATCAACCGGCGTTTTAGATAATTTTTATAAAACAATAACAAACCCTATCATGAATTTCAGATGCTCATTGCCGGTCTTCGTAAGTGTATTCCTCTTAAAGCTTTGTTTAGGAAGTGACTTGTATAGTGACAAAGTATTAAAATATGATTCCCAGACATTTAAACAAAAAATCGGTGGCGATAAGCCTCATTTTGTAAATTTTTTTGCTCCTTGGTAAGTTTTTCCCTAATTAACTTTTCCTTTTTTGTATAATTTTTGCTAGTTTGATTATATACATAAATTGAAATTATTTTAAGCAGATATTTCTTAAAATGCATTTGCAGTATTTCTAAAAAACAATCTTTTAAAATGCAAATTTATTATAAATATTTTTAAATAAACAATCAGTTAATGAAGAAATATCTGAAAAAAGTTGTACAAATATTTATGTTTGTGTAAAAAGAGTGCTAGAAATTTCATTTCACTGTGTCAGTTTTTAAAATGAATATAAGAAAGCTTTAAAGATATTTTTATACTTTTAAAATTTTGTACAAGTCTTTTCATGGGGAAAAAACTGTTTTTATGCAAAACATGAAATAACCTATCACATCAAATGATTTCAGTTAATGCTTTAATGTAAATAGAAATAATAACCTACTAGATCAAGCTTAGCTATGTATCATTATAAAATTTGAAATATTAATTATTTTTATTAAATTCTAAAAAACTCATTGTAAAAAATAAAAAGGATACTGACCTAATATAGGATTTTTTTGACCTCATGTGCCTTTCATTTAAAATTTTCTTTCAAGCGTTCTGTTTTTATAATAATGATAATTTAATATTTTATTAATTTTATGCAGGTGTGGATATTGTAAAAGATTAAAACCAGTGTGGGATGAACTTGCTGAGAAGTACAATGTTGATTCTTCTAATCAGGAGCTTGTCATTGCAAAAGTGAATATTTTTATTTTTATTACACTGAAAGGGTTAAATAATTATTAATTCATTAATATAAATTTGATTATATTCTATGAAAATGTTAGTTAGCGCTTTAATTAAAATTTGGGATAATGGACCTGCATAGTGAATGATTTTATGCAAGTCATATAGTATGCTATTTTGAGCCACAAAGAAGTTTTTTATACTTCTCTTTTCAATCACATAATTACCAGCATTTTTAAAAATTAATAATCAATCTGTTATATTGTTCTCAAATTTTGTTTCAAAAACTCTAATTTTGAGTATTTATTAATATTATTATTCTAGTTTAGAGATTTTTATTTAAAAAAAAAAAATTAACTTCCGGATAAGTGACCATTGAAAGAATTCAACAAGATTCTCTCTTTTAAATGATATAACTTTTCTATTTCTGTTTTGCTTAGGCATTTCTTTTTACTTCCAAGAAAAGCTCATTTATTATTAATTTGCATTTGTAGTTAAGTCTTATACAAATGAAGCTGAAGGACAAAAATATTTTATGTTTTCAAAACTTTCCATTTCTTCTAAACTATTATTGCATTTTCTTCTGAGTTGTATTAAAGAATTCCATCTATAACAAAAAGTTCTGTTAAGTATCTGAAATCGTAGGTGGGGTTGCAATCTATTTTTCATTACAATTGCATTGCTAATGTTAGAAAGCGATAGTTGCTTTCTAGTGCAGTTTGATGTTAGGAACAAGTGTTAACAAAAGCACAATACCAACAAAAATTGTATTATTTTATAGATACTCATTGTTTAATATAAGAAAAAAATAACACAATAAATAAGAAAAATAGAAAGTTTCTTTTCATATCCTAGAAAAAGCAGTTTTGAGATTTGTTATCACTTCTTAAGATAGATGCTAAGTTACTAAGCCTATTATTTTCAAATAAAATCTGTAGTTATTCTCTAAAAATTGTTATTTTATCAGCAGAAAATGATGAAAAAATAATTCAAATAAGGTAATTAGCTTTATCTTATCTTCCTGGACCACTATAGTTGAGAAATAATTTCATATTCACACAAATAATCCATAATCTTGGAGACGAAACATGTAGTATCATGTCATGCACACAAAACAAACTCAAATTATGCTTAGAATCAAAAGTTTCGATTTAATCCGAAGACCGTCTGTTCATGCTTTCCTTAGCAGGTCTCGGTATCAACTGAAGTAGGATGGTGCTGCTGTTGGATTCCAAAGTTCCAAGAAGGGAGGAGTTTGCGACAATTGTATATGCTAATCTTTTCCATAGTAAACAAAATCATAATCTCTATTCTATAGGTTGCATTTTGCCTAATAAATTGCTAGCTAACATGTGCAGAATGCATGTTATTTTATGTTTGTCTTGTATCATTCGAATTGTTCATTTCAGATAAGGAAGCTGTGAAATTGTTTATTGAACAAAAGGAAGAGTAGATAATCAAAGTATCAAATACTTTTTAAACAGTGGGGCCGCAGTGGCCCGGTGATAAAGTCTCGGCTTCGGAACCGGAGGGTTTCAGGTTCGAGACTCGATTCCACCGAAGAACCGTCGTGTGAGGGGGTCTGTTGCACGTTAAATCTATCAGGCCAAATGTCCTCCCGCTGGCGTGGTGTGGAGAGGGGGAGTGTCAGTTCAGGTGTCGTCCTCGTCATCTGACCGTGGTTCAAAATTACGAGGTCTGTCCCAAAATAGCCCTCGTGTTGCTTTAAAACGGGACGTTAATATAACTAAACTAAAACTAAACTTTTAAAACAGTGTTTAATTCAGGTGTTTTATTATTATTATTATTATTTGTGTATGCGTGAGAGAGAGAAAATCCCCCTGCCCCTTTTTTCTTCCTTAATACTGAATGACCTATGTCAATTCATTAATTGTATATCATCTTGATAATATAAATATATTATAAATATATTAATTATTTATTCTGTTTATTTGAAAAAAACTAGATTTGATTTGATGTTTCGCTTACTGCTGCTTTATGAATTTCTTATCTTTAAGAAGAAATTCATAATATTATCATGTTATGATTGCGTTGCAGCAGAATTTTATTAATAATTTTATCTGTGTGTTGCAAAAAATGATGTATAACTGAAATTTTTATAATTAAAATAAATATTTGATATATTTGGGACTGATTCTTATTTGCTTATATTTAACAAGTAAAATTTAAATAAGCATAATTTTTATCTATTGAATTATGATTTTAATATTAATCTTAACATACTTTTAATAAACTTAATTTTTATTTATTTAAATCTGAGTACTATAATTCTGTTTGATTTTTAGGTAGATTGTACTGTTGAAACACCTATATGTGCTGATGAAGGAGTTTCAGGATATCCATCGTAAGACTAAAATCTTAAATTTCTGCATGGAGGTTATTTTTTTTTTATTGCTTTACAAATAAACACAACATATTCTTTAACAAATATTTTTTAACAACTTTAACACAACATATTATTTAACAAATTTTTTTGCATTATGAGTTTTTATTGAGATTGCACACAGCAATTTTAATTGTAAATAAAAAATAGAATCTTTTGCTTTTAATTATATTGTGAAAGTTACTTTCCAATATTTGTAATTAAGCTATTTAATGAATATCCCATTAGAATAAACTATTACTTTTAATTTCATCTAACGAAAACTTATTCTTTTCATTTTTTAGACTTATATATTATGAAGCTGGTCAAAACAAAGGTACAAAATATCAAGGTAAAAGAGATTTAGTTGGACTAGAAGACTTTATATCAAATAATCTGGGACAGAAAAAGACAGATGTATGCTTTATTTATTTATTCTTTTCTTTCCTGTGAATCTAGTAAATGTGCATTATTCTTTAATAATTAGTTAGCAATTTTGTAAGATATATGTCTGAATGTCTTGTACTTGGAATTTGTTTTCTTCAGTTATTCCTTTGAAATAATATTTTTAAAAATTGTTGAAATTACATTTCCTCTGTATTTTTTTTCCTTATTACAACTTACTGCATTGAATAAATTAAGTCAATTTAAAATTCAGCAATAAATTGTTTATTTATTATAGTTGATATTATGTAGTGTATTTAACAATATCAATATTAAATTGCTTGGCTTAGCTTAAACACAATATTACATATGAGGCATAGAATTGTCTATCTAATCTTTTTGTATTCAATTAACTTTCCCAGCATCTATTTGATGGAGATGAATTAAAAAAAATTATAACATTGAATTAATCTATATTATAATTTACTTTTCAAATTATGTTATAAACTCTACATCCTTGTTGGTACTAGAATGAAAAAGAGTAATTTGTGACTCATTTTTAAATTAATTACTAAATTAATCTGTATGGTGCAATGATTTTCTCTCTTTATATGTTTATATATACTAGAAATCATTTTGTTTTACAGGAACCTGAAAAGGCCCGACCAATAACTTCAGGAAAAGGAGCTTTAGAATTAACTGATGAAACTTTTCAGAATACTGTTAATTGGGGGATGCATTTTGTGAAGTTTTACGCACCCTGGTGTGGCCATTGTCAAAGAATGGCTCATGCATGGGAGGAGCTTGCTGAAAATCTAGAACACGATAAATCTGTCACTATTTCCAAGGTAAAGCATTATATTTTATTTAAATGATTATATAATGTGCTTATATTCTTTAAGAAAACTTTAATTTAAAAAAATGACATCTTTAAACTTAAAAAAATTGGTTTGTTTTAGTTTTGAGGAACAGCACCTTCTAAAAGAAAAGTAATGTGCTTAACCATTAAATTAATTTAATAACGAAATAGCCAAAGATTATGATATTGATTTATTTTGAAAATTATAATGTTAAGAAACATATGCTAAGTTATTTTATTTAATGTACAATTGAAAGAATGAATTTTTAGTTTTGTATCTCTATCTTTTTTTTAAATAGTTATCAGAGATTTATGATATGAAGAAGCTATGGATTTTTTTCCCAAATAAATGCTGATTTTTTAACAAATCAGTATTTAGAAGTGAGGTATTTCTTATAATTGTACATAGGTCTTAGGAAAAACTCTTTTTAACTTAAAAAATTATTCTTTTTATAGAAGTTTTGAGATTTGATATTAGAATTATGAAAAATTTTATTTAGTTTGAGAGAAGAAAATCATGGAAAGCATTTTAGGCTAAAGAAGCCTTTCTACTACTTGTATATATAATACATTTTGGTGTATCATTGTTATAAAGATACAAATATACAGTATAAATTTAATTGGCATAAAATTGAATGGCTTTTACTCTTTTGGTACAAATTTCTTTTCATAATGTCAATAATACTCTTATGCTCTTAATATTACTGCTTTGCCCCTTATAAATTTATGGTTATTTTTACTATAATTAACATCTTCTCTTGTCCGTATGAAAAAGCTAAATTCTATTAAATGTGTATTTAATAACAGAACAATGAGTACTTTTTAGAAAAAAGGTAATTTATATCCTTAACATAAGAATTTTATAATATTTGGAAATATTAGAATAATTATTCCTATTGTATAGGCACATATGTAGTCGTATGGGTACAAATATACGGGTGTTTTTTGTTGATATTTCACTTGGCCATAGAAATAATAATAATAATAATTACTGATTTTGTTGTCTATTTTCTTTTGATTTTAAATTGGGTATTTTTTTCATATTGTTGAAATCTAAAACATCTAATTCACTACAACAAATTGTCGTTTAATTTTTTTTCCCATACCATTGAAAAAAATGTGATATAAATTGTTTTCCTTGAATAGAATGAAAAGCAACAGTAATCTTAAATTTCAGGTATTCAAATATTATTTTGACCCTTAGCTAAAGAATTGGTAATTTATGGATGAAAAATAAATTGTTTCGGACACATTAAAAAAAAAAATTTCATAAAGATGTTAGGTACTTCTTTTGCAATAAAAAATTAATTTCATTTTATATCATAGTCACCTTTTATTTGGGCTATTTTTCTGATTAAATGAAAATTTGCACTGACCATTTCATCTTATAATTGCCTTAATATATATTTGTTATGGAATTTTTTATAGATTAAATTGGCATAATTTAATTCCTTAATGTTTACATTTAGTAAAAATAAATTATGAATATAGATTAATAACAATGTAATATTTGTAGCTTAATGAGAGCTTATGCAGTGTTTCCAATTTAAATTTATATTAAATATTATACACAAATGAAATAAAAATTACTTACTTTTGCATGCCTGTAAAATAAATGTGCTTGGATTCAGATTGCTATATTGTCCTGAATTTAATCTTTCAATCTTTGTAAAAACAGTATTAAATGAGTATAACTAGTGAAAATATCAATTAGAATAGCTGCTGCTTTCATTTCTTTCAAGAAATTTTATCTCAAATTATATATTTTTATTTTGATGTTTCATTTAAAAAAATCATTTTAGGTAGATTGTACAGAGAATAAAAAGACATGTGCAGATTTTGAAGTGAAAGGATATCCTACTTTATTATGGATTATTAATGGCAAAAAAGTAAGTTAAAAAATTTTCGCACCCACTCTGTTGATAAGTTAAGTTATTTATGTCAGTTTTGAAAACTTTATATGTAACATAATTTTTCATTTTCCTATTTTTAATTTCTCTGAATGCTTCTTTATCATTAAGTGGAATTTCTTGCAATAGATTGAGAAATATCAAGGAGCCAGAAATCTTGATAGTTTCAAACAATTCATCAATGAAATGAAGATAGCTCATAAAGATGCAATGGACGAAGAGGAAGGTAGAATACCCGATCCTAAAAATGAGGTGACTGTTATCAAATTTTGCTTATTTTTTCAAACAGTATTTAATTAATAATTTTATCATGAAAATTTCATTAAAAATCTTATAGTGTATAATCTTTGCGAGATTGACATTTATCTCTGAAGCACTGACAAATTAGAAAATTGACAGATATGTATGTAAGAATTGGATGGGACAGAATGCCCATTCAACCATATTTAGATCAGTGTCTAGGGTCACTGATTAAAGAGAAGCTTTTAAATGAAAAAAGTAAAATTTATTTACAGCAAAGAATACAGAAAAAGACATTAAGAATTGACAGGACAGGTTATTTACAACAGCGAAAAAAGTATCACCTTCAGATGCCTCCAAGGATAAAGCCTAATAAAGTGTTTCATGGTAAAACTATGTGCCACTGTTGCGTATTCAAGATTCATATTATCGAATCGACTGTCTCCGTTTGCCGAGCGAATGCGAAGTTCGCTTTTTCTCAAACTTGACGTCACGCGTCTTAGACTTGGGATCAGTGGTATCTCTGGTGTCATCTATTACAATAAAATAAAACTAAATTTGGAATGATAATCTCCACTAATTAAATCTCTACATATATGTATAATTTTCTTTAACTTGTTCACGATGATGCATAAATTCACTTCTTTTTTTTAAATGTTTTTATAAATACAAAGATTTTAATCATAAGGAAGTATCTTTAAGATTAAAAAAAAATCTTTTGTTTTGTCAAATTCGAAAACTTAGTGGTATAGTCGTAGTACTTCAAGCTCCTAACATACAGGTCCGAAGTTCAGTCCTTGGGCTCAGCAAGATCGATCCAGCCGTTCATCCCTTCAGTGGGTTGATGAAGAGGAACAGTGAGTCAGTAATCAGTGAGAACTAAGCGTGCTTGGAAACTAAACACTGAGGGTTCCTCGTTAGGCTGACCACCTAACCTGGACATATGCCTTGCACCCCAGGGCTCTTGGTCAAGAAAGCAGACATGGATACTGTAGACCTAGGCCCACATGTGTTGTTCCATTACCAAGTTTAATCAGTAGATTTGAAATGCTCACTTTTTATACTGAATTAATTTTAGACATTTTATAAAATTGTTGTTAGAGCATAGTTATTTTCCTACTGTTTTTTATCTGTCTGATAAGAACATTTAATCCTCATAAAGCATGGTTGATTCATATTGTATTGTAATAAACAAATACAGATAACAACTAAAACTGTGAAATGAAAACATTGTATTGTATAAGAAATGAGTTTTATCTAGTTACGAGTGTTATCTAAATATCATCAAAGTTGCTGCAATTTTTGCACGGTGTTATTATAAAAAGCTCAATTTTAGAATGCTTTTTTTGTTGGAAAATTTACAATGTAAATGTATATATAGTTTGCAATGTTCTACAAATAATACACTTCCACATAAAGAAGCAAATGAAAATGGAATAAAATATATTGAAATGATACAATTTTTAGCAATTATAAATGTTTTAGCATTGTTGTGTTACCCATTTATTAAAAAAAAAATAATTTTACAAAAAAAAAAAAAAAAAACAGTGTGCCACTAAAATGCAAGTGTATAGGATTTCTTTTTTTATAAGTGATATATATATATAATATTGTTCTGTATGAGTAATTTATTTTCAGAATTAATGATGTTTGCTTTAAATGTATAGTCTCTCTAGTTTTAATGTAACCTATTATCTATGATTGGGTTCTAAACAAGAAAAACTATATTCTATCACATTATTTTGAATAATATCCATCTGTATTTGCATTATGTTACTAATAATAGAAATTTTAATAATAAAAAAAATCCATTAAATAAATTTATGTAACTTTGTGAAATTTTTATTTCCAGCCCAATTTAGTTGTTGAATTGTCAGAAGATAATTTTGAAAATGCTGTTAAACAAGGAATTAGTTTTGTCAAATTTTTTGTCCCTTGGTAAGTAAAATTCAAGTCTACTAGCTGAATTTTAAAATCTTTTTCTGTAACTGTGTTCTAAACATAGTCTTGGAATTAATAAAGTTGTGTATTGCTCTGTAAAATATGCAAGATCTTATCCTTGTTGTAAATTTTTTTAAACTCTTAAATTTTATAAAGTTTACTAGTAATAATATGTATGAAGAAAATTGTAGCATCTTTTAATATTACAAGATCGAACTAAATATATTCTTTTCTGCAGGTACTGAATTATGATACTGCACTATAATATTTACCATATGATATTGTATTATGGATACTGATTCCTTATTTTGTTTATTTAAAATCTGTTACATATTGAATTTTGTTTGGGAAATATGATATAGAATATCGTACAGTAAAAGAGTAGTTTATATGTTATTGATAAAATTTTGAGCTAAATAAATCAAATTATCCTTCTAAGATTGAAAGAGAAAAGTAAATGTATTAATAGATATTTCAAGAGCTCATTTCATTTTTAAACACTGTTTAAATAATTAAACTATGAAAATGTTGCAGTATTTGTTTTTTTAACACTTTGTTGATTATTGATGCTTATATGTGAAAACTTAAGTAGTTCAAAGTTATTTTTTTATGATTTAGTTCAATGAAAAAGTTATTTTCAATCTTGCATATTATTTTTAACAAGTTAACTATAGCACTAGCATTGAATTATGCATTTTAATATTTTCAGTTTGTTCCAAAATTGTAACAGTATTAATTGTCATACATTAATTTTTAATGAAGTAATGGCTTTTTATATATTGTGTATTAGTAGAATTTATTTGATCATAGGAATTGTATTAATTCTGTAATACAGTTCCTATGATCAAGTCTTAAAAATAATAAATTCATATTTGTCCTAAATATTTTTCGGGGGGGACAAGCAAAAAAGTACATGCTTAATTTTATTATTGGTCTATTCTAAGCATGAATATTTTTGTTTCAGGTGTGGGCACTGTAAAAGATTAGAGCCTATATGGAATGATTTAGCTATAAAATTTTCATCGAATTCTAAAGTTAAAATAGCCAAAGTAGATTGCACTCAGCAAGAGAAATTGTGTGCAGAACATAAGGTACATTTATTGAGATATTTTTATTTGATACTTTAAATATTTAGATGAATAACTTATAATTGCATTTTTATTGCTCTTTTATAAAAGATGATTTTTTTTTATCAAAAGACATTGATCATAACTTCCATTATTAAAAAAAATACCTATTAACTATATATCTGTATATCCAAATATCTGTTCAAGTCCTTTAATTATTGATTAAAGTATTAAAAGATAATTAAAATAATAAAAAAACAATTTTTAGCACATAAATATTAATTAAAGCTTGTTTTCAAAAAAAATTATTATTCAGTTTATGACAGTAAAAACATAATTGTAAGATATTATATCTGTGATTTCTCATATTCCATAGATTTTTATGTTTGCATACAACAAAAATGTAATTACTGTTATTACTGAAGCAAAAAAAAGCAGTATAAATAATCTTTTAATAATCTAAGTAGAGCTTAAGAAAATCCATAAATATCTCATAACTGCAACAGAGAAGGAACCATCTAATTAGATAGTAAGTATAAAGTGAGTTGAATATAAGAATATTTAGGATTTCATATCGTGAGCTAATTTTTAATGACCTTTTATTACTCGACAGTTATTGCTTATGAGTCCTGGATATCTTTATTTCTTTCTAATATTCAGCTGTAAATTTTTTCTCCAGTTGTAATAATTAATCTATTTGTATACATATATATATATATATATATATATATATATTTCTAAATGAATTTGTTTTTATTATCTACACAATTTCTACAAAGCCTACAAAGATGTAAGCAATACATATTATTAAATTTATTTTACAAACTAATGGCATATTTCTATTTTCATTCCTTGTTTTAATTAGATAATTTTATTCCTTGTTGACATTTTTTTTAAAAATGGTTTCTGGAATATTAACATTCATATATTATTTTTAATCTTTGAATTTTAGATTGTTGGCTACCCAACTCTATTTATATTTCATAATGGAAAGTTTATGGCTGAATATCATGGAGAGAGAAAATTGGAGAATTTACATAGTTTTGTACTGGAGTATTTGCAACATTCTGAACTATGATTTTATAACAACATTCCAATTATGTAAGAAAAATTCTTTGTATTTGTCTATATAAAATGTACACAAGAGTCTTGTTAATTTGAACATATTTGAAAGCTGATTAATCAGAAAGCATCTCTTACATTCATAATTTGTATGCATTTTCCAAAAACTATTTGAATATTATTTCAGTTATTTTCATTCTTTAAGTCAGATTTTATTTTTCATAATGGTCTGAATTTATAAAGTTTGGCAATATTATATCAATATCTAATGAATATTTGTGACACTGCATTAATAATAATCTAGCATATGTTAATGTTGATTCTAAAATATTTGTGAAATATTACTTTGCTCGTTTGCTCAAAATTCTGAAAGTTTCATTATTTGTATTTTCATGTTGCTTATTGGAAATCATCTAGAAGAGTATAGTTATATCTTTTTTTTATTTGAATAATGCAGCATTTATAACGACTTTGATGATATTTATAACAATCTTATGACATTTTATGCCTGTTGTTGTTTCTCTTAGATTAACTATTTAATCAGCTAATGTGAAAAAAAACTTTGATCTCGCTTGTTTTGGATTAATGACACTCTTGTGCAATTTGAAATCTATTTTTTCATAAAAATTCCCTTACTTAAATTTGATCAATGTTGAATTTATAAAAATGGATGTCTATTTTTCTACTTTAAGAACAATTTAAAAGGACAAAAAAAAGTGTATTTTAAAACCTTATATTTATAAATTTATCTTTTGTGTTAAATGTAATCTTTTTACTTTTAATATTTTCTCATTAATTTTATTATGTAAATATAATTTAAAATAAATACAAAATAATGACTATGAGATTTTTTTCTGTTTTTGTATATTTATTTACAAAGCAGTTGTGTACATTTGTTTATGATGAAAGTTTTTTTTTTTAATTGAGCCTTTTCAAATGTGCTAGTTTTGTTTTATTTCAATTATAGTTTCTTTTTTAGTAGCAATCTGAAAACATTTTAATACATTATTTACCTAATTTTTTTTCCCTCCAACAATGACAAAACTTTAGGGTAAGATTAAATTCAGTCTTCTTTTTTAATACATATTTTTTTAAAACTGAGTGCATATATTATTAGAAAAATTCTAATCCCAGCAACTTTCCCATATCACAATTAGTAATGTTGATTTAATTCAAAGTTTGATCACAATTTTCATATAACTTATTTGTACACTCCTTTTTGAAGTAAGCAAGAGAAAAAAAGTTTTCCAAAAAGTAAATTTGCTGCTTCACTAACATTATCTGAGCAATTATGTTCAATAATTGCTCCGGGTACTATGGATTGAAAATAACATTTCACCCATGTTCAATAGGGAAAAAAGAATTTTTTTCATCACTATGAAAGTTTTCTTCATATTCAGAGTCATAATATGTGCAGTAAATTACACAAGTGAAAAATATTTAAGGCAACTTGCCTACACTTAAGTGTCTTTTCACAAATAAGAAGTGTGAATTTAATACCTAGTCACACATAATCAATTGTCAGAAAGTTAATACCTATATGATGTATCCAATCACTAATATTAAGTTGTTTTCTCACTTTTATTGTTACTCACCCTCAGTTTACTTTATATATAATGTCTGTTTTAAAGCAAGTAGTGTTTACAGATATCAAACAGTCATATTACTTTTAATTTGTTGTAGTTACTACACAACAAATTAAAAGCAGTTCGACTGCTACAAGAAAGGTATTTTCTTTCACATTTAGTTTTTTAAACCAATTTGAGTGAAAAGATAGAGTATAGTATTTGAGCGATAAAATGCTGGCTGATCTTCTGTTACTACCATAGCAGTTTTTACCTCTCCCCCCCCCCTCCAAAAAACAGTGGCTCGGTTTTATTCTTAGGCAACTTTGCTTTGATTAATAAATATAATTAGTGATGTGCTACAATGGCTTATTTAACACTTTCATCACAAAGGATGAGATAACTCATGCTGTGTTCAAGATTTTCTTAATATTAGTGTGCATAATAATTATATACAAGAGAGTAGCACAGACTTTTAACACAAAGAATGGGACCAAAGTGTGCCATTGCCACAATAAAAATTTTTTTCTCTAAAACTTTTAGATTTATTCTTCTTATACTAAGAGAATTTGAAATTTAAATCTAAAAATTGGTTTGGTAATTTAAAAAGTAATATATAGTGGTTTTTTAACTTTTGCTTAAGCCAAACAGTTTCCCTTAAAAAATTTTGGTAAATAAATTTTCATTTTTTTGTCCTTTATATTCTGTTTATATTCAAGCATATAAGACATTATAAACTTTTAATTGTGCTGTATTCTGATATTACCAGAATTAAAATTCCTATGAACAAAAGGAGAGCTTTTTCATATTGAAGAGAAACTTTGAACTTCTAGGAGAAACCTAACAATAAACCATCACATTAATGACAGAAATTAGATTTCTGATTTATTAATTTAAAAAGCCCTTCCTTTGTATTTTTGATCATGTCATTCAGTAAACTTATTTAATAAATATAAGAATTGAAGACATTTACTTTACGAACATACATCTTATGTTACGAATGTATTTTTCAAAAACTTCTAAAAAGTGATTATAAGCTTTTAAAAACATTTTTAACCTCCAAAATCATATAAAATATGTAGTAATTATCACATAATGTTTTGAGATTTATTTTTTAAACATGTTCTATTATTAAATGAACAATTAAAAAAATAATGGGTGGTAATTATAACATAATCTTAGTATTGATGTTAAGAACATTTGAAGTAGTGCTGTTTACAAAGATAATTTTTTCCTACCTTTAATATTTTATTAATAAGGTGTTTAAAATTGGCGATTCTAAATAGTTTATTCTTTGGTTAAAATAAACAAGCTTTTGAGATATTAATTAGTTTCCTTTTGTTTAATTGAGCTCCTATTTTCTAAATATATGCTTTAGAATAATTATAATTTTATAAAATGAAGAAAAAAAATCAAATATGATATTGAATATGTAATTTTAAAAATGTGAGTTGCTTTTTTGGTTTAAACTTGCCTATACATAACTTTTCATTGATAGTTAAATTTTTCCAAACTTGAACAATTTTTTAAAGGTTTTTTTTTTTTTTTAATATTATGTAAAATAGGGCATTAAAACTTTATCAGTTATATGTAAGTTTGCCATGCAGCCATTGTATTTTTTAACAGCAAAATATCTTTAACTGGCTACATAATTTTTTTTATTACACTATATAAACTCTCTAATGCAATTTATTGGAAAGTTATAAGTTGGTAAAACAGATTGGAATTTCTAAAATTATAAATCAATGTTTTTATTTTGAATATTCTTAAATCTTAATCTAATACTATAATACGAGGAATGGTTGTCAAGTCGAAAATCGCCCCAGAATTAATAAACTCCGGTAAACTTGGGGGTCTGGGGTTTTTGGCCACGAGGAATCGATTGGCGCCGGTTTT
>JAPMOQ010024042.1:170091-233274 GCA_026543055.1 Argiope trifasciata | reverse complement strand
ACTTTCGTTGGCGATAAATTGCCAAATGTGACAACCTTCTGCATTTTTTTCTAATAGTCTAAGAGCAAAAAATTGATTTCTGAAAAGCGATAAATTACTAATTTCTTGCTTACGTAATTTTAGACTTTAAAAACCTCAAATCAGTATATATATATATTGCCTACGCATTTTGATTGCTCAAAAAACTCGAACCAAAACAACATCATGTTGAAACCTGATAATATGAGCATATTTAATAGGATCGATATTTTGTTCCATGACAAAATTAATTTATAGTTCAAAAATTGTTAGAATCTTTACAAGATTTTCAATCTAAATATTTCTTAAATAATTTCAACATGAAATACATTTATTTCCTTTTATACTCCAGAATATAAAACATTTAATCTCATAAAGCAAAAACAATCAGCATTAGACTTACTTTTGTGAAATTAAATAGTCCCCCAAAATATTTCCCAACTGAAAGTAAACACATTTCCATTGAAATTGTAGTCAACAAAGTAGCAAAACTGGAAACTCTTTAGAGGAAAAAGTCTTTCAAACTCAACCTTTTGAAAATTTCCTCCCAGTTCACATTTCTGTGTAGTACATCGTGCGCAAATGCAGGAAGTCAAGCACAGCTCCCACATGAGCCAAAGTATCTCTTCTCTGATGGAAGACATAAAATAAGGCTGAGAATAGCGTCGCTGGTAGATAGCGTCGTAAATTGGAGAAAGTTTTACTTTGAAAAAGGTCCAAGATACATTATAAAATAAAGAAGATAAATATTGTATGCTGAAACAAAAAAATCTGAAATTTTTACATTGGCAGTATTCGTATTTTAGCAGATCGTTTTTAGGAAATAAAGAATTAGAGAATTTAATATTTCTAATTAAATCGCATTTCTTTTAATTAATCATTTCGTTTTTTTTTTAATTCTCTTTCCTTTTCATCAATTATTTGTTTTCTGTCTTTCCCATTTATATATTATTTGAAACCTTTTGGTCTGAATATTGCATTTGATATTAATTAGATGCACTTAAAAGTATCAACAATGTTAATAAAATTAAATAGACTGGAACTGAAGTAATTTTCTTAATAAAGCTTCTTAATTGAATATAAATATATATTCCTAACTATATTCGTAAGCGGGGTGTTCAAATGAAAAGGCAAGAAACGGCACTTTGGGTATAAATGGATAATTTATTCAAACTGTACAATATAGGCTTGAGCACAATGATACCATTGATTAGAGAGTCAAAAGATTCCTTGTACCCAGGATTCCTATGGTCACGACGAGACCGGTCTTTCACAGCGTCCTTAAGTTCACCACTTGAGTTGAAGAGTTTCCTTTCAGATGTTTTTTCAGTTGATCAAACGCATGAAATTCGCAAAGTCGGTAAGGCCGATGGTCATGCGGCTTCCACTTGAACTTGGTCAATTCCACATGCATGGGAGGCATGCGGGCCCGCTTTATCATGGAGGAGAAACATGCGCTCCGTGAGTAGACCCGGTTAATGGTTCTTCTGTGCTCGAGGAATGCAGAGATAGCGTCCTGGAGCGGTGAACTCAAGGAAACTGTGAAGGACTGGGTCCGATTTCGGGTAAAGTAAATGTTTCGTTTCTAGGCTATCAATCGTCTGAATACCTATGGAATATACGTCTTAACACAGCTTAGTTTTTTTTTTTAATATTGGAATCATCCATATATATCAAATTTTTAAAAAAGACGAAGAAAGAGAAATGATTTGGCATTTTAAAAGAAAAGTATCGAAGCATCTAAGTTAGAGCCAAATTGTGAAAAATTGATTCAATAATTAAATCGATATTGCAGAGATAAGTAAAGAATGTTGGCATTTTAGGCCTTTAAGTTTTTAATTGGAAGTAGGCCGATCGAAAAATGCATGTTATCATCATAGAAGAGTAAACTTCCAGAATTAAACGATTGGTCAGTGGAGATTAAAAGCTTTCTAACTGTAACTGACGAACATCACGCATAATATCGGACTGAAAGTTGGCGATCGTAAGTAAGCAAGAGGCAAAGCTCCCTAGTAACTATAAAAGTAATGGGTGGAAAATTAGTTTCCCCCCAAAATTATATGCACTTATATTTAGGAAATTTAGATTATCTTAAATTTTGTAATTATTATAAATCAGAACATGATGAGACAATAATAATTTTTTTAAAATCTGATAATGTAAAGTTCATTTTCAAACAGCATAGTTTGTAAAAAAGAACAACTGATATGAAGACATAAAACAGCTAGGGTCAAAAATTATATGTCAAACAAACATATACTGTTTTAACAAGAAAATGAAATGTTGCTCAGGTTTATTAAGCTAAATTAGTTAAGCTGCTTCTTAAAAAAATTGTGTATACAAATTGAAAAAAATCCAGATTAGAAATATATATTAGCTTTACTGATATTTGACCTTGACATGGGCAGTGAATAATTAAAATTAAATTCTCCATTCCATAAAAAAGAAAAAACCAACAAAAGCAATTGTGTAATGCAATTTTGTAAATAATATATCAAACCGAAGTTCGAATTCTGGTTTAAATTAACAATATCTACCAATATTGTAAGACCTTACAATTTTCATTCGATTGAAGCCTTTATGACATCAAACTGTGCTTCCTTATTTCTGAATGCTTTATTTGATGCTTCTTTAATCTTTTTTTAAAAATACCAGCATTGTTTTATAATTCAAGGAATTCTATTCAACAATTATCTTGTACCTCAAAAATGCCAGTTAATTTCCCCATGTGTCCACAAGATAGAAACAACGTAAAAATAAAATGTGTTGGTCGATAAAATTAGAACAAGCTGTCCGTGAAAAAAAAAATCTTCATTTTTAAATAAAAAATATTTATTATTATAATTAGAATTGTATTTAAAATCCAAATTAAAAATAAATGATTTCTTTCTTACTTTGACTTACAGTATCGTATCAATTGAAGGAGAAATAGTTAATGACAATTTATATTTTGAATAAGGTTATAAAGGCAAAATTTCTCTATTGTTTGCAAGAAAACTATGAAAACATTCTTCAGATGAAAATTGCCTTAAACCCTATTTAAAAATTCGTCTTAAGGCATCTCAATTTTCAGTGAAATGATTGAGTACGAACTTCGGCCATTTTAAAACGTTTCAACGCTTCTATCTGAATTAGCGCAAGCACGCACACTACAATATACCGATGTGAGCATACCCGGCTCTGAGCAATTAGGGGAGCTTGGGAAGCTGAACTTTTCTGTTACTAGATGACAGCAAATCATGAAATAAGCTGAAAGCTCTGATTTAATTAAGCTTTAATAGAACCTGAAAAGAGGAAGGGATTTCTATAGCCGAAAATGATGTGTATTTCAAAAAGAAGAGAAATGCGAAGTTCGAGTTAAAAGTTTCAAATTCTAGAGGCATTGAAATTCTTTCTGCTTTGACCTTTTGAATGGAAATGAATGATACGATCAAACGAGCATCTGAATGTAAGATTTTGAAAAGACTTAATAGAAAATCTAGATTCTTTAATCCTTCCGTCCAGGTAGTTGAAATCATGATAAATAAATTTTATTTTAAAAAAGATATTAACTGCGATTTTAAAGTCAGTGTCCAAAAATTTATCAGATAACTACTTTTAATTATCAAATATTATGCTAAAAACACGTGCAGAAAATTGTTTCAATAAAATTTTGATTCTTGACAATCCGTTATGTAGAATTCTACAATAATTTTCTTAAATGAATATAAGCAAAGCTAAAATTAAAATTATATAAATATATAATATCCGAGCATATGTCACAATTTCATTAGAGCTCGACTTAATATTTTTCACTAAAATGTATCGAGTAATTTAAAAATATTTTCAAATGAAGAATTAAAAATATTTATAAATCAAGTATCTTAATTTAAATTGGAAAAGATATCTGTTTGAATAACTAGCCTTAATATTATTTTCCAATATAATCAAGATATTCCATCGTTGATTTCAAATTTTCTTTTGATTGAAGCATTTTAACTTTGTTATATAATTATGTATAAAGAGTTTGTTATCTATTTGCGGGAAAGGGGTTACGTTGATGGATGGAACATTTCCAGAGTATATAAAATAATTCACTTCTAACTTTATACAAGTCTTGAATGATAAATAGTCATATAAATATTTTGTTCTTCATTTCATCGTAATAACATAATTAAAAGTATATACAGCCGAATTTTCAAGCAAATTAGTCTTGCAAAAACATGTTGATACTAGAAAATGCTTTATTTTAAAATTTGCGCAAGTTATTTTTTATTCAAAATTTTAATAATTTCCATTGTTCGAATTTTGCGTCACTAAATATTAATTTTGACTAAGTCAGGTTAGAACCCTCTTAATTTGATTCATGTATAAGACAAGCTGTTGCACTATTTATCAGATTTTACAAATTAAATATGACTTAAAAGTCAAACGAAGTAAATATTAAATTTAATTAAAAGATTATTTAATAAAAGTAATATTAACATGAAAAGAAATAGTATACTCTTTTACAACAGTTATCTGTGACCCCTGCTTTTCCCCTTTTTTTTTGGTGTTATATTTCATTTCAAAAACATTCAAATATGCATATATAATTTAAAATAAATTAACAAATTCTTTTTTGCAACATAAAAATTAATTAAATTGACATAATTGAAGCAAGCACAAGCGCAAAACATCTTTAACATAGACTATTTGACTTTAACCATCTTTAGGTAAATCAATTAGGAGATCTACGAATAAAATCCATTTTTCTAAATTTTGTGAAGTAGAAAAGAAAGTTTGTATCCATTATGGAAGAAGTTGTATCAAAATTAGATTTCTGTAATAACTAATTAGAGTTTTCTTTGTTAATATAATAATATTCTGGTTTTTCTTTGAGTAAAATTATTAAAAAATGTCTTAGAAAATATTTTCTTTAATAATAAAATGTAATGGGATTTTTAGAAGTTTAGTAACAATAACACAATTCTTCAAAGGATAAAAGCCCCATATAACTATTATACTTAATGGATGTTATAAATTTCCATTTAAATTATCTTTTAAAATCTTCAAAGAGATTAGTATGGGAAAAATATTTTTATATAGTTTGTCCTACAATTACTGCAAGATCTGAATTTGCTATGATTCGTGCAATAAAGTTTTAGCAACCCTAAGAAAAAATAATTTGACAGATAATATTTTACGGTTAGTAGAAGTGGAGTAGTTACACGACAGAAAAATGTGTTAATGGACGATTCAAATTGAATTTTAAAGAAACATAGATTTTAAAATTTTTTAAATCGTTATATTTTTATTGAACTTAAAGTACATAGAATAGTATGTAATAAATATAGTATGGGTATGGCTGGTATAATACACAAGGCAAATAGATTTCGTGTAAATGTGGCTGAATTTCGTTGATGCAGAGTTGGGAGCATGCCTACTTGAGTTTAATAGCATAGACCTTCGCCTTCAAATCATCGCATAAAAAAAAATCCAATGATGTTTAATGATACTATCTAAAGGGTCAATTCTTGAATTCTCGAACTGCGGCCACTAGACTCATTATTTTTAAAACATTTTTCAACTGTGAAAACACGTTGCTCCATCGTGTAACGTTCCGGTTTTACTAACCCTAAACTATCAGCTGACAAATGGTTTTTAATAGGATTACCAACACTTTTTCCTAATTAATGGGAGTAAATTCATGAAACTATTAATCCCAATACTATTTCTGAGATTTTCTGCCAATGGAAACATTAATTTTTTTAATTTCATTAAAGTACGAAATTGGGGAGAAATAAAATAAGCTTTTGCATAGGAATTATTGATATTTTTATATTCGTTTCCCTATCTTTTTTTAAAATAATTTCTGAAGATGAAGAAATAAAAATTCTTTATGTCGACACATATTTATTAAAATTAATCTTATACACTTAAATGGATTTAGTTAAGGGTCCATAAAAATGTATAATTGTTGAAAACTTTTGAATTATCCATACCTTGTGAGTGGTAATAGTTATGTAATAAATTAAAAATCTTACACTTGCATATATTTCGGCAATGCAAATTATTTGATATTTTGGAACTTCTTATAAAAATAAATGCCAAAAGATAATTAGAATTTAAAATGAATAATTTTTTGTTTAGATAAATTTATGAGAGTAAATAAGATTTTTAAAAAGTCATTTTTCTTAATTGAAATACACTGATGGAAAAAAAAAATCCCAACTTTTGTACTAGTAAAATTATCATTAGATTTTTCTTAGAAAAAAGGAAAAACGTTAGTACAGATGGTTTATTTTAATGATTAGAACTCTTCAAGTGAACAACCACAAAAAATTTATTTCAGAAATGAAGATGAATAGCACTTCATGCATCAAATAAAAATATTATAACTATATCTCGCAAAACGAAAATAAATGTATTTCTGAAATATTTTTCTTAAACTTAAATACCATATTATTGTTTCTATAACGCTTTTACAGCATATACTGATGGGAAAAAAATCCCAACACTAGGAAGGAGTTTTGCTAGATAAACGATATTTGGTAGACATGTTTATACATCTGACAGATGACGTGGATTCAAATTCCAAGCTACGCGCGTAAGTGAGGCGCTAGTAGCGACACTATGAACATGCAAATGAGGTTTGCTTTAAATAAGCGCTGTAAGGTTCGTGATCGTTATTTACAGTTGAGATTTGACGTAGTGGGTTAATGTTAGTCGAGGATGCCTCTGAGAAGACGAAGAAGCCATTATCAACAGCTCACTGAGTTTGAACGAGGTCGTGTTGTAGGGCTACGAGAAGGTGGGTTTTCTTTCCGTGATATTGCTGAAAGACTTTTCAGGAATGTATCCACTGTGCATCAGTATTAGCGGCAGTGGTCAAGGGAAGGTACTGCCTCAAAAAGACCAGGTTCCAGGCCGCCACGTGGTACTACTGAGAGGGAAGACCGTCGTATTCGGCGTATGGCTGTGGCTAATCGTACTGCGTCTGCAGCTGAAATTCGAGCTGCAGTTGGAACCACAGTGACACAACGAACTGTTACAAATCGGTTACTTCAAGGACAGCTCCGAGCCAGACGCCCTGTACAGTGCATTCCACTGATTCCAAACCACTGCCGTTTGAGACGGGATTGGTGTCATGCTAGAGCTCATTGGAGGACGGAGTGGAGTTTTGTTGTGTTTTCTGATGAGAGCCGGTTCTGCCTCGGTCGCAGTGATAGCCGTTTGTTGGCTAGGAGGAGGCCAGGTGAACGCCTGCTAGTGACCTGTCTGCGGCCTAGACACACAGGGCCTACTCCTGGAGTTATGGTTTGGGGAGCAATTTCGTGGTTATCCCACGCACCCTGGCTGCAAATTTGTACGTCAGTCTAGTGATAAACCTGTTGTGCTGCCATTCATGAACAGCATTCAAGGGAGTGTTTTTCATCAGGATAACGCTCGCCTTCATACCGCTGTTGTAACCCAACATGCTCTACAGAGAGTCGACATGTTGCCTTGGCCTGCTAGATCACCAGATCTTTCTCCAATCGAGAACGTATGGGACATCATTGGACGACAACTCCAGCGTCATCCACAACCAGCATTAACCAACCCTGCATTCCAACAGGCATGGAACTCCATCCCACAAACTGATATCCGACACCTGTACGACACAATGCATGCACGTTTTTATGCTTGCATTCAAAATTCTGGTGGTTACACCGGTTAATAATGTACCAACATTTCACATTTGAAATGGCTCTTCTCGCCAATGGCTCTACTTGTGATCTTGAAACTTTAATCAATTAAATATGTTACCTAGACAAATGTATTCCTAAAATTTCATTACTGTACACTAATTTTTTCATGGTGTTGGGATTTTTTTCCATCAGTGTATTTAACTTCATTGGATTTCTATTGTATTAAGATTTTAAAAAAATTGAATATAAAATTCTAATTCATTTCTGCTTGATTAAAATCCAAAATCACTTACAACTTTTTCATTTAGAAATAATTGACTGGCTCTAAAAATCCCTTTGATACTAATAAAATTTGTCGATTTTTTTTCTCTCTATTATTGTTATATTTCTTCATTAAAATAAAGTCATTTAATTTATACCAATATTCAATTGTTAATTTTTTCTTATATCTGATAGATTGTTTCATAAAACTAATTAGAATTGTCAGAAATTTATTATTGATTGCTAAGATAAATATGAATTGAAACATCAAAATTGCATACACTTAAAATATAATCTTTCAATAATTTTTAAGTTTTTAATATTTTTAAAAAAAGTTCTGGAATGCAAATATTTTTAAAACACTATTCTTAAGTTTTTATCTTACATTTCTGAATAATTAAAAAATTAACGAAGTAAGATGCTTCCTATATAGTTCTTATATATCACTAATTCTATTTAAACAAACAAAGTAAAAAAAAAATAACGATTTCTTTACAAAAATCATAAATAAATTATTTTTCTATTGAAGGAACTAAATATTTCTTTTCATTTGCAAATTTAATTGAACAAATCTTAAGAGAATTCTTCTCATTTATGAAATGTTATTTTTGATTTTAGAATTTCAATAATTGTCGTAAAAAATAAAATTGGGAAGTTCATCATTCCAATCCTTCATCTGTCTTTCATTTTTCCTGAATGAAGTTTGGTAATAGGATTTAAACTCGATGCTAGGAGAAAAATAATTGCAATTATTTTAAACTTTCTTGAATATTTCTAAAAATATTGCATTTTACTATAATAATATATACAACAAATATATATTGCTAGTAGAAAAGATATACTTGGATTTGAGAGATATTTTTTCTAGTAAAATGTATGAATGTAAATAAATGCCATAGGTTGCATTGATAATACATTTATCAAATGATGTATTACATTTTTTCTTGAAGTTTACATCAAGAAATAATTAACATTTTAAAGTAATTGTATTATATATTTTTCTCAGTTGTAAGGCTTATATGTGGAATTTCTAAAACGATCACGTTTTAAAAATAACTTATGTATATTATGTATTAATCACTTTGATCACTGAAGGATACCTCAGTTATATCATAATATCATTATAATATCAAGTTTAACGTATTCATAAGATGTCATTTTGAAATTTATCTTAATTAGTGCGATGATAAAATCAAATGAATTATACAGGATGAGAATAAAGGATGAAACCGATTTTTTTTAAATCATATTTTTGAAACAAATGCATATATTACAATACATGATACACGAATTTAAAGAAAAATATACCAAGTTTTTTTTTTTTTTTTTTTCAATCACAAATGTTTGATGTGTGATCCTCTAGTTTCACTGCATGCATCTAATTTGTAGTCCATTTCTTATCAAACATTTTTGTAACATCACTCTTCTGAATGGTTCTGAATCCTTCACAAATGCGTTCTTTAAGTTCTGAATGTGTTTTCAGCATTGGTGGTACATAAATAATGTCTTGTCTTAATGATTTCTTTTTATGGGATTTTGTGAAAAATAGCAATCTAAACAATGCTAAGAATGCTAAGAATGAGCTGGTTTATAGATTGGACGTATGCAGTGTAATAAGAGGGTCAAAATTAGATAATTGTAACTGAAAAAAACTTGGTATATTTCTTTTTGAATTCATGCATGACTAATTTTAATTTGTGAAGTAATTTCGTAGTCATTTTTGTTATGAATTCTGTAATGAAACGCTTCTAATCAACCAGGTAAAGAAATCAAATAATACAAAAATATATGTTCTTTATTTATTGTGGAAAAAAAGAATATTTTGTTGTTAATATTTATATCAAATTCATTAATATTTGATATTCATTTTTTTTAATTGGTTAAAGCATTTTATAGCAAATATCATCATTAATATATAAATACATCAGAAATCAAAAAATTTCATCAGTGTAAGTTCTGAAAGAAAGCGAAGTTGAAGATTATTTCAGCAAGTTTCCTTCTTTTTGAACGAAAAGAAACGTGTTTAAAAGTGGTCTTTATTGATATCAAGAATTATCATGTAGAAAATGAAGAAATAAGAATCTGTAATTTAAAAAAATGGGAGGAATATTTTAAGTATAAATACATATGCGAATAAAATCGAATGAGGAACAAAAAAATTAGTATCCTCTGTGTCGTTAGAAGATAGATACTAAAAACGAAAAGGAATGAAAACGGGCTCAGCAGCCAGGTGTAACTTCTGAAATTTCCGTGGTTTCAGGAAAAGTCTGTATCTTTTGTTAGAACTAGAAAATATGCTGAAGGTAAATTCGCATAATAAAGGAAACCTTTAATCTGTATTAATCTATAGAAATAACTCAAAAAGAAAAAAAAATGCAAATCTATTTAATTCCTATGAATTTTCTATAAAAGTTGAATGAAATGATTTCTAAAGTTGAGACATCACCCTTAAAGGAATTGTGGCATAACATAGCTGCTGAGTCTAAAACCATGCCTCACTAAATAAATATTTCAAAATCTTAGCTATAAGTATGCTTAAATGAGTGAAAGGAAGTAATAAAAAAATTATGTATGTTAGTAATATATCATAATAATTATCATAGTCTTGCTAGCACTTCAAAGAAAGTTTTACTAAACAGTATTTGAATATTGGGAAATAGTTAATTGAGTGAAACATTTTAGTTTTCTACGATTCGAATATGAAGTAATGTTTATTTATTCCTTGTTTAGTAATTGATTAAATAGCCGTGTTACTGGGTGGTAAAGTATATAATTAGATCCAATTCTTATATTTTGCATTGAATGCCTTGCTTCAGCCATTATTCGCTGTCATTAAGTTTTGATGATATATTTTCAACAATTTAATAATTAAATCTTTTTAATCTCTTTTATAATTTTAATGTTTAAATAAAGATATATTCGTATTATAAATCGAAACATTTATCATATAATCATTCATATATATATATACAATGATGGAAAAAAAAATCGCAACACCAAGAAAAAATTATTGTACAGTAATGAAATTTTAGGAATACATTTGTCTAGGTAACATATTTAATTGATTAAAGTTTCAAGATCACAGGTAGAGCCATTTCAAATGTGAAATGTTGGTACATTAGTAACCGGTGTAACCGCCAGAATTTTGAATGCAAGCATGCAAACGTGCATGCATTGTGTCTTACAGGTGTCGGATATCAGTTTGTGGGATGGAGTTCTATGCCTGTTGCACTTGGGTGGTCAATGCAGGGACGGTTAATGCTGGTTGTAGATGATGCTGGAAGTGTCGTCCAATGATGTCCCATATGTGCTTGATTGGAGAAAGATCTGGTGATCTAGCAGGCCAAGGCAACATGTCGACACTCTGTAGAGCATGTTGGGCTACAACAGCGGTATGAGGGCGAGCGTTATCCTGTTGGAAAACACCCCCTTGAATGCTGTTCATGAATGGCAGCACAACAGGTTGTATCACTAGACTGAAATACAAATTTGCAGTCAGGATGCGTGGGATAACCATGAGAGTGCTCCTGCTGTCATACGGAAATGGTCCCCAAACCATAACTCCAGGAGTAGGCCCTGTGTGTCCAGGCCGCAGACAGGTCACTAGCAGGCGTTCACCTGGCCTCCTTCTAAACAAAAAATGGCTATCACTGCGACCAAGGCAGAACAGGCTTTCATCAGAAAACACAACAGATCTCGACTCTGTCCTCCAATGAGCTCTAGTTTGACACCACTTACGACGCAAACGGCAGTGGTTTGGAGTCAGTGGAATGCACTATACAGGGCGTATGGCTCGGAGCTGTCCTTGAAGTAACCGAATTGTAACAGTTCGTTGTGTCACTGTGGTGCCAAAGGCAGATCGAATTTCAGCTGCAGACGCAGTACGATTAGCCACAGCCACACGCCGAAAACGACGGTCTTCCCTCGCAGTAGTACCACGTGGCCGCCCGGAACCTAGTCTTCTTGAGGCAGTACCTTCCCTTGACCACTGCCGCCAATACTCATGCACAGTGGATACATTCCTGCCAAGTCCTTCAGCAATATCGCGGAAAGAAAACCCTCCTTCTCGAAGCCCTATAACACGACCTCGTGCAATCTCAATCAGCTGTTCATAATGGCTTCTTCGTCTTCTCAGATGCATCCTTGACTAACATTAACCCACTACGTCAAATCTCAACTGTAAATAATGATCACGAAACTTACAGCGCTTATTTAAAGCAAACCTCATTTGCATGTTCATAGTGTCGCTACTAGCGCAACACTTACGCGCGTAGCTCGAAATTTGAATCGACGTCATCTTTCAGATGTATAAACATGCCTACCAAATTTTGTTTATCTAGCACAGCTCTTTCCTTGTATTGGGATTTTTTCCCCATCAGTGTATATATATATATACACTGAAGTGACAAAAGTCATGGGATAGCAATATGCAAATATACAGATGGCAGTAGTATCGCAGCGTAAAAGTATAAATGCGCAGTTCGTTTTCAAGAGCTTTCATTTGTGTTCAAGTTATTCATGTAAACAGGTTTTTCGTGATTTATGGCGGCACGACGAGAATTAACAAGCTTTGAACGTGGAACGTTAGTTGGAGCTAGACGCATGGGTCATTCCATTGCGGATATCGTTAGTGAATTCAACATTCCGAGATCCACAGTATCAAGAGTGTGCCGAGAGTATGAAATTTCAGGCATCACATCCCATCATGGACAGCGCAGTGTGCGACAACCTGCACTTAACGACCGAAACCGCCGACGTCTGTGTAGAATGGTCAATGTTAATAGAAACTCAGCACTTCGTCAAATAACTGCAGGAATCAATGTGGGACGTACGAGGGACGTGTCCGATAGGACTGTGCGGCGAAATTTGTCTTTCTTGGGCTATGACAGCAGAAGACCGACTCGAGTGCCTTTACTGACAGCACGACATCGCCTGCAGCGTCTCCCCTGGGCTTTTGAGCATATCGACTGGTCCCTTGACCAGTGGAAAACCGTGGCGTGATCAAATAAGTCACGATTTCAGTTGTTACGAGCTGATGGTAGAGTTCGAGTGTGGCGCAGACCCCACGGAGCCATGGACCCAAACTGTCAGCAAGGCACTGTTCAAGCTGGTGGTGGCTGCATAATGGTGTGGGCTGTTTTTACATGGCATGGACTCGGTCCTCTGGTGCAACTGAAGCGATCATTGACTGGAAATGGTTATGTTCAGCTGCTTGCAGATCACTTGCAGCCATTCATGGACTTCACGTACACACACAACGATGGGATTTTTATGGATGACAATGCGCCATGTCACCGGAACTGTTCGCGATTGGTTTGAAGAACCTTCCGGACAATTCCAGCGCATGATCTGGCCACCTAGATAGACCGATATGAATCCCATCGAGCATTTATGGGACATCATCGAAAGGTCCATTCGTGCCCAAACTCCTGCACCATCCACACTTTCACAATTATGGACGTCTATACAGACAGCATGGCTCAATATTCCTGCAGAGGACTTCCAACGACTTGTTGACTTCATGACATGTCGAGTTGTTGCACTTCGCCCGGCAAAAGGAGGACCGACACAATATTAACAATCATCCCATGACTTTTGTCACTTCAGTGTATATATATAATTTTCTTATGATAGAATCTTTCATTTTTTTACTCGCTTTATATTATTTTAAACATGATTCTTATAGTTGCCAGATAACCATGAAAAAAATAATCTCCACTAGACAGTTTTCACTCCCACTTTACCTTTAATATTTTGGATAAAAGTTTTCATATAAGATAATTATACTAAATCCTTCACAACTTGCTCTATGGTATTACAAGGTATTATGAGTTTTAAAAATTATTTGAAAGATGCAATCGCTTATAAGAACTTTATGATAAAAACTTTTAAGTGAGCAATGCAAATATAAGCATTTAAAATAACAAAAAAGTTTCAAGAACTGAAATACGGTTATTACTAGTTGTACAGAATTTCTAGTTTTTTTATAAATACAAAGGCACCGTTTTAACATGCATTCTAGATAAACAACAACATTTTTTGCTATATGTAAACAATTTATATTGTTTGTAGCGTTTGCATATTTCTATATTTAATTATAATATGTTAGAAAATTAACCAAAAATTTTTATTTCTTAGTACTTAAATGGTAATAAAATAATATATTTGAATGTAACGTAAGAGATAAATTCATGAGAGATACGGCAATCTATGTGTAAAGGAAGAGTTATAATAATATGAGGTATATAAGGTTAAAGGATATACTTAAGTAATTAACACACATTTTTATTTGAGATTCTCATGTTCTTTTCTTTTCTACTTTTTCTTTGGAACGATATCACCATACCATATTTTATTAGTTTTTCTTACTACTGAGATTGCATGAATTACAGAGATTATTTTTATTTATTTTTGTTGTTAATGACTGCTTTAATCTAATATATTAAAACTAGCATTCCTAACATTTAGTTCTAACTATTCTCATGGTTAACATTAATTAACCCTATCTTAGTTTTTTCTTTAGAAACCTTTTTAGTATGTCAAACTTTCCATGTATTTTTAACGAATTTATAACATTACTTTTTTTATATATTTTTTTACTGATTTCTCTGTGGGAATCATATTAGATAAAATCTGCATAATGACAAAAATAATTTTAATATAAATGTCAACGTATGATTTTTGTGAAAACTCTAAGAATCGATAATTGAAATGTTTTGAAATGAAATTATTTGTCTTCGAATAAAATGTAGTATTTTCAGACACAAGATTTTCATTACTTAACCAAGACATATAGTCATTAAGAATTTTCGCAACATTTTAATGCTTAATTATAATGCGCTGTAGTATCATACATTATGCTGTTGGATATCATACAAAGTATATTTGGGGGAGAATACTTATAGTCTATTCATAGAGAATAAAATTAATGGAACATCCATGGAGATATATATATCCTTAAAATTAAAGAAGATTCACAAATTTTAAACCAAATATAAAACACACAAAAAAGAAACTGGTAGAACTAATGACGTAAGTAAAATCAAAGTTCTAAATAATCAGTTCTAACAATTACATGATATAACAAAATAATCATAAATTAAGCTATAAAGGACTTTTTAATGCTAAACTATGCGTCACATATGACATTATTTGAATAACTATCCAGAAATTGTTGAATATTTTCTTTCATCTCAAGGAACAGCTATCAGAAGATACATCACATTTTTCCATTTGAAAAAAATAAATATCTGATAAAGAATTCTTCCTGTTGCATGAATTTTGATTCTATGTTTAAAGATATTTTCCTGATATATCTAATACTATAATACGAGGAATGGTTGCCAAGTCGAAAATCGCCCCAGAATTAATAAACTCCGGTAAACTTGGGGGGCTGGGGTTTTTGGCCACGAGGAATCGATTGGCGCCGGTTTTGAAGCGCTACGGTCGAGCAGTTCGGAGTTACAGATAGGATATTTTCAAACTTTATTAGTTCGCCCTAATGGCTACTTAAATTTTCAAGCGGTAACGTGCTGCCATCTATAGCCAATATGGCGAACTAATAAAGTTTTATGTTTACGCTGTTATAAGTTTATAATATGTTTCTTATGTATGTATATATGTTTGGGTTTTTTAAATAAATTTATCAAAAATATTGAACTTCAACACACTTCAATCTTTACCTTTATTTTACCTTTGAATAGAATAGTTCCCTTTCCAAACTCTAACTTTGTTTAGAATAGTTTACAATGGTTCACTTTAACCGGTTATCTTTTCACCAATGGTTTCACAAATTTTCTTATGGCATGTATTGTTTTGATAAATCACAATTGAAAATTTAAATCTTCGAGTTAGCTTCGATACCTGTTTTCTCCGAGCTGAGCGTGGTCACCCGCTGGTATAAAGAAAATATAAGGAATACTTATACACTATTTCCTCAATCAATTTGATCATTTTATTCATTATGAAGAGGATCATTGCATTAAATGAAAAATCATGTAGTTCTTTTACTTGTAAATTATGAAATATTTAATTAATAATTTTGCGAAAATATGAGTCGTTTTCATTTAATTTTCAATCTATTCTATGCAAATAATTTTGAGTGAATATTGGGTTAATTGGGAATTATTGCTTCTCAAAATTCCTTCGAAATCTTTTATTCATCATGCATCTCTGAAATTAATACATTCTTGTTTAATTTTATTCAAACAAAAATGGTATTGTAACATTTAAAAAATAAAATAATATTTAAAAAATCAGTTTTCAATTTTTAAGAGCCATTATTTACAAGTAAATTGTAAAATATATTAAAAATATTTCTTAGAAAAAAGAAGTTTATAATGTCTAAAGTTGTTAAGAAACACAAATTTTATTTTACAAATAATCCGCTGCAAAAATAAACTGATTGATTAGTAAAGTTCTAAACTACTGAAGTGTTTGAGGACTTGTGATTAGTGAGTTATAATTAATTTAAAAATTTTTAATGAAAATGTTTCACATTGCTTGTTGTGATACTATATTCTCATTTAGTTACGTATCTTATAAAGGAGCTTCGTCACTGAGCTACATTTGGATTAATTTTAAGAATTAAATTTTTCGACGTGACTTATTATATTATTTATTTTTCTCTCTATGTATCAAATATTTACGTACACACTAAATAAAATAAAATAACAAAATTAAAGGCATTGATTAATAAAAATAATTTTTTAAATCACCATGAAAACTAAAGGATTCCAAAAAATATTTGTCGATACATAAATTTCAAAGCTTTGAATTATCATGTTTAGCCTATTTTATAAATTCGCATATTGCCGAATTTTAAATAAAATATAATTTTATGTTGTAACTTCTGTATTTTGAAAAACATTACTACTATTACTAGATTAAATGTTTTATATTTTTAACTTTTGGAAATTTCTTTTTCACTTTTCTGGATCGAATTCATTTTTTTAACTGTCAATTTTAAACCAAAATTTGAGTATATTTTTAAACAAATTATTTAATTTCATAGATTTACTCCCTGTAATTTAGTGAAATAACATCAACGAATAGAATATATCCCAAAATATAAGTTGATGAAGAAAGACGAAGTGAATTCCAAAAGGAGCAAGTTACATTAAGAGAAAAATTGCATATATATTTAGAATTATTTCAATATCTATATAACTCTTGAATATGCGATACTATTATCTTAAAACTTTAAACATTAATTATTGTATATATAATATACATTTATTTAATCTGTGTACTTATAAACCGGCTCTAACAATTTGGATCAAATTTTATAAGTAAATATGTTTCGCTTTTCTTATTTATCTATTTAGGTTTTTTTTTTTTTAAATACGATTCTACTTGCATAAAAATAATTTTAATAACTAATAAACTCTGTTGAAGAAGTTTTTTATTGTGCTCCGAATAAATCTATTAAATTTTCTCTTTATTGTTATAAAGACCTTTCCTAAGAAAATACAATTTTACATACAAAAACTCTTTTTTATAACTAACTGTTAAATTCTTTACCTATTTGCTCTTATATTCAAAATGTAATATAATGACATTTCGTATCTGATTTCATCATGGTAAAACTAAATTGTGATGGATAAATTATAAAATGAATACTGTAATACATTGTCTGTATTTCGAATAATATGTTAAACTAGTATAAATGATAGATTAAAGGTAATCTATTATTTTTGACGCATGATATCCGATGCTTTCAGAAATTACATCCCTGCTAAATGAAATTACATCACTGCCAAATGAAATTACACCACTGCCAAATAAGATAAATTATAAAATGAATACTGTAATACATTGTCTGTATTTCGAATAATATATTAAACTAGTATAAATGATAGATTAAAGGTAATCAAATGAAATTACATTCATTTTATAATATTTCGAATAATATGCATTAATGACTTCTTTCCCTTGAAATGACTAGTTCTTATGTAAGTATAATTGAAAAATGTTCATAATCACTCAGTATGTGAACTCGTGTCAAAATATTTTTTTCCTAAAAAACACGATTTTGAGAAAGAAAAATAAAAGCTTGATCTTCCAGATATTGTTATTTAAATTTAGAGGATGAAATATTTATCATTTTGTCCTTTCTGAAATGAATCTTTGTTCCTACATATCTAAAATTTTATCCACAATTTCAGAAAAGTTTTCAACAAATTTGGAAAATACATCAGATTGATAGACCATTTTCTGGAATTTTGCTAAAATATTATCAAAGAATTATAATGAATCACGAAATAAATGGCAATGAATAAAGATGAGTTCCGAAGTTAGCCCTGGTGAATTAAATTAGATGTCAAATCCCACATTCATTGAAAATTATTACCCAAATCCCCCCGCCCAACTTTCAAACGTGCGATACCGTCAAGATACCGAAATTCCGTCAAAGAGAGATCCAACAAGTAACAAGCGTGATCGCTTCCACTCGCAATTTCTTCGATGACATATCATAAACCTCTCACTCACGAGCTATATAATAATAAAAAAAATCCAGTCACCGCACAAAAATGTTCTACCAAGATAAGAGTTTAATAATTCCTCGGGAGATTTCCATCCAAAACTTATCCGTTTCAGTTGAGAAAGTTTTGGCCCATGGAATCCTTGCAACTCTTACCATCGATGGGCGCATAAAATACGCCAAGAACTTCCCTTGCTTCGATATCACCATAAATTGGAAGAAAAGCGAGACGGTGCTGGGACTGGGCGGCGATAACTAGGGTTAAAAGAAAAAAGAAATGGGACGTCTAGAAGAAGGAAAAAGGGGATAAATCGGGAGAGCGGAGAGGGCTTCAGATGCCATGAAATATTCATCCTAAGCTTGTGATTACTAGAAGCGCCGGAGAAAACTTTTAAAGGATTTGATGGAGAAAACGTCCATTTAAGTTGATGGGTAATACATTCCTTTCTAGCAATACGAGACGGTGAACAGCTCAAGGGTGTATGTCAACGTTCGGTGCTTTGAGTTGATGAACCGGATGAAATAGGATTCTGTGAGTACCGTGCTGTGTCCCCGGCACCGTAATGTTGAGGAGGTTTGTGTCGCGAGATTTAGAAACAACTTCTGCGTGAGTTCTGATCTTAGCGAATATGGGTAGTATTTGGATCAATGAAGCTGACTACTTGGCAGTGATGTAATTTCTGAAAGCATCGGATATCATGCGTCAAAAATAATAGATTACCTTTCTCGTATAAAGATCTTTTAAATAATAAATGCTTTTTCTATATCCCATTGCAAATTTATGTAATCGTATTATTTTTTTTTTAATTTATAGATTTTCCATATTTATATTTTTTTATTGTAGAAATCTTAAACATTTATCTACTACTTTTTCAAACTACACTTTGTACCTTTATTATAAAACTACATGAAGCTTAATTGTGTTTAGCTATGCAGATGTGAATAAATATAAACTAAAAATATTCTATATTTCCTGAATATACTAAGAATTGTGTCATATATTTCATTCCATTTCAATGAAAGTTTATCTTACTAATATTCTTCAATTGAGTAATTTCATTGATAATTGTATCAGATAGACAATTGTAGAAAGTAGACAATCTATAAACAATTGTTTCAAATACAATAATCACTTTAATTCAACAATGAATCCTTAATTTTAAAAATCTATAAGTTTTAGGAAGTCCAAAGCTATATTTGATATTTTTGTAGGTAAATACATTGATCAAAATATGTCATAAATTATTTAGCACGGCCTAATATTTTGGAAGAAAATATCAAATAACCTACATAAATATTACATTTAAAGGGGTTTTAGGGTATTAGAGCATACTTGTCTTTTAAGGCATTCATTAACACATAGTGTCCGTACACAGTTATGTCAGTAACATATGGGAATCTTTTCTGTAACGTCATATAAGACAACGTAACGTATATAATAACAACATCTTAACATTACATAAGACTTATATAACATAAGGACATGTATATAACATATAAGACAGTGTGCTGCTATTCATTAGTAATCATTAAAAATTCCTGTGTACCCAACATATATGCTACTGCTAAGGTTATATTTATTAGTTGGTTAATTTACTTTAGTCTAGAAGAGCCAAATGATCGAAGACAAGTAAAAATTTACTACATGGATTTAATTTTTTTACAATTTTAATGTAAATGTAATAAATTTTTACAATTTTAATGTAATAAAAATGTAGCTTTTTGGAAATAAAGAGAAAATGATTTTGTTATGTTGCTTGAATTTATATGTCAATCATGAAAATATTCATGTAGAGCAAATATACGATTATTTTAAATATTTATAAATTAATCGTAAAAGTAATCGTTTGTTTGATTTGGTGGGAGGATAAGGATGGATGCTGATTATACAGAACTGTTTTTAAATTAGGACAGTTACCGAATTTGTAAGGTCTTTAAAAAGTATAAATTGCTTTTTATTCGTTTTTTCACTTTGATATATACATTCAGAAAAGAGATATTGTTGCTGCTCATTGAAAAAAGTGACTTAAGTATTAATCACCTAATTTCATCTGTCCGTTTCCATTTTTTTTTCAAATATAGTGTTTAGATATGCATGAATATAGAGACAGACAATCTTGCTTTCAGCACGTTTCGTTTAACATTTGTTAGAAAAATGCAAATATAACATTAGGATTCAATACAAAATATCACCATTTCATCTCAATGCGTTTTTAATTAGCTTATTCCCACACAGACGAACGTTAGTACAAATATTCTTTTTTGGACTCAAGACTTTCCAAGTCATAAAACTTCATCAAAAACATAAGATATTTTTTCGCATATTTCAATATTATGTGTTGATTTTAATTTTTCGCATAAAAACTAAGCAAAGAACTCACTTTTAAAAAATCTGTTTTTATAGTTAAAAATAGTTTTACATTTTTATAACATAGTATTTAAAAATATTTTTACTTTTAATAGAACAGTATTTAGATAATTTAGTTTAAAACAAAATCGTATTTACAATTTTTTTCAGTAATAATCGTATCAAATAGGCTTAAATCTTAAGAATTAAATGTTCAATCCATTTTAACTTGATCATGTTTATTATATTTTTAAACGCAATACAACTGAAATATTGATGCTTATAATTTAGAACTATCTTCTCTCTTGGAGTCAATTAGTTCTGGCTTTTTGGCTTCAAACTCCTTGAACTGGAATATAGCTTAAATTAAAATTAACTAAATTTCTCATGCATGATTTATTGTCCATGATTTCTACAATAATTAATTTTAAAATAAGTTTTTATGGGTATTAAAGTAGCTAATTTTCTAGATTTATATATTTTCTTTTTATTGAGCTCAAGAATTTTCCTAGTGAAGTGAATTCTATGATACCAGAATGACTTTATAGTTTAGAAGGTTTTATTAATCTATTTCATATTATGTGTGGTGTTGTTTGAAAATTATGTAATTTAATTTTCTAGTTTCTCAGAAAACTGCTTTTTTTTGAAAATGAAAGTCAATTTTCGTATAATGAACAAATATTTTATTAAATTATATATTGGCCATTCTGGTCCAATACCTTTTGCCATCTTCCTGGTAGTAGTATGATTCCACGCTAATAAAAGTTTTGATCTTTGCTGGCAAAAAGCTTATAGATGTGATTTTTGACCTCCTCGTTTGAAGCGAAGGTTTCATCGTCTAAAAATTTTGTTGTGATCGGAAGAAAAATATAATTCAAAGGTGCCATTTATGGAGAATATTGTGGGTATGCCATTGTATCCCATTCAAGCAGTAAAAGCATTTGGCGAGTGACCAAACTTGTATGAGGTCTCGCATTATCTTGGTGGAACACTACACCTTTTCTGTTGATTAATTCCGGCATTTTCTGTTGAAGTGAATCATTCAGTTAGTCCAGGTGATGACAGAACACTTTGTAATTAATATTTGTGCTATTCGGTTAAAAGTTTAAAAAAACGGTTCCTTTAAAGTTCCACCAGACCGACAGCATCACCCTTTTTTTATGTATATCGGCTATGGAAATGCTTTGAGACGGTTCATCTTTTTTGCTCCATGATCTCTTGAGTTTGACATTGTTATATACAGCCCATTTTTCGACCCCAATAATGATGTCCTTAAAAAATGGATCGTTTTCTTGACGTTTGTGAAGCGAATCGCGGGCGTCAACACGACGACACAAATTTCTCTCCGTGAGAGCATGGGAAGCCCATATATCTAGCTTTGAGGTTAAACCCAGGCCTTTCATGTGGTCATGAACAGTTGAATTTGATAAACTTTACCTCTTACCGATCTCGCGTGTCGTTATTCGCCGGTTTGCATCAACTCATGTCTTTATTGTGCCTTTATCAGCATCAACCGGCCTTCCAGAACGTGGTGCGTCTTCGACATTAAAATAACCAGATAGAAATTTTGTAAACAAGTTCTGGAACTTGCATACTGTCAACACATCTTTTCAATGCACATTGGTTAATTTTTATCTTGCTTGAAGAGCATTATTAATTTTTCCATAGTAAAAAAGTAAAATATGATGAAAATGCTGCATATTGCTCTCCATATTTAAAAGGGCAATAATCAAAAACTACAGCGTCGAATCATTTGGGCATTTTTACACACAAGCCTTGCTACATCGGCTCTCAAAGTATATAATGATTATGCGGCTTAAGTGTGAAGTTGAGTGCCAAAAAATAAAACTAAATCCTCTTTCTGGAAAAACCAAAATTACTTTCCGAACAACCCAATATTATGAAAATTTATTCATGATTTTTTAATAAATTATCACATTTTTTGAAAATAATTTTAGATATCATTAAAGAACCTTTTTAACTAAGTTGTTGTGAAAATTATTTTGCAGTGATAAATTTTATGTCATAAAAATTATCCAACCCATCGTGGGAAAACGCAAAATTTATTAGGATTTCAATAACCCATATGTTACAATTTCAAAAAAAAAGCTGCAATTTGCACACTCTCAGTCTCTGATACACATAAATGACTATTTATATTGCTTTAATTTTGTCCTATTTCGTGTTAATACATAAAAATATTCTTGTTGTATTATTGGACATAAGGACAGATTTTGTTCTTAAACAAAATTAAGAAGTTAAGATTCCCCTACCCATTGGTGATTTTGTAAATTGCCAAATGGGCTATATAATTAGATACAGAAATTTTTATTGTAGAAATTTATAAAGCTGATAACTTCTTGCTATTCATCATATCTTTATTATATATATTTACTAGCAGTAGCCGCATAGCATCCAAAAGCCAAAAAAAAAAAAAAAAAAAAGGCTTTAAAATTGTCTAATTTTTACCCGATAAGATATGAGCATGTCAAACAAACATAAAAAGGTATTTAAATATTATCAAAAATAGATTTAAAAAGCAATTTTAATAGGCCAGATTAAGAAACATTTAGATTATTAAAATGGTAAAAATGATATGTAGACAAAACAATCCACTAAAAATATACAATAGAAAAGCTGTTTTTAAGTTTAAAAATAGCCAAAAAATCATTGTACTCAATGTTCCATATTTTTTATCAACTACGCATAATTTGATATAATGATAATTTGCACTCCTCATAAGATTTTAGAGAGACTTACTTCGCTCAATAGAAGTGCTCCTTCCCTAAGTTGGTTATTTCTCTGATATTCACTGACCGAACGTTTCTTCCCTCTTCATTTTCCTTATTGCACAACGAACGACGATTTTTGGCATTTAGTATATTCCGACCAAGGTCGGATTTCTCTCTTTTGGGCATAATGAAATTCGAATCGATGTTTAAAATTAGACGAAACAAAGAAATGTACCGCATATTTGTACCAAAGCTCTTGCTATTTGCACATGAGCGGAAAAGTGCAATTCACAGATATTGCTATTTATCTCTGATATTCACTTACCCAATATTTATTTCCTCTTTATTTTCCCATTTGTGCAACAAACGAAGCTTTTTAATATTTAATGTGTTCTGGCCAACGTTGGATTTCCTTCTTTTGTGCATAATGAGACCTGAATCGCGGTTTGAAGACAGATATAAACAAAGAAATATATCACATATGCATACTATAGCTCTTGCTCTTTGCACATGCGCAGTTTTCGCACATATGAGGAATAATTAAAATCGCAATTATAAAACTTCCTTAATTATTTTGATATGACTTCAATATACTAAAACCTTTTCCAATAAATGCTCTACAAAATAGTTTAAATATCTCCAATATCGCTTAACTATTTATCGAGGTCTTTTTTTTGTTTAAATATACAGGCGCTTTCAGCAGACTTCATTTAATACTGCGTATAGACTTACATAATCATTTTAGGTTCTATTTCACGCATCGTAGTTTGATATATGGTTAAAAGTGAATGGAACAAAAAGCTACTACTAACATTACCGATTAATGATATGCTTTTGACTTTTCGTAAACTTATATTTAACAATTGATGTTTTATATGATTAAAAGATGATTGATTATTTAAAAAATATGTAAATGTTTTATCTAAACAGAAAATTTTAAAGGCAGTAGTAAATTCGAGGAATTCCTTTATAATCTAAAATATATGGAAAACCAAGCTTCGTTTGGCAGGTTCATTTTTACTGGGGAAATCGAAAATGTTTTTGGAAGAAAATATATAGATACGAATCGCATACTGATTAGGTATGGATATCTTATAATTTTACTTACATATAAACTGTTAATTAAAATTTTTTTTTAAATCATGAATGCACTTAGTTTAACATGTTATTTGAACCATTCTGCTATATTATATTATTAATTTTACAGTTCATCTCTCATTACTTACAATTTTTTAATTGACTTCAGTTTTGACATGGTAAAATCAAGTCCGAGATGAAGGTACATGGCATTGTCAACATGAGAAAAAGGTGGAGACACATGTGTAAATAAATGTTAAATTAAAAAGATATTAAATACATAAGTTTTAAAAAATAAAGCAAAAACTTGAACTCGAATGATATCCCGTAACGCAAGCGTTATTCCTATTGCTCTACTTCGAAACGGAAGTTGAATATACCTATTCTAATATATATTTATTTTTAAAAAATTTGGTTTTTTTTGTGTAAAATCTGTTTTTCAGGAAAGATAACAACTTAAATAAACATAAAAACACATAATATAAGTATAAAATTTTATAAAAATTGTTTAACCATTTTGAAAGATATTCGAAATAAACTTTTATTTATACGAGAACTGCTCATTTATTGTAATACGATAAGCATTTGTCTAAAGAAAAATTTGAGTGAACTTCGAAGTATCAAACAGTTTTCTTGAATAAATGCTCAGTTTTTGGATTAAACTATAGTTAACGGTTTTTCTTTCCAATCTGAAACACAAAGCATGAAAACAAATTAAAGAATCTTTAAAGAAAAAAAATCTCCATGGATTAAAAACAAAATTTACGTATACGTATTATTGTTAATTTTAATAAAAAAGGAAAAGGAATGTATGCCTAAAAAGACAAAAAAATAACAAATTGACAATAGCGCGCTCAAAATCTTGAACCTTTTGACACTAACTTCTTCTTTTTTAATAATGTTTCGCAGTCTTTTTAGCCGAGAGAAAAACTGCCGAAAAAGTCAAAGTTTCTAGGAAATAAAGAAGAAATATCTGGAAAATCTAAGGAATTTCCAATCGCTTTATGAATAGGTTAAGGAAAAAGAAAATGCTTCTATGTTCATGAAACGATCTTCGGGCTTCGGAAGTTATTTTCGAAGCAAGATTAAAAGTCGAGTTCTCCTTGTGTGGCAGCCAGTTTTTCTTTTCTTTCTTTTTTTCATTGGTTCTGTATTTTATTCTCCAAAGTGCTATGTCAAAGTTGTTTTCATTTTGTTTACCGAAGGAAAAGAAAGAATGAAAACCTAGATGAGAGCTTTGACGCTTTAGTCTTCTTCACTGAGCCAAAATTTATTTTTTGCGCCGCAGTGCAGTTAAATGTTAACATTCCTTGAATTAATTATAAAGAAAAAAATATTCTAAGAAGTCCTCTTCTGCTAATCTGTGCGGATTCCGAAAGAAAATTACTTTCTGGTACTAGATAAAAGTAGCTTCGGGTTGAAGAGAGGGAAATGGTTAAGAGTGGTACATGAGAGCTTCGTTTTTATTTTAAGTGCTTTCGATCAGTAATATTTTTGTTGTTCTTTGGATCCTTGAAAAATATTATAAAATTTGTTGAATATATACTAGAAATTTATTATATATATATGTATATATATATATTCTTAATTGTATTTTTTATTGAAAAACCATTTTATAACTGTATTGTTATTAATTAAGAAATAACTATTATTAATCATATATATTTGAAAAATAATTCATACTTAATATGATGTTTGGAATGAAATTCATACAAGTTTTAGATATCAATACTAAGACAATCAAATGAAGATACGAAGGTGTCATTTGCATAGAAAAATGTTTGAATGAAAGATGTGAAGAGCTTTAGTGCCCTATGCCCTTATACTCAGTTTGATGTAGTTAGTATTTGAAGAAAAAAAACAAGAAATGTACCATTTGTAAGTCAGTTGAGTAGAAAAATTGTTAATATGAGCTTTATTTGAATAGTTCTTTAGATGCAATTTAAATTTCGGAAGAAGCTATGAATGTTTAAGTGACAAAGTTCATTTAACTAAAGGCCAAGATTCTTAATTGTGAATTTATTTTAATTGAATAATTATTAATAAATAGCTCTTTAATAAATTGTGTGACTTTTGAAATTAAGCTTAGAACAATTTTAAATATCAATAATGGTATGAACAAATAAATGTAGAAAGTTATCATTTGCACAGAAAGTATGTTTAAATGAGATGTGTGAAGAGTTTTAGTGTCTAGGCCCTTACATTCAGTTTGTTTTTTCCTCAGCTACTAACTACCTCAAAAACATGCACTATTGGCTATCCTATTGAGTAGAAATGATTGTTTATATGAGCATAATTGAAATAGTTCTTTAGATGCAATTTTATTTCGGAAGAAAATATGGATGTGTAAGTGTAAAATTCCATTTTGCCCAAAATCAATACATACATTATTCTTACTTGTATATTTATTTTTATTGAATAATAATTAATAAATAGCTTAGAGATTGGAATGAAGCTTAGAACAGTTTAAAATATCAATAATTAGACAAATAAATGAACTTAGCTTTGTCACATTTACCTCCAATAGTCGTACCTCTGATTTATAAGCAACAATAACAAAGCAATTTGTTTAAATTAATCTTATAAGCCTCTAACATTAAAATAAACTGATTTTTTGCTATTTATCATCACTTTTATTTTTCATTTAATAACTTCATTCACTTCATAATTATTTTTTTGCTTTTTAATATAAGTTATTACTAAGGGAATAGTTTTAGAACCGCTGTTAGAGTGACGCAAATTATTTTTATTTTGGCATCATTAAAATATTCCTTAAAATATTTTTATAAAATACCTTTCTTGCATTATATTTATTTCAGAAATTTCAGCATTACACTTATTATTGTTGTTGAATCAACATTAATTCTTTTCACCTTATTAATTGGTTTTCTAGACAATTTTTAAATAATTTTTATCATTTCAAATTGTTTTCAAAAACTTATGCAAGAATACTCATTAATCCAGTAAAGGTTCATGCAACTGATGAAATCATTGTCAACACTCATTGTTCAAAATTCGGCTCATGATATCTATTGAAACTCATTTCACAAACATGTTTGTCACGACAACGTAATTGCGCTAACAACAGAAAACGAAACCAAACAAAGATAAATAGCGTGTAATCACAACTGCATTTATTTTCGCGAAATAATTTTGAATGAGAACCGAACTAATCAAATTTGTTTCTTTTCTCATCTCTGATGGAAACGATAAACATTTGTTTAGAAATTTCTAAGGAGGGCGTTTCATCCATATTATTATTCCTGACAGAACAATCGTTGTTTGCGGAGCATTTCTATAACATGATTTCCGTAAGGATTCTTTAACCCAGAATAAATAGAATCTGAGTTTGTTTACAAAACTTCACTAAACTGTTTATGCTGTTTATATATCTTCGAACATAGAAACCTGAGTAGAAACAAAAACATGATTTATCAATATTTAATCGTTTCAGTTGTCATATACGATATGAGCAAAAGTGTTACATGATATAAAAAGAAAAAAAAAAAGAATTCAGAATGGCAAAGTATTCGGAATTTAACATTTAATAGAAATCCTTTTATTGTATTATAATTCGAGATACAATAAAATGATTGTAATAATAATTTTAAAATACAATTTAATTTGAGGTGAGACGAATGTCTTATATAAAAATTTGTCAGTTATTGATAATATTTTATCAATTATATTGCTTATTTATACATGGCAGAATAAGTATAATGATAGTCAAAAATTTAAGTACGAAATTTTGATGAATCTCTATGTTTTAGAGCATCCTGAGTTCACGTTTTTAAAACACGCCTTTCTGTCTGTAATTTTGACAAAAATAACTCAATGGTATTTTAAACAAGGTGGTTGAATTTTGGTATATGGTTTTGACACATAATTTGCAGATATCTGTTAAATTTTGAGATAAACTTGCTCTGATAAATTCTGTTTGTCCGGTTATTCGAAAATAAGATAACACTATAATAACGAAACAGAGAAAGCTAGATAGATAAGATTCGGTACATAGATTTCCCCTTTGATAGTGTAAATGGTGGCTGAATTTTCAGCCTAATACAATTAAAGGTTAACCGTCTATAGGCCTATACTTTCAGAAATATTTAAACAGAGCAATTCAAAAATACAATGATTTAAATTTATCAAATTCCGTATGAGATTCTGTGATAAATAAGTGCAGTTTTGTATCAAATTTTTGTTTCAACCGGTGATAAATAATGTGTTTGAAACACATATTCATTTTTATAGATAATAGATAATGTATGTCAGAGATTATTTGCCACATATCTATCCAAAATTAATATTTCGTTAGTATCGTATACCAGTGCCATGTAAGGCATGATCTGGCTTGAAAAGTTTATTAGACAATATTCAAGAAAGTTTGGGGAAGACTGCTTCAGTTATTTTCCTTTTTTAACATGTAAGAGGAAATTTGTTATCACTTCAATCAATTGCTTCATTCTACTACAAAGCTTGTAAGACGCCACTAGATTGCAGCTTAGATACAAGAATGTGAGAAACCAATCATGATGGAATTTTGAATTCCTTGTTGCTGTGGAGGATTTAGGGATTAATTCAAGCCCAAAGAGCTGCCAATATAGGAGTTAATTAACTTAAAGTAGATTAATAATTCAGTTTCTGGTCATTTTAGCTAGAATATTGACTGAATTTTGTTCATAAACAAATATACAATTTACTTTTCATCTATTATGTATAATTAATAAATAGCAAAGAGCAGATGATAATGTTATTAGACGAAGACAATGGAGATTATCTCTCAGTAGAATGTGCCTTGTTAAAGAGTTTGCACTGACCTTTTAATCTTAAAAATTGCTCACAATAAAATTTTAATCATAGGCACACAAGTTCCATCAACATGAAGTCTAGGGTCTTTCACAATAGCTCGGCTGTGAATTGTTTCGTTTTTATTCATTGGCAATCATTAATCCTCATCAAGTTCTTGGAACATGGAACTATGGTATGTTCTCGGTGATATTCAGAAACCATACTTAAACTGGGGATGATAGTTCAATTCAAATTCTCAGCAAATTTCTTATCCTATTGTATTCATCATCCTGTTGTAAAACGTCATTATGTTGTATTCATCATCCATCTATTGTAAAATATCATCCTGTTGATGAATTCTGTTGTAAATCAATGTAGAGAAAATGTAGAAAAAATAGAAATTTTGCAGAAATAAGAAATCACAAAATTTGTCCTCATTTTCTATACGATAAAACAAACATTTTGACCATGGATTAAACTAGCAATTTGAGCGTATTTGATATAATTTTGTGTTGATATACTGATGTGCTTTTTATAAAATATCAACTCTTCCTTCTACCAATTTGGATGAAAAATTATTACATGTCCATGCTTCCTACCAATTTGAAATTTTCTTTGCTTAGTAGTTTTAGTTCATTATGCCATTAACATAGCTACAATTAAATTAACCAGTTGCATAATGGAAAAAAGTAGAATTTTTTTAAAATCAAACATATTGATGAAAACACATGGGTGGTTGGTTAGAATTATATAAAGTAAAGGGACAACATAAAATGAATTATATAAAATAAAGGAATATATAATATAAAATGCAAAACATATATTTGATGGATTACAAATTAATAATAGTTCAACATGTTGCAAATTAATAATAGCATATTTATGCTGAACTTAAAGAGAGAGCAACGACTCTCACTATGGCAGTTACAAACATTGGAAAACTCCAAAGTTAGTACTTGAGGAAATTATGTCTAGGAATGATTGTATCGTGCTTTGTTTATCATGCAAAATATTTTTGAGATCTTTTAAATTAGTATTCTATTAAATATGTGCTGTGTCTTTTATATTTAATACACCCTTTTCTTGTTAAATTCATCGACAAAATTTTCTCTATGGAGATCTATGTAATTTTTCTGTATCATACTTGCTGTAAAATTATATAATCTCCATATTACTGGGTATTATTTAAATTGAATAAAAGAAATGTTAGATCACTATATGCCAGCAAAAGCGAGATATTGCGATCCACTTTGATTTATATCAGAACTTCTTAACTAAGACACTGATTTTTATACTCTTTGCATAAATTATTCCTTTTTTTAACTGTGTGGGTTTAATTATTGTAATAAAACAAATACTTTTTTAGTATTTTTGGAATTTTTTAAGAAATAAAATATTTCTGAAATGAGATTCTTGAGTTGATCCCTTGATGTATTTTTGTTAAGAATAAACATAAATAAATGGTATTGAATTTTTAAGAATCATAAATCAAATATCCATCTGTAAACAGAAAATATTAAAAAAAATGAATAAAAAGAATTAAAATGTAAGAAGTGTGGAAAATGTTTGGCCCAAATTGATAACAGAGGAAATCTTAAATGTTTTATTTTGCTGATTGGAGCCAGATTTTAAAATTGGTAGAATTCTTTACTAACCTAAGGCAATGGATCTCACACACGGTTGAATAAGTACCCGGATTATATGCTGTGTCTAAAGAGGAGTGGCATTGCAAACCCCCTAAATGCATTTCAAGTTTTTATAGAATAAATAAAATGATAAACGTGACAAAATCAGTCATTGATCACAAAATTCGTGATAATAATTTACAAAAATCTTCCTATGAATGCGTAAACATGTGATAATTAAGCAAATATCCAAACTATTAAATAATCTAGAAGAGTTAACTTCAATATCATGAAAATTACTAACCCCCCATATTCTTCAGAATTTGTCTAAATTTTAAAGTGTTAATTATTAAAATAATGATTTTGATGTAGACAAAACCCTCTCCATTAAAATACAAATATTTATTTTCAACATTAACTTTCATTTTAAAGTTTTCAAATTTCAGGAAATAAAAGTATTCTGACAGGAAAAAAATAATGAAAAATCTTAAGTCTCTTTCGAAATTGAGTCTGTCTAGAGTAAAGTTTTACCAACGACCACAGTATAAGTTTTTGAGCTTTAAGATTTAGAAATGTTTCATTTTTCATAACTACAAAGCTTACATTCAAAGTAATATGACCATTTTTTCACCAGTTAAATTCTTCAGCAAAATATTTGCCATAGATGGATGATATGCTTATTTATTATGAATATTTTATATTTAGAAAGGCTTCATCAAGAAAAATTTTAATCTCTTATAATGCTTAACTCATATCTCCCTTTTCAATTTGTATTTTCAAAATATTATTAATTATTCTTATATCTTTTGTGATATGCATTTAAAAATAATAGGAATTCAAAAACATTTTTCTGCTCTTTTCTTTTAACTAAACTATTAAATATTATTTATGCAAAGGAAATGCTGACAGGAGTGCTTATGATATTCTTTGAAATTGTTCTAAAACTCAAATATTGCATGGAAATAAATATAATTTGAGGAAAGAAACTATCACATATAATATAAAAACATTTAGTGCATAACAGATCTATTCTATGAAGTTTATATGAAAAAAAAATAGAAATCTATATGTGAGTCAAAGAATTAGTGTAATTTAGTGTTTATGAATTGAAGTTTCATTCGAAAAATTATAAAATGTATGTTACTACCAGTGAACGAGAGGGAAAATAAAAACTTAATCTTGTTATATACTCTTGTTTTAATATGAAATCAGTGTAACAAAAAACATTCAAAATTTCAATTATCAAAACTATATACTCATAGATTGGTCAGTATTACGCATTGCAATGCATGCTGATAATATATGAATGAAAATGGGTTTCTTTACTACAGCAACGATACATTAAAGTTAACACCGGCCGAGTGGTCTCCCAAAAATTTTCTCGCATGCCTTCTAACAAACTTGCATGCGAGAAAATGCTTTATTTTTGTTCAATAACTGTGAAATGGTGATTTTTATCATGAAGTTAGCATGTAGCACTCTGTTTTCCCCCTACACTATGATTCACTCATTACACGCCGCCCTCTGGCGAGTGCTTAGAGAGACAGTCAGTTAAGCCTCTGTTATGGTTATGCGTTGACGTGTTTTTTGTCCACTCTCTGTTTGTGTTTGTGTGTAACGTAACCTTATATGTTTTAATAATAAATTAATGTTACACAAGAAGGCTTATCTTAATTAGGACCCACCAACCACCGGTCACATTAGCGCTTTATATTGAATTTATCCTGTCATTTTTGGTGAGATATTTGACGAAATATCATTGCCAGGCTTTAATCGTATTAAAAATCGTCCTGTTGACAATGCTATGTTCAAAGATCACAGAGAGTTTGGCTGTACACAAGAAGTATCGAAAGTCATATTTATGATTATATATGTTTTTTTCAACTGATTTGAATAAAAATTTGACACAAAAGTGAACTTGTAACAAAACCACACAATAAATTTGATATACTTATGCCATTGCATTTTTGAAATTTGTTAACACGTTTCTGAAAATGCATTGAAATTTGTTCACAAGTTTCTGAAAATGCTGACCGACAGACAGTCAGTTTATAATTAGATTTCACTAAAAATTTGTCTGATGTCCATACTAAAGATATTAAATTTCAATATCGTATTTTATCTAATTCTCTACGTTTTATAGCTATTGTACTAACTTATATTTGAACAGTTGAACAGGCTTTCCTCAGAGCAAAATGTGCTCAAAATTCGACACAAATCTGCAAATTCCATTTTATGCATGCATACCAAATTTCATCTATCTAGATCAAAGACTTTTTTAGTTATCTTTGTCACAGACAGACGGACTGGATTTTCCAAAAAGTAAATTTTCTGAACACAGGGAGGTCTAAGATTTAGAGAGTTTGAATTTTTGAAAAGATTGCTATACTTTATCTATACTATATATACCGGAAAATATAAATTAATGGCGGTGATATGTTTTATTATGGTCTATTAGAGTATCCTGATGTTAGATGCATTTTTTTAAGTTGCGAATGGGAGAGTGACTAAAATAACGTCTACCCCAAATTGTTTTTTAATAAGTTTCATTAATTATTAGAAGTAAAATAAATATTTATTAGAGGTAATATAAATATTTATTATATTTATTTCTTCTCTCAAACTATTAATATACGAACGTCCACACTATTAATTAATGAGAATTTTTTTCATTTTTAAAAATAACTAACTATGTAACTTAAAAATTTGATGGAATCTGTGCGTTTAATCAAAAAATTTAAAAAAATTATAACAAATGAAAGGAATAAATAATTTCATTTGATTCAGTGTTTTTTTTACTGCATATCTTTAGTATAATTAAGAAAAAATGGTTTAAGCTGCAAAATGAAACGACGTTTTTCAGCTCTTTTGAATGAAGAAAAAGCATTATATTAATTAATTTGTGTAGAAACGAGTTTCTAAATCATGTTTTTTTTCTTCGTTTCAAAAACATTTACTTCAAAATACTAGTTGTTTTTCCATATGATGCAGCGAAAATAATAAACCGCAGTTAAAACGAGAAAATAGTCACAAGAATAAAAACGAAACGATGAAATGAAACGTTTCAAAAGTCATTACCATTACTCATAAACATGCATTTAAATCTGAATTTTTTGCATATTTTAATCAATTTCCAATGATTTATTTGCTCGCAATGAGACAAAAAAGCTTTTTTCTCACTATGAAAAGAAATACTGCCATCAATGGAAGGCATCTGAAAAAGAATAAAGCAAGAATGTATCTGTTATTCTAAACTGACAATTTTTTCCGCTCTTTTTACCCTTTTTTTAACTGTAATTTATCGTTTAAAAGCATTATTTTGCTGAGAATAACGAATATTCTCTGAAATAATTGCTCTCATTTCAGAAACCTCGTTATTACCCGAAAGATTCTTGTCGTAAGTGCAATTTATTTGGAACATTCTTAATTGCTACATCAATTACTTTTCCCTGATCGTTTGCCATGACTGGGATGAGTGTTTAAGACGTAATCTGACTTTACTTGTGCACTACTTTTAAAGTTTTAAAGAGGAAACTGTAGAACGATCAAGATAAAATGCACTTTCTACTCTTTTCTCGCGATAGCTTCGGGCTAGGCTGTCGTTAATATTTCATAAAATAGTTTTCCTTACGAAATGCTCGCTTTCATTCATTAAAAGGAATTATACTAGTTCTCTAGATGAAGCAGCGAGAAAAAAAAATTGAAGATTAGAACTTTTCAATTTTAATGAAGGCATGGCAAGAATGAATTATACAAATCTAATATTAACATCAAATAGTAGTTTCACAAATGTCTTTTCTTAAAAGGAATTTCGAAGAAATTCTTTAATTGCCTAGGCAATCAACTAATTCCTCCATTTATTCAATGGTTTAGCTTTCTTACTATAAAATATCTTGCTATTATATCGTCTTTTTCTATATGAATATCGAATGTTTTGGCTTTCGAAAATAAGTATATCAAGAAGGAATAATTTCACTTGATCAGATTATTTTCTTTATATTTTTGATATTGTATTGGTTACATAACTCCGCTACCTCCTCTTTTGATACAACATGTGGCGTTAGCTTATTAACATCAAGACCTCCTATGATTCTTCTTGGAGATCATTATGAGATTTATTCTAAGTGACGGTGGTATATTTTCGTGCACGTGTTTGCTTTATCTTTCGGAATGTGGAACTCATAAAATTATTAAATGACTGCTCCTAAAACGAGTCTATTATTTTCATATACCTCATAAGGAAGCCATAAATAGTCGCATTCCTCAACAATGTAAAATATTTGTAAAGTAAGAGAAATAATTTAAATTTTATTTCTGTTCCATTAATTTTTTTTTGTCTCAATCACCAATCTCCATGTTTTTGCTTGCCTACAAATTTGTAAAAAAGAAAGTAAATATAAAATAGCTAAAAAGTACAATTATGAAAAGCAAATAAAAACATCAAGACAATATAGAAAGCAAAACACTCAATGGCTGGTTTTCAAACAGTAATGCTTATGCAAAAAAATATTGCTGCTCAGTCGAAGTGTAAACACATATAAGTCAAATTTTAAAAAAAACTGTTACTGACCTAGTTGCCAAATAAATAAATTTTCAAATATACAAATGCAATGTACCAAAATATAAACTTATTAATGAAAAAGAAGAGGAATAAAATCAACATGCTGCCATTTGTTATACTGTTAGCTAATTGAATGTCTATTATTTTATTATTGTTTTAATACGCAGCAATAGGGAGTTAAAAATATTGTTACGAACGTGTAGTTTTGCTTTCAACTCCTAATGATGTCGTCGAAAGGAAGACAGATTTACAGTCATCTGTATGGAATAGTGCCTGGGTGTGACGTCAGTGATCCCAGAGCTTGGCGGCCGTTTGGCAACTTGGTGACGAATTTGGCGACTTTGGAATCAAAATGGATTACCCGAAACATCAAAAATTTTCCCGATTGGTCTATTAGGAGCCGAGATACATCCAGAATGCTCCTTATTGGTCCAGAAGGTTTTGGTCCTCCCTTCCGTTGCTATATAAGGAACCATCTGAACCTAAAGAAGAGAAAAGCGTCGATGGTCGACTGAATATATATGGACTGAAAGAGGTCAGTAAGAAGAGTCCTGAGCGGAGGAGTCGCCGGGTGAATATCGAAGCAACGACGGCATGCTGAATTGCTGTGTGTGTCGTATTCTGTCGTCGTTATGTCTTGTGTTGTAGTCCGTTGTGTCGTCATTGGGAACGGAGAAGTAATCCCGTTGTGTGAAGTAGTGAGTTGATAACAAAGGCAAGAGACAGAAAAATAATCCAGCCTTTAGGGAGAGACCTACATGAGCATGGACAGAATCCCTTAAAGATTCCCCTCCCTGCTGAATTCTGTCTGTCCGCTTTGTGAGCTGTGGGCGTTGTCACAACGGAATTTCTACCTATGGGCTACTGTTGCTATTGTGGGCTACTTTTTGCAGTTGAGTACTGCTGTGTGCTGTCCTGTGTGTTCGTCTCGGCTGTATATAGTTGTATTCTGTACATAGTTGTGCTGTAAATATTTGTCGTCTGTGTTGTGTCGTCAACTGAAGGACTGATCATTGTGTGAGGAAATCTCATCTTTCCACACTATACAGGTAAAAGAACCCGACGGATTAGGATAAGTAAGAAGGCTAGGAAATCCGTAAAAATATATAATAATAATCTTTGCATTTTTCCGATGAAATTGTGAATTTAAAACATCAAACTAGATCGTAAACATATTGATTATTTTTTTAAAAAATTAATGTGATACTGAGTTCAGTAAAAGGAGGAATTTTATAATATTTATTGCGTATGGTTAGAAATTTTTTAAATCGGCCTCTAAAAATAATTAAGAAAAAAAGAGAAACATATAAAATTTATAGCTAAGATTTCCGAAAAAAGTACAATGGATTAGATTTATGGTACTGTAAATGAAAGTTAGTTCAAAAAATTTCTTTATCAAAGAATGTCTTTAATTAAGAGATTATTCTAATTGAATATGATGCAAAAACGAAATTCAGTTGATGACAACTTATTTTTGATAGTTTTCTAAATAATTATTATCCATTCTGTAATGTTAAAATTTTGAAATATCAAGAAAAAAACTAGAGCGAACTTTAAAATTTGTTATAAGTAAAAAACAGACATTATATGTTTGAATATTGAATGGAAGAAAATGAATATTGAATATTAAATGAAGAAAAGAGCATCGTTTTGAAGCATCTGAATTTATAAAAAAACATTTTTTGCAAGAATAATTTCCAATCAGAATTATAAATTATTTTTTCTGTTGTAAAATTAAGGAAAACTGTTCATATTTCGTGGGAAAAGGAAGCAATGAATCACTGGAAGTTGTTTTTCAAAAATGTTTTTGCACATTCTTTGATAAAGTTATTATTTTACTCCCTACCTCTCATAAAATTTTCGATCTTGGAGAAGAGCAAGAACACCGTGAGTTCTCAGATTTTTATTTTCAACGTTCCTTGTATAATAGCGGTTTGGATCATGATACAGTAAAGAAACAAACATATCGTCAGCAACTTGTCATCGATGAACAACAGCCTATTAATGGTTGAACTTCCCCCATTTCTTTTATTTCGATCACACGTTGGAATGTGCTTAGTAGAAAAAAAAAGCAAAATATGTATATTGAACGGGTTTCTTTTCCCTACTGACTGAAATCAAAATTTGTCACAGAACTTTCTCATCAGGCTCGTTTACATCAGCATCAATGCATTTTTTAAACGATTCTTGCTAACAGAAGACGATATTGAACGATATTCCCAGGATGTTGTTCAGTGTTCTGAATGTAGGCTAATATTAGAAAGGTATCGAAATAATATTTTTCGGCCTAGAGTCATATACGGAATTTAAGGGCAGAATAATAACCTAAAACATTATCATATTAAAATGATTTCCAATAGTTTTAAATAAAGTGAAGTTTTAGTCCTGCATAAAATTGAAAAATATAATGTTTATTCTTCCTTATTCATAAGGAAGCTATTTAGACATTCTGATAGTTTATTTACATTATTTTATTTTTAGTTAAACAACTATATAAAAGTTATATACAACTATATATTGTTATTAAATTATTTTTAAAGGCTATTTAGAAATACATTTTGCAATTTTTAAAAACAATTGTATGAGTGTAAAAATTATTATATTTGAAAAGCTACTTTTAGACATTTTAAAATAGTAGATAATTGAAAAATGTTCAATTAAATGCTCCCCAAATGTTTTAAAAAACATAGATACTATATGAATAAATGTTTAATCAAATAAAAATCTAATTAAAAGTAAAAAAAAAATATATTTAATAAGCAAACTTTAACTATGAAATAACTAATACCAAATTTGCTATCCGGTTCCTTTGTTCTATGCTTTTAAACGCTTCCATCGATTTTTGAATAGGGTAACTGAAGGATGCTTGGATGGAAAATAAATACATTTATTTCATATCTGTTATCTCAAAAATGAGGGTTGAATTTTGAAAGTTAATAAGTTAATTACAAAAGAATGAAATGCAACAGAAAAGTTTCATTTGCAGCTTCACGCTTGGGAAATGGGAAGATTTTATACCATCAAATTGAAAATTAACGTTGCTGCCGACAAGCGGCACTGCAGACGATCAGCAACAGGTGTAATTGAATGAAGTACTTTAAATCGACACTCTGTACTTCTTTCTTGCTTTAAACACTAACATTTTGTTGCTGCAAAAGATAGTTAGTTGAAATACGTTGTTTAATCTTTTACAATCTTTGTAGCAATTTTCTCTCTCTCTCTCTCCCTCTGTATATATATATATATATATATATATATATATATGCTCTGCCATATTAATAAAATTTGCATTTTGGCGGGATTAAATTCTCCGATTCCAAATTGACAAGCCACAGATCATATATTTTTATTGCATTCAGTCTTTTTGTTGTTGTTGTTAATTTTCAAAATTTTATTTTTTAACTATATAAATTGCTATCTACTGCGACGTTATCAAATACATAATCTTGAAGTATTGTAATTTCTTTTGTTTGACCTTCACCCTTAGATAACGTTTAATCTTGTTCCTTTCAACTCTAAAAAGGAATTATTACAGTCATCATATATATCATCAAGATTTTGTTAAGTCTCCGCAACATAAACTTCCATGAAGGCACATCTTTAAATTATAACTTTTTGTCGATTGGCTTGTTAATAAGTGTGTTCATAAGCGGAAAGAAATTAGACAAATTTCTATCATATGAACTTTTGAAAGTTGTCTGTATGTTGATTGGACTTTTAACAAAAAATAATGCTATCAAAAAAAAAGAGATCTGTCCCACCGTTGATGTATACGCTCATCACATAGTTCAAAAGCGGATACAGCAATTTTAGTTTAGTATGAAATTAAAGGCAATCAGCGAAATGTGATGCGTCGTATTGCTGAATTACATGTCAACTAGATAACTCAAAACAGGAGCAAAATATTTTTGATTATTTTTATGATATTTACTGCCATCAGAGAAAAAGAAATAATCATGACAATCAATATATATAAAAACTAGAAAGCACGAAAACAAATAAAAATCAGTTTTTGATTATTATGGTAATAAAATGCAACAGTGTAGAGAAGGTATTACGAACCGTCAATGTATGTCGCAATCAAGGAGTTCAAAAGCGGAATTGGCAGTTTAAAAATAGGATCCGATTTCATTATATCAGTAAAAAGGAAATATTTCCGACCGTCCATGTACACTGAAGTGACAAAAGTCATGGGATGACTGTTAATATCGTGTCGGTCCTCCTTTTGCCCGGCGAAGTGCAACAACTCGACGTGTCATGGAGTCCACAAGTCGTTGGAAGTCCTCTGCAGGAATATTGAGCCATGCTGTTTGTATAGACGTCCATAATTGTGAAAGTGTGGATGGTGCAAGAGTTTGGGCACCAACGGACCTTTCGATGATGTCCCATAAATGCTCGATGGGATTCATATCGGGTGATCTAGGTGGCCACACTCGAACTCTACCATCAGCTCGTAACAACTGAAATCGTGACTCATCTGACCACGCCACGGTTTTCCACTGGTCTAGGGACCAGTCGATATGCTCACGAGCCCAGGAGAGTCGCTGCAGGCGATGTCGTGCTGTCAGTAAAGGCACTCGAGTCGATCTTCTGCTGTCATAGCTCAAAGAAGACAAATTTCGCCACACAGTCCTATCGGACAAGTCCCTCGTATGTCCCACATTGATTCCTGCAGTTATTTGACAAAGTGATGAGTGTCTATTAACATTGACGATTCTACACAGACGTCGGCGGTCTCGGTCGTTAAGTGCAGGTGGTCGCCCACTGCGCTGTCCATGATGGGATGTGATGCCTGAAATTTCATACTCTCGGCACACTCTTGATACTGTGGATCTCGGAATGTTGAATTCACTAATGATATCCGCAATGGAATGACCCATGCGTCTAGCTCCAACGAACATTCCGAGTTCAAAGTCTGTTAATTCTCGTCGTGCCGCCATAAATCACGAAAAACCTGTTCACATGAGTAACTTGAACACAAATGAAAGCTCTGGAAAACGAAATGCGCATTTATACTTTGTCGCTGCGATACTACTGCCATCTGTATATTTGCATATTGCTATCCTATGACTTTTGTCACTTCAGTGTATATGCCTTCACCAGACTGCTCAAAAATAAAAACAATTATTAGCCAATCTGATTGCATCAACCATTATTAGAAATTTCACCAATCCGATAATTTAAAAGCAAAAACCACAATTTAAAATGTGGATGAAATTTTGCAAGGATTACTAGTTGACTTTCTGTGTATCTTCTTATCTATTTTTTGTTTGTGGTAATTAAAAATAATCAACAGACTTAATGAAGATATCTCAACATGTGATCTGCGAAAAATTAATATATCTTTAGTGCGCTAATTCCCTAAATAAATAGGGATGTGGTTTGGTGTATGATAATCATACCTTTAATAGAGTTTTAAAGATTTAACACATATATAATTCAATGTTTTTGTTGTGGAGTGCCTAGTAATAAAAAAATAGATCAAAATCGATACTTACAGCAGTTTTAAATTTTTATAGTAAAAATGTAATATTTCTTCTTTTTAATATTTTATTAGCAAAAATGAAGAAACAAAAATATGTTTGGTTATGAAAATTGCAGTATTCAGAAAAAATAAAAAAATGTGAAAAACAGGACATTTTAAAATAAGGATATTGAAAAAGTTTTTTCCATGTTGTTTTGTATAAAATCGTGCTTTTCTTCGCATGCTAATTATAAATGTATTTTCAAAGATATTTTACTGCAATGTAGCAATTTGCAAAGATTTTTTGCTGCAATTTAATTTCAAGTAGCAATAAAAAAATTCTACTTTTTTTACATTCTCAAATATAATTAGTTTTCATATTTACATTTCTGAAAAATTTATTCAAATTCATTTTTTATATCTCTAAATATCAAATATTTTAAAATCCAAATGATTTTATTATAACCCCAAAAATTACAGAATTTTAATAAACATTAGTCTCCATGCAAAGGAAACAATTTTAGCTGAGATTTCATTTCATGTTGGATTGAGAATATATCATTATTACAAGATTTTTTTTCTTTTATAATTCTTAGAATTTATCTTGACATTAAAATACAAACATAAAATGTTTTTTTTCGTAAACAGAAAAAAAAATCTTATTGAAATAAAAAGTAAACTTATGCATATCTTTACGAATGAATCTGGAAGACATGCATGGAATCCTTGAGACAGATTGATCTCTTTGTCTTTTGAAATTTTCTTTTCATTTCCCTTTTTTTTTTCCTTTCAAATATCATCGAGCATTTAATCATTTACTTCTAAAATAATAACAAAAAAGTGGATCTTCTTATATACTAAATCATAATTTTTATTATTTAGAGTGAAATTTCAAAGAAGATTCAATAGCAAAAATAAACCTTTAATATAGGTATTTCCATGTTGTTTACAGTTCAAAATATACCATTTAAAATGTCTTCAGATATTCTTTAATTTTAATTGATTTATTTCTTAATTATTCAGAAGTATTTCAAGCTGTTCTGATACATTTCATTTTGGTATTTAATTGTAAACTGAAACACAAACAAAAAAAAAGTATTATCATTGTTTCTTATTTCAATTTCTTAGAATCAATCGCCAATAGGAATCTTATAACGCATTTACTTCTTTCACCAATTATATACAGTTTCCTTATTTATATGATTGTATAATAACAGAAAATTGAATAGTATATTTAATAAATATCTTACTGCAATGCAACCTTATTACCACAAGACAGTAAAATATTTCCAATATGTTATTCAAGAATTATATATCGCAAAATATCGTGATAATATCGTAACTATGTTTGAGGGTGATTTCCTCATTTATGGAAAAAGCACTATATATATATATATATATATATATATTGCTTTCCATATTGTAATGATAAATTTGGTACGTTTTATTTAATTTTTTCATGCATTACTATCCATTTTTTCAAGCGAGATTAGCATCGTTGGTTTAGACAGAATTTTAAAGCAAATGCATATAAATATTACAAGTTGAATATTTAAAAATATTTATAACTACATAAGCAACTAAGCATGAACTAGATAATAAAATAATTCCATACCCTAATTATGTCATTAAAATTTTTCATATACTAAATATGAATTAATGAAGTACAATTAATAAAAACCGCTACTAAGGTACTTTAAAATTAAATATGAAATCCTTTATTTTTAATATAAATGTGCAGTTTTCTGTAAAATTCTTTTATTGAAGTTAAAAAATAAAAAATAAATCCTTTCTTTCACGGATAAAAAAATTTGGTAATTAGTTTTACCCATAAATGGCTCTTTACATTTAATAAAGAAAACAATATATAATTTTTTGAATTTATACATTTTATTTACATATCAGGTTTTCCATGAATTCAATTTGAACACAAATTTTCCAGGCTATTTAATGGCACACAGAATCAATGATGATGGGTGTGCACATTGAATTCAAATAATGTTTTACTGTGAATTTTGCAATTGAAGACGTAAATATTGAAGAAAAATTGTCGTAAATTGCACAATTTAAACATTCAGTTACTATTTTTAAGGAAAATTTTTATTCTGGTGGTTTCATACTATTTTAAAGGAAAAAGGCGTTATACCTCAATGATTTATATTTAACTGATTTTTTATTTGAGGAAGAAAATGTACAGCTCACGAGAAGAGTTTTAGAGTACACATTTTCTAGTACCAATTAGACGATATCGCGTTTACTTTTAAGACGTATCAAAAGTTTTTAGTACACTCTAGACTTTATTATGTTCGAAACAAATCTCCCTTATTACCAAATGCATAAATTTAAAAGTTAATTTTACCCTGAATGCAGAATGAAGTTCGAAAGACAAACTGTTCGGATGTCTACAATCTTTGCGTTATCACCTCCATTTTATCGCAACATATTGTTGAGATAGCTTCAAAGTGCCATTGACATTCTGAGTTCTTCGAAATATCATATAGATGTCATTACAGTATTGAGAAATTGCATACATTAAAACCTACCATTGAACTAAGTAATTTAGCACTAAAGTTGATCATGTATGTATTCCAATGGTGTAAATATTTTACGCTATATAAAATATGCGCTATATGTCTCTAAGAAATGAACAAATGTTTTTATTTAAATATCGTTGAAATATATTGGTAAAAAAAACTAACGAACGTTTACTCTATTAAAGCATGTCGAATAAAATATAATAAACATCCTAAAAGAAACGATGTGGAAGGAGTTTTCCTGGCTTAATTTGATCAAAATACTTTATTTATTAGATTATATTAAGCTGATTACTTTATCACTATCATGCAGTAAACACTCAACAGGTAGAAAACTACATAGTTTAAGTGAACAGCCTCTTCAGGCCAATTAAAATTAACATTTCATACGTTACTACAGCAAAAGATATATAAATGAATTTGATGTGTGTTAATTAAAAGTCGCCGAGTTTTTTGTCTATTGTAAATACATTCATGCAAAACCTTTAACATAATAAAAGTCAAATCCATCTATGGATTGATAAAACTGTCTGATGCGGGTGATAAAACAACTAAATTTCATTGATCTAAAATGTTCCAGTTCTGAATTTTCAGATTTTCATGTATAGAAAAACCAATCCAAAGGTCAAACACCAAAATAATTTGGTTCAAAATGTTGATCAGATATACAATTTAGATAGACAACATCAGGTACTTATGTTTATTATCTAATCTATAGAGGTTTTTAGCATTAGTTTTTTCCCTCAAGGGCTCACCCTCTTTAGGTGAGTACGGGTGTCAAAATCCCGAGTTACCCAGGGATCTTTACTCCCTTCAGATTTACTTTTACATTTTCCTTCTGCTTTTGGCTTTCAATCTTTCCCTCGAAGGCAAGCGAGGGACTTCTCCTTGAGAAACTGTCGCCACCCTGTTTACTTCTTTCTTCTCATGGACAGCCTAAGTCCCCACGTATTGGCCGTGCGTTGCAACCCATTTGAAAGACGGGTGGTGCACTGTGATTCCTGGTGTATCAATCGGCTGGTATCTAGTCACCTGAGTGGCTAGTCTGCTAGGGATCAAGCGAAGGAGCTACTCCTTGGGCTAAGCCTTAAGCCCAGGGTATAGGTTCCGGCTATCACAAATGTGTATGATGAGTCTGGAGATAAAAAATAAGCAGAGCCGGTAATTGCCTTCCCTTTTTGGGCTCCATGGTGGGTGGTGCCGTTGGACCAAAACTTTTGTCATATCGTATGATCTCATCCAAACGTGGTCCCTGCAGTGGGGGTCGCATTGTACCGATTTCTAATTTAGAGAACCATTTTGACAGTTTTTTCATAGTTTTTTTGAAACAGTATCGCCATTTCTTGTTCAGAAGGCCGTCTCCTCAACTGTTGGAGAAGAAGCATCAATCAAAAAGATGCGCTTGGGTGACTTTTTAGTAGAGGTCAATTCGCGAAAGCAAGTCCAGAGCATATAAAAATTGAAAGCTCTTGCAACTATTCCTATTAATATCAGCCCCATTGCTTCCTTAAATACATCTAAAGGTGTAACAACTTGTCGGGAAATTCTAAATCTTCCAATAGATTATATTACTGACGAACTAAAACCATAAGCAGACGTAAATGTTCGTCGAATTACCATCAGGCGATGGAAAAATCATAGATACCAAACACCATATACTAACATTTAAAACGGCGAAATTGCCAGAATATATGTATGCAGGATACATCAAATTACATTTAAGACCATATATCTCGAACCCACTCAGATGATTCAAGTGCCAGCGCTTCGGCCATTCAAAGGCAAACTGCCGCCAAACACTCACTTGATCGGAAATTTAAACGGACATAATACTTTGTGGGGCTCGGATAGTACTAACTGTCGTGGGCAGAAGATTGAACAGTTTATTGCTAATAACTGTCTCTGTTTGCTCAACACTGACGAGCATACTTCCATGCGCCTACACGTAGCTTTCATTGCCTTGACCTAGCCTTATGCTCTCCAGAGCTGCTGCCATTATTGAATTTGACAGTTGGGGATGATCTGCACAGCAACAATCACTTTCCCTTAGCAATTTCCCACACTGATAGAGGCGGCGACTACAAGTCCCTCACGTTTTCTTTTCCATCGGGCTGATTGGAATGCGTTTTCCCAACTAGCAGTTATCAGTGAGGTTATGGTCACTGATCCTGATATTTCGAAAGCAGTGCAAAATGTCATTGAAACGATAATGGAAGCCACAAACGCCACCATTCCAAAACCTTCTCCACGTCTAAGAAAATTTCATAGACCGTGGTGGAATAAAGCCTGCCACGAAAGCCATAAAAAACAGAAAAAACTGTGGAATTTCTTTAGAAGATACTGCACGACTGAGAATTTAATTGCTTTTAAAAGAGGCAAGGCACTAGTCCGCTTCATTTGGTGTTGTAGCCAGAGAGATTCATACATTAACTTTGTTTCATCCATTACATTCGCCACTTCCAGTAAGCTTTTATGGAGGGAAGTAAAAGACGCCAATGGGATCTATCACGAAACCTCTACTCCTGTTTTGAAAACTGGTAATGGGATGTACTTGAATCCATCCGTTGCTAACCTTCTCGGGAGAGCGTTTGCACAAGTTTCCGCAACTGATTGTTACTGCCGTGAGTTTCTGGCAATTAAAAATCGAGCTGGATGGTTGTCTTTGCATTTTAAAACTCGAAGAGACATTCCATATAACTGTGAATTCAGGATGTTTGAATTGTAAATGGTATTGTCTGAAGTCTATGATACTAGCCCTGGACCAGATGAAATTAGATATAACATGCTACGCCACTTTTCTCTTTCCAATCTGTTACTGCTTTTTAACAGAATATGGAATGACCAGAACTATCCTTCACAATGGCGTGAAGCTATTGTGAAGGATAAAATCTTAAAACTTGGCTAAGAACCCTCCATCCCTCTGAACTACAGGCCGATTGCTCTTACAAACTGTCTGTGTAAGACAGTGTTTCTCACCCTTTTTGTATTCACGGCCCAATTTTCAATCATAATTTTCATAGCCTCCCCCTCCCCACTGCATACAGTAAAATGTATACAATAATAATGTATTTTGTGTAATTTGGCGCTAAACCTACAATACAACCTTAATTTTAAACTTTACAAATTACCAAGAATACGGAAATTTATTGACATTTTGCTACACCAATCCTCAGCTTTGAAAAAACAAGAATCCTATGCCTTTTTATTGCTCTTGCGTCCCGTCATACTGGGTATTCTCACGGTTTCGCGAGGAGTTTCGATTTGTCTGGAATTTGTCTGGTCAGCTTAAAAGTTAAGTTAGGAGCGTGCACAGATATGAACAAACGTTTTCTCAAAAGGAGAAGGAGAAAGTGCTACAACACCAATTTCAATTCCAGATAATCTCATTCGATTCGATCCTTCTATCACTATTGAATCTATTCTGAATGTGCATGTTATATATTTTCTTGTAATTGCAATTCACCGTATTAAATATTCACGTTAGCAGACTTATGCAGAATCATGGATAAATTTTTAAGCGGGGGTAAGCGAGCATTAGACGATAGACAAGCATCAACAAGTACACAGACGAGCGCGATTCCGGAAATAAAATCAGGAATATATTCTCAAGAATACTTAAATTGTGAGTTCACTAGTACTGAAGTAAATGAGGAAGAAAAGCCCCTATGTATCATTTCCTCAAAAATGTTGGCGGCAGACAGCATGAAACCTAATAAACTTAAACGACATTTGGAAACGCTTCATAGTGAGTACGTAAAAAAACCCGGAGAATTTTTCGAATTAAAATTTAAATCATATGAAAAGCAAAAATCTTTGTTTAAAAAAACTTTGTCTGTAAACGAAAAAGCTTTAATTGCCTCTTACAAAGTTTCATATAAAATCACCAGATGTAAAAAGCCTCACACCATTGGTGATGAGCTGATTTTGCCAGCCGCAATTGAGATTATAGAAATTATGTTTGGAGATAATTTTGCAAAACAATTGCTGTCTATACCTCTTTCAAATGATACTGTTGCCCGTCGAATTGCTGATATAGCTGAAGATGTAGAGTGTCAGCTTTTTTCAAAGTTACGAGACAAATTGTTTTCAATACAACTCGATGAGGCAACAGATAGTAATAAAGATGATTATTTCATTGCCTATGTTAGATTTTGTGATGAATTGTCAGTTGTAGAAGAATTACTTTTCTGCAAACCAATAGAGCTCAAAGCAACAGCACTCGCATTATTTACTATCTTAAATGATTTTATGAACGATAATTTTATGAATGAGACAAACATAGAAAGGAAAAACTGCGTCGCTATATGCACCGATGGTGTTTGTCCTACGTGCGGAAGATTCCAAAGTATTCAAGCACTTGTGAAACAAAAATTGCCACTGAGCGTCTGGACGCATCGCATGATTCACAAAGAAGCTTTTGCTTCCAAAGAAATGAGTCCTGGTTTGAATATCGAGTTAACTACGGTTGTAACCGTAGTAAATTATATGAAAATGAGACCCCTGAAATCAAGAATCTTTTCCGTACTTTGTAAAGACATGGGTCCACTACATTTAGCGTTACTATTTTATTGCGAGGCAAGATGGTTATCACGGGGGAAATTTTTGCAACGTGTTTATGAATTAAGAGAAGAAATCGCAGTTTTCCTAGAAGAGGAAAACAGACCGGAAGCTGAGAATTTTCGGGATAGTTTATTTGTGATGAAATTGAGCTACATGGTCGACATATTCGAGAAATTAAATAACTTGAATCTTCAGTTGCAAGGAGCAAATACGCAGATATTGGATACGAGTGATAAAGTTAATGCTTTTTGTAGAAAATTGGAATTGTGGAGCAGAAATTGAAAGCAAGAAAACTTAACAATGTTTGCAAATTTGAATGATTGTATTAAAACTTACAAGGCTGAAGAAAAACATGTAAAAGTTGTTTTTGTAAACATTGAAAATCATTTAGCAATGCTAGCAAAGAATTTTAAAAAGCACTTTCTTGCTGACGACAAACTGATATCAAGTTACAAGTGTTTGAGGGATCCATTTCAAAATACTCCCGAAGGACTCTCAATTGAAGAAAAGAAACCTTCATAGACTTCACGGCAAGCGGCGAAACCAAATGCCAATTTAATAATAAATCACTCTTTGAATTTTGGGCAGGAAAAGATAATGAATTTTCTGTACTAAAAACAAGGGCATTTCGCATTCTACTATCATTTTCAACATCTTACCTTTGCGAAACTGGATTTTCTGCGGTGCCTTCTTTGAAGACAAAATATAGATCTCAGCTAAATATAGAAAAAGATCTGAGAGTGTCTATTTTTAATATTAAACCCTCCTTCGAAAAACTTTGCTCTACAAGACAGACCCAAGAAAGTCCCTAATAATTATTAAATTTGTTTTTAATTTAGTAAGTTGTTTTAATTTAATAAGTTAATTATTAAATATGTCGAAATGTATTTTGTTTTGTATGCGTGTGTGTTTTTCCTTTCAGTCACTTAATTTTTTTAAATAACATTTTCTCTTGGATATGCTCGCGCCCCCCCCCATTAGAGTGCTCCCGCTCCCATAGGGGGGCGCGCCCCACAGGTTGAGAATCTCTGGATTATACAATTATGTGATTATACATGATGATAATAATATGATAATATAAGTAGGAATTGTATTATCTAAACAATAATATAATTAAGGAGAAAGTGCTTCAACACCAATTTCAATTCCAGATAATCTCATTCGAGTCGATCCTTCTATCGCTATTGAATCTATTCTAAATGTGTATGTTGTTTATATTTTCGTGTAATTGAAATTCACCGTATTAAATATTCACGGCAGCAGACTTATGCAGAATCATGGATAAATTTTTTAACAAGCGTAAGTAAACATTAGACGATTGACAAACATCAACAAGTACACAGACAAGCGTGGTTCCGAAAATAAAATCAAGAAAGTATTCTCAAAAATACTTAAATTTTGGATTCACTAGTACTGAAGTAAATGAAGAATAAAGACCCCTGCTTATCATTTGCTCAAAAATGTTGGCGGCAGACAGCATGAAACCTAATAAACTTAAACAACATTTGGAAACGCTTCATAGTAAGTAAGTAAACAAACCCAGAGAATTCTTCGAATTAAAATTAAAATCATATGAAAAGCAAAAATCATTCCTTAAAAAAACTTTTTCTGTGAATGAAAAAGCTTTAATTGCCTCTCAAAAGTTTCATATAAAATAGCCAGATGTAAAAAGCCTCACAAAATTGGTGAAGAGCTTATTTTGCCAGCCACAATTGAGATTGTATAAATTATGTTTGGAGATAATATTGCAAAACAATTGCTGTCTATACCTCTTTCAAATGATACTGTTGCCCTTCGAATTGCTGATATAGCTGAAGATATAGAGTGTCAGCTTTTGTCTAAGTTACGTAACAAATTGTTTTTAATACAACTCGTTTATTCAACAGATAGTAATAAAGATGTTCATTTCATTGCCTATATTAGATTTTGTGATGATTTGCCATTAGTAGAAGAATTACTTTTCTGCAAACCAATAGAACTCAAAGCAACAGCACTCGCATTATTTGCTATCTTAAATGATTTTATGAACGAGGCAAATATAGAATGGAAAAATTGCGTCGGAATATGCATCGATGTGTTCGTTCTATGTCCGGAAGATTCCAAAGTATTCAAGCACTTGTGAAATAAAAATTGCCACAGTGCGTCTGGACACATTGCATGATCCAGACAGAAGCTTTGGCTTTCAAAGAAATGAGTCCTGGTTTGAATATTGTGTTAACTACGGTTGTAATAGTAGTAAATTCTATAAAAATTAGACCCCTGAAATCAAGAATCTTTTCCGCACTTTGTAAAGAAATGGGTGCAGTACTTTCCACGTTACTATTTTATTGCAAGGCAAGAATGTTACCACGAGGGAATTTTTTGCTATGTGTTTATGAATTAAGAGAAGAATTTGCCGTCCCCCTAGAAGAAGAAAACAGACCGGAAGCAGAGATTTTCGCGATAGTTTTTTTTGTGATGAAATTGAGCTACATGATCGACATATTCGAGAAATTAAATAACTTGAATCTTCAACTGCAAGGAGCAAATACACAGATATTAGATACTAGTGATAAAGTTAATGCTTTTTGTTGGAAATTGGAATTGTGGAGTAGAAATTTAAAGCAAGAAAACTTAACAATGTTTGCAAATTTGAATGATTGTATTAAAACTTACAAGGCTGAAGAACAACATGTAAAAGTTGTTTTTGTAACCATTGAAAATCATTTAGCACTGCTAGCAAATAATTTTAAAAACGTACTTTCTTGCTGACGACAAACTGATATCAAGTTACAAAAGGGTGAGGGGTCCATTTCAAAATACTCCTGAAGGAATCTCAATTGAAGAGGAAGAAACATTCATAGACTTCACGTTAAGCGGCGAAACTAAAAGACAATTTAGCAATAAATCACTCTTTGAATTTTTTGCAGGAGTAGAAGATGAGTTTTCTGCACTAAAAACAAGGGCATTTCGCATTCTACTACCATTTTCAGCATCTTACCTTTGTGAAACTGGATTTTCTGCGGTGGCTTCTTTGAAGACAAAATATAGATCTCAGCTAAATATAGAAAAAGAACTGAGAGAGTCTATTTCTAATATTAAACCCTACTTCGAAAACCTTTGCTCTGCAAGACAGACCCAAGGAAGTCACTAATAATTATTAAATTTGTTTTTAATTTAGTAAGTTGTTTTAATTTAATAAGTTAATTATCAAATATGTCGAAATATATTTTGTTTTGTATTTGTGTGTTCTTTCCTTTCAGTCACTTAATCAATTTTTTTAAATAACATTTTCTCTTGGATATGCTCACGCCCCCATAGGGGGCCGCGCCCCACATGTTGAGAATCACTTTTGTAAGACTTTCGAGCACATGGTCAACGATCGTCTAATATTCGAATTGGAGAAACAAGGATGCATATCCCTGTTACAATGTGGTTTCAGTAGAGGTAGATCTAATTTTGATAACCTCGTAAAACTGGATACCCAGATACGCAACATATTCGTCAGAAGGAGCCAACTAGTCTCCATATTCTTTGACATAGAGAAAGCATATGAATGTACATGGCGCTATGACATGCTTTCCACATTATTTAATTTGTGTTTTAGAGTGTGTTTTCGGGTATTAGGGGCTCATATTTTTAGAAAACTTTTTAACTCAACGTTTTTTTTAAGTTCGAATTGAAAACTTTTATTCTAATAATTTTATTTAAACTGAGGGAGTTCAGCCTCAGCATGACACTTTTTATTGTTCACTTGAGCCAAATTCTAAACCAGTTGCCTCCATGAAACTCTTTCTGTTGACGATTTGAAGATTTCATGCCAATTAAGTAACATGACACTAATAGAGCGACTACTGCAAAACGCAGTAAATAAAGTCTTAGCTTGGTGCAATGAAAATGGCCACACTATTTCCCAGGAGAAGATCAGTTGCCTGGACTTTTGCCGCAAGAGAAATATTCACCCGGACCCTAATTTTCAAATTAGAAATGTTTCTATTCCCGTTGTGAAAGAAAAAGGGCTTGGAGGAATGATTCTTGATCAAAAGCTCACCTTCCTTCCACACATTTTATAACTGAGGAAGAAGTGTGAGAAATCCTTAAACATTTTAAAGGTACTCTCCAGAATCTCTTGGGATGCCGATCGAACCTCCCTTCTCCGTATTTATCAGGCAATTATTCTCTCCCGGATAGATTATGTGTGTGTTGTGTATTGTTTCGAAAGTCCATCTCTTTTGCGACGACTGGATACCGTCCATCATTTTGCATTGCGCATTTGCTTTGGTGCGTGCGTTACGTCTCCGGTTGAAAGTCTATATGTTATATGTCACTAACTGCCATTTTGTTTAAGGTGAAAGAAAATGTCTGTATTATTTTATTTCCGAATTAAGCCAGTACCGAAACATCCACTAAGCAAAATTTCCTTGCCTTTTGGTCTTCGTCGACTTTATAATGCCGGAGCCTTTAATATCCTTCCATTTTGCGAGAGAGCTAAATTGATACTGCATGATTCAGACTTTAACACGTTTCGTGTTAATGCTGCTGACGCCTTAGTATCCCATCCTGGGAAATCTGGCAGTTTTCTTACTTGAATCTGTTCAATGTATTTGATAAATCTTCAACTGCTCCTGAGAATTTCCAACAGCTATTTTTATATAATCTATATCTTTATTCTTCTTTTTTGCCAGATTTTACGGATGGCTTGAAATCAAATGGTTATTTTGGTTGTGGAGTCATTCTTACATTTGATACACTGAGCCACCGTCTTCACAATTGCTGCTCTGTTTTTATTGCAGAGTTAGTGACGATTTTTGTGCTCTTCAGCAAATATTGATCTCTGTTCAGCATAAATTTATTATCTATACTGATAGCATGAGCGCTTTGGAGACTTTTTTAAGCTACTAAAATCGGTTACATCCCATTGCCATCAGAATTTTATTCACCTTGCGACTTTTAATGAATGATGACATCAGATTATTTTCTTTTGGGTGCCGATTCATGTAAGTGTCGTGGGAAAGGAGACGGCGGACTTGGCCGCAAAGTTTGCAACGACATTTTTAAGTACAGGTCTTCCCTTTTGCCATATTAAAAGGTCTATAAATCATCATATCTGTTCTAACTGCAAAAATTCATGGGATTTGCAGATCCAGAATAAATTAAATTTTATTAAAACTGACATTTTTCCTTGGTCTGTTCATCCGATACGTGAGATGGATGTTAAATTGACACGTCTCCATATTGGAAAGACGCGTTTCATCCACAAACTCCTAATTTTCAGAGAAAATCCGCCTATGTGAAACAGCTGCCAAGTTCAATTTACTATTCACCACATTTTAATTGGCTGTCCTGTATTTAATTCTTATCGTACCCATTTTTTTACCTCTCCTTCAACATTACAAGACTTGGTGGATGAAAAATACCACCCAAACATTTTTAAATTCTTGAAAGCTATTGGCTTTCTTACTTGTATATAGACCTTTTTTTATTCCGTCTGAGTTGAACTTTTCTTTTCACCATTGTTTCAGTTACACATATTTAATTTTTAAGATGTAAAAAGTCCTTTTTACATACTTTTTTAGATTTTTTTCTTTATATACCTATGATAGTTTCATAAATTGCTTTTTTTTAAATGATTTTATACTTTTACCATTTGATTGGCCATTATGGCCAAATATGGCTCTTGCGGCAAAAAAACACACAAAGGCAACAACAAACTAGCATTAGATTTTTAGCATTTGGGTAGCCGAAAAAACAATCTGTCTGTATTGGCATGTTATTATTATCCTTTCTTTGAACATTTGATAGATGTCTGCAACTTTGGTAAATCCAATAACCGAATTTCATGCATCTAGCTCAAAACGTTGAGTTATGTTCAAAAACAGGCATACTCTATTTCTAAAATGTGTTTTTCGGATTCGGGAAGATCTGAAAAACGATGATCTGTCAAAATCTCGAATGATAATTTTTATGACCATAAAAATGCTTTCTTTTGACGGGAACGTTGAGGGGAACGTAAAAATGGATAATAAAATTGCAGGAATCAATATTTTTGTTTGAAACAAGGACATCATTTCGATATATGTTTTTTTTATTTTCATTTGTGCCTTATGAAGTGTGGCTATATTTTAAATTACCATGTTTTTATGGAATAAAAAATTTGACTTGTTTTAATAAATTGTGCAAGATAAAAAGATTTAAGAGCAAAAATAAAATAACTTTTCCCTAAATGTTTATAAAAAATAAGTAAAAATTTCTTAAAAAATAAATAAAGCAAATGATAAGCAAACGAATTTATTTTATATATACTAAATAACAAATTATAATGTAGCAACATGATAACGACATTGTTTACTTCTGATAGAATAATACTAAGTTAAAAGAACGTGGCTGCTTGTTATCTTTTTTATGCTGATAAATCTTGCCAAAACCACTTAAGAATACTGAACACAAAGAATGTAAAACAGTACATTCTCGTTAACATAAAGAACAAAATACAAAGTTGCATCGCAATTTATCCTCTAGTAATACAGCAATTCGGTAAACCGTCAAAGAGCCCTTCTTAATTTTCCATCTCTTCGAATCCGAGCTCCAAGGACAATTTATATTTCGTTTTTCGATCTTTGGTTGTTGTATTTCATATTCTTTCCCAACCCAAAGAAGGGAAATTTGAGTTATGACGGCGACCGATTGTCTCCCCCCTAAGGCGATATTATGCGCAATCAACAGCGCATAAAATAAAATGTTCCATCCACCCTCTCGAATATATCAAAGCAGTAAAAGGCATTTTTTTAGTCCACCGTATTAAATCGTAGACGTGCGCACTGGAGGCCATTTGCAAATGAAGTATCTCTTGTTTACTCAATTCCTGTTTGATAAATATTCAAGTTTGCATTCGCTTCATAGATTTTGGTAGCGGACCTTTTCTTGCTAACATCAATTTAGTAAATGATATTGGGTTTATTGAGTGTTCGGTGACAGTTTTTTTTTTCTTTTCGTGTTGCTGCTTCTTCTTAATTTATAAGCTTTTGTTGGCTCAGTAAATTTATGAAATAATGTTGTGAGAGGATTCTGCCGTGAGCAATTTCTTTCAAGCAAGTAAATGAGAGTTTTATTCAAAAAGAAATGCTTGTTGGAACAAAGACGATGGATGAAGCTCCAATACGATGTTCTCTAAGTAATTAGTTTCCATTGTTCTTCGATGAAAAATATCTCAATTCATCGTTCAGAATGCCTATACGTAAGTAAGAATAAAATTTAAGAAAATTCTTTTAAGTATTATTGAACCAATAAAAAAATGAAGTTTGGAAAGTTTTAATATTTTCTCCATACTACATCAAAATAAAGACAATGATTATAACATAATAGACAGGTGCATTAATGTTATGAATAGTTAGATGAAAGATTTGCAGAAATAAAAAATATATTCGGTATTGATTTTTTAACCTGTTGAATTACTGAGAATATAATTCATAATTTTTAATTTATGTATAATAATTAATGAAAATTTTCAATGAAGCTAAAAAGATAATTTAGCAAGCTATTTACTACATTGTAATATTTATGGAATTATAAAGATTGTTTATGATGATTATTTTCCCAATCATTACAAAAGATTTTTTTAGCACTAAAATCCACTTATACAGGAAGGAAAACGGTGTTTAATAATTTATTGATTTTTAAACACTCTGAAACATCATAGATTCAACTATCATACTTTTAATGTATATTTATACAATATTATAACTATAATTTTCAATGAGTCCAAATGAAAATAATTTAGTTAAATATTTACTGCGTTGCAATGTTTAAAGATTTATAAAGATTGCTTGTAACAAGTATATTTCTAATCGTCACAATCGATATGTCTCCCATCATTACAATTACTTGACGGTAAAATCCATGTAAGCAGGATGCCCAATGGCGATTAAAGTCTTAAATTCTGTATAACTAACTTAAAATTTTGTGGATGGCTATTTAAAAAAAATCTTTACCAACCTAAAGATGAAATATAAATATTTTATAGAATTTATTATATCGCCGTTTCAAAAAAAATTATTTCAACGGTCAAATTTTAAATTAATTTTTAATACGGTCATTTTAAAATTATAAAATGCATTCGTTGCTTCTTAATATCAGATTATCTTCAAACTGCAAAGTTGCTGAAAATTTAACATTTTTGCCTAAAATATTTTAACTAAAATAATGTTACCTCTATTAAGCTATTAGTGTAATTTAATTTACACTGTGTCAGTCATATATGTAGGGGGTCGTGATGGCCAAGCAATAATAAGTCCAGATGATATTTTAGAATTTAATGGATGACAATGAAAGGTTAATCGTGAACAAATGATGATGACTAATTTACAAGATGAAATGGATACTCAAGTTTGTCTTTTAGAAGTACGTCGTGATTTCGTCTCCGTCTTTTCACCTGCGTCTTCGATTATTTTTCTCCACCAGAGGGCTGCTTAGTGGCGGAAAAGGAGATCACAGGCGACGCTCAATGGCGGAAAGTGATATACCTGGCACCACATGTATAATTTTATATACATATGATAAAAATTCATTGATGATAATCCTTAATCCATTATAAAATGTAGTGTTGCTTTAAAGCGACAATTTTCTGAATATGGTATTGTTTTTAAGATTAAATATTAATTCATGTTACATTAAAAAAAATTTATATGAAATATATATATCAGATTTTCATTTAGTTAAGAGTTATAAAAAAGAAAATGGATTAAACCAATAGATTAATATGGAAGTTAATTAGATGGACATAAACTTACAATTTTATTTATTATTTTTGATAAACAATCAGCCATTATGATTTATAAAACATTTTTAATTAATTGATTATTCAAATTTTCTTCAAAAGTATTCCGTTTTTTTAATGATAGAAAATTAACCATAATCTTAATAAACGTCACCGAAAACGTCTTTTTCAAAAAATTATAAATTGCACTAAGACATTTATTTGAAATTATTGCAAATATTCACATATCTTTTAGAATTAATAAAATTATATTTTTCGAACTTACATTAGTTAATTATGAGGATATGCCTCATTACCTCAATGAAATTATTTTTTTTTCAAATTATTCATATGAAAAAAAAATTCAACAAGAAACTGTAAAATTTTAAAGGTTTCAATTTTTATGATGAAATTAGAAAGAGGCTGGAAATATTTTATCAGCTTCAAATAAATCTTTGAAAAATAAAAGCATTTAATATTCTCTAACAACATTCTATCATACCTTTTGATTTAAAACATATTTTCATAAATGCATAATTATTATACTTGTCGTAACTTTAAAGTTAGTGTTTTTTTTCTTAAATGTTGTTATGAATTTAGCTAATTTTTCATTAAAATAATTGCATTCTTATTCTGATTTTCAAAATCATATTTCAAAGTAGAGACTTTTAATCTCCAGCCTAATTATGCAAACTTATGCAAGTTTACACCTCTAAAGTGGCAACCTGGTATTCATATACATTCATAGCCGTAAAGCTTCCGTATAAACAAATCCATTTCAAAATAGAGAGTTTAATCTGCTTACACCAGTGATTCTCAACCTGTGGGGCGTGTCCCCCTTGGGGGGCGTGAGCACACTAATGGGGGGGCGCAAGCATATCCAAGAAAAAATGTTATTTAAAAAGTTTAGTTATTAAGTTTTCTTGCTTTAAATTTCTGCTCCACAATTCCAATTTCCTACAAAAAGCATTAACTTCATCACTCGTATCCAATATATGTGTATTTGCTCTTTGCAGTTGAAGATTGAAGTTATTTAATTTCTCAATATGGTGACCATGTAGCTCAATTTCGTCACAAACTATCGCGAAAATTCTCAGCTTCCGGTCTGCTTTTTTTTTCTAGGAAAACGGCGATTTCTTCTCTTAATTCATAAACACTCAAAAATTTCCTTCGAGGTAACCATCTTGCCTCGTAATAAAACAGTAACGCTGAATGTACTGCACCCATGTCTTTACAAAGTGCGGAAAAGATTCTTGATTTCAAAAGTATAATTTTTATATAATTTACTACGGTTACAACCGTTGTTAACACAATATCAAACCACAACTCATTTCTTTACAAGCCAAAGCTTCTGTCTGTGGATCATGCAATGTGTCCAGACGCACTGTGGCGATTTTTGTTTCACAAGTGCTTGAATACTTTGGAATCTTCCGGACATAGAACGAGCACCATCGGTGTATATTCTGACTCATTTTTTCCCTTCTATATTTGCCTACTTCATAAAATCATTTAAGATAGCAAATAATGCGAGTGCTGTTGTTTTGAGTTCTATTGGTTTGCTGAAAAGTAATTCTTCTACTACTGACAAATCATCACTAAATCTAACATACGCAAGGAAATGAGCATCTTTATTACTATCTGTTGCCTCATCGAGTTGTATTGAAAACAATTTATCTCGTAACTACGACAAATGCTGACACTCTACATCTTGAGCTATATCAGCAATTCGACGAGCAACAGTATCATTTGAAAGAGGTATAGACTGCAATTATTTTGCAAAATTATCTCCAAACATAATTTCTACAAATAAGCAAAATAAGCTCTTCACTAATGGTATGGTACTTTTTACATCTGGCTATTTTATATGAAACTTTGTAAGATGCAATTAAAGGTTTTTCATTCCCAGACAAAGTTTTTTTAAACAATTATTTTTGCTTTTTATATGATTTTAAATTTTATTCGAAGAATTCTCTGGGTTTACGTACTCACTATGAAGCGTTTCCAAACATCGTTTAAGTTTATCAGGTTTCATGCTGTCTGCCGCCAACATTTTTGAGCAAATGATACGCAGAGATCTTCCTTCTTCATTTACTTCAGTACTAGTGAACCCAAAATTTAAGTATTCGTGAGAATATTTTCTTGGTTCTATTTTCGGAACCACGCTCGTTTGTGTACTTGTTGATGCTTGTCTATCGTCTAATGTTCGCTTACGCCCGCTTAAAAATTTATCCACGATTCTGCATAAATCTGCTGCCGTGAATATTTAATACGGTGAATGGTAATTACACGGAAATATATATAACATACACATTCAGATTTGATTTAATAGCGATAGAAGGATCGACTCGAATGAGATTGTCTGGAATTGAAATTGGCGTCATAGAACTTTCTCCTTCTGCCTTTGAGAAAACGTTTGTTCACATTTGCGCATGCTCCTAACTTAACCTTTAAGCTGACCTGACAAATTCCAGACAAATCGAAACTTCTCGCGAATCCGTGAGAACGCCCAACATTTCGGGATGCAAGAGCAATAAAAAATCATAGGATTCTTGTTTTTTCAATGCTAAGGATCGGTGTTGTAAAATGACAATAAATCTCCGTATTCTTAGTAATTTGTAAAGTTTAAAATTAAAGTTGTAGTGTAGGTTTAGAGCCAAAATACTCAAAATTCATTATTATTGTATACATTTTATTGCATGCGGTGGGGAGGGGGGCGCGATGAAAAATATGATTGAAAATTGGGCCGTGAATACTAAAAGGTTGAGAAACACTGGCTTACACGGAACAATAACACGCACACACACGTAGCAATGAATAAAACATGCTACATCGTTGGCGGCTGGAAGTTGATTGAGAATGCCGCTAGAGGGCACGCCTAGTTGTTATATATCTAGATTAAAAGTTAAGCCAGGTTACCGGGGGGAAAATGACGTATATATTCATTATGTTTTCGAATAAATGCATCAATTTCAAAATCATATTTTTTTTAAAAATGCATTTAATATACATCCAGATTTAAGTTATGCCAGGTTATCGTGTGAAGAGTGGTAGCCACTTATATATATTTGTTGGATATCAAGTGAATGTGTGTATGTGAAATTTATCTTGCACATTATAATGAATATGGATAAAGTCAATAGTAAGGCATAAACGTTTTTGTTTATGATACCAAACCGACAAGACTAAGTATTTCGAATGACTAAGTATTTCGAAAATACAAACATAATAATAATAACCCCAAATATGATGATTCATTTGCTATCGAGCAATTTAAAATACATTAAAAAATAAATCATTTTCATCTTAAGTTTGTGCTCCTAATAAGTAGAATACCTTGGCTACATATAGGCCACCATTCTTGAATATTTCAATGTATAATTATTAACTGCTAATCTTGCACTGAATATTGAGTGGTCGTCTGTGAGATGGTAATGATATTCTGCACTAATTACCGTCGCTGAAAATACAGATACACAGAGATAAGTATAGTCAAAGGTTATTGTTAAATGATGTACAACTTTTTTTAAGCTAGGATACTTTACTTTGTCTATCGAAAAAGAAAGCCTTATATAATACAGAAGATTACTTTTCCCTTAGAAAGGCTTGATTTTTCCATACCAAACTGATAGTTTGCTACTTTTATTGATTAATATGGATCATTATTTTAAAAGCTTTTTATTTTCTACTGTTCTATAAATTGATACTTTGATTCTTACAATTGATTTAATTGGTTTCAACTGATTTTTAAACTTAAAATTTGATTTTGTTTAGAAGTGAACAGGTTTTTTTTTAATCGTCATCTATTTTTTAAGAAAGAGAGTGCACGAAACAACAGTTTTTATTAAATAATAGTTCTTGGAATGACAGTTTAACTGTGGTGAAAGTTTTGTAAAAAACTTTTACTTTTTCTTAGAAGGAGAAATGTATCATTTTAAAACATTTTTAATTGCTTTACTTCATGTTTATATGAAATTATTTAGTCTATTTTTTTTATCCGTCACTGATACATTAGATATTATTTTTGTATATATGTGCATTATCTATAATATGTAATTCATTTATCGCTTGGGCGATGAAATCATAGAAGATTTTATTCTATGTAAGTGATGACTTCTAGTTCATAGTGGATCTGAGAAAAAATACTTTTCAGACGCTATTAAACTAATACCTAAAAACTATTTTAATTTAATTTGTTATTTAAATAGCCTTCTGTAGACTTCATTTACTAAAATACATGATTTCCTCTTATATTTTAGACAGTATGCATAACAGTGTCCTCAATAGATACGAATGAAAATATCTAACTTTAGCTTATTAATAATTTTTTAAACAACCTTTCAAGATATTAGAAATTTAAAATATATTCCCTAATCCATATCAGATTTTTTAATTTAAAATGCCATCAATATCTTGCATTTTTACCTACAAATAAACCTTTAGCATAATTATTTGCGATAATCTCGATTTGTAAGAACTTATACAAAGAATATTAAAGCGCCTTTCTACCATATATCTCAGATATGACTGGAGGAGAGGATATAGTGAAAATCAATATGGGAGTGTTTATCTTTATTTTTCTCTATATATATCGAGAAACTAGCAACAATATATTTTCTTAACTCTATGCCATCCATACTGATTAATGCCTCCTGTTCATAGGATGCTACCATAATTTCTTCATCAGATCTTATTTTTTTACTTCATCTGTGACAAAATAACAACAAATCTTATACTCAAGGTACTGTCAGTTTAGAGATACCATTGTGTACAATAAATATAAGAATTAACAGCTGTTACAAAATCAAAATGACCTTGAAAATGAATTTAAATTTGGATATTCAGATATTACTTTTCGGTTTAAAAGTAGCATGTTTTGAAGGATTTTTGATGAAAGTATTTGCTTCTAATTATATTTAATTTATTTTCTTAATTTATCACTTTATATTTTTTGCTATATTGATTAAATAATAAAGATCATTTAGCATTCAGATAAAATATATAATTTTCATAAATATTGATTTTTTTTTCTTAAAAATATATAAATAATAAAAAATGTTATAATGCATTATTATTGGTTTGTGCTCAATGATGACGAGTATGAGAGGAATTTGACCTATTCATCTTTTCCTGAATATGCCAATTCCCTTGATTCCCTCTTTGGTTGCAACTATTTTCCATAAATTTTACGACTAACAACTATATGCTGATTCCAGCTATTTATGCACTTGCTGCCTTCAGTGAAACCAGACTGGTTTTTTGAAAATACAGTTTTGGTTAATACCCATTAAGTCTTTTTTGTATAATTGCTCCATCTTTGAACTAAACGTTTTATCTGAGAGTTATGTATTTTTTTATGTATAAATTGAGCAAAAAATTAGCATAATCTTGTTATATGTGCTTTCAGGAATAGAAGAATATCGGAAGGAGGAATATTTGTTCTGGCAATTGTTAGTGATTTTATTGCCAAAACAAAAAATTACGTGAAAAGTTATGCAAAAAGTATGAATAAAATTCATAATAATTTTCATAACTAAATAATATATTTTTATATTTTTCCTTAAGAAATGTATTTAAATATTTTAAAAGCAACTCCATGTAGCATATTTTCAAATTATTGCAATAAAAATAAAACAAAACCTTGTATAATCGCACCTGTAATTTTTTAGATGAATCGAAGGATTTTTGTACAGAAATTATTAATGAAAACGTGAAATAACTCTGCACTGAATTTTTCAGTATATCAGTGTTTACTAAGTAATTAAAATTATAATATTGTTTATAGTACCCTAAAGCATTATTTAACACCAAACTTTTCTTGCTGAGAAAATAGTTTAAACAATTCAATGTTAATTCTAAAGCATTAACGTGTTTGTACAGATAAAACAATGTTATGAGCAAGAGCTGCAATATTTAAAAATTTATATATTTTAAATAATTCATCATTGATTATTGATGAATTAAAACTTTGAATATAAATACAAAAAAACCAAAAGTTATTATGAAAGGCATATTTAAAACATAAATCTACTGGACAGAAAACACAGAATACGTAAGGATTACACTATGCTGGATGCTGCTTAATGCTGGTTCAATATTAGTAAGAACACGTCATAGACAAGGCTAGATAAATAGACAACGCTTGGATAGACAAGGTTAGATAAATAGACTAACTTGACTAATTTTTTGTGACCATTCCCGAAAATAAAAAATAACAGTTCATTCTTGCTCCATTTTCACTTTCTTTTTTTATATATTTGTGTTCAAATGTAAATAAGGTTTAAGTTTCAATTTTGGAATTAGTAAGAGTACTATTAAGAAGCTTAATGCCCAATTTTGAAAGGCTTTGAAGTGCA